>QLTV01002970.1:84552-106270 GCA_003457575.1 Thermophis baileyi | reverse complement strand
AGAATAGAATAGAATAGAATAGAATAGAATAGAATAGAATAGAATAGGAATAGGAATAGGAATAGGAATAGGAATAGAATAGAATAGAATAGAATAGAATAGAATAGAATAGAATAGAATAGAATAGAATAGAATAGAATAGGAATAGGAATAGGAATAGGAATAGGAATAGGAATAGGAACAGGAACAGGAACAGGAACAGAACAGAACAGAACAGAACAGAACAGAACAGAACAGAACAGAACAGAACAGAACAGAACAACAGAGTTGAAGGGACCTTGGAGGTCTTCTAGTCAAAGTGAAACAAATGACCAAATAGGCCAACTTTAAAAGTGTGCATTGAAAGTACACCCAGAGAAATGGCCTCACTACTATCTGACCCACCCAAAATTAGAATATCACTTACGAGCAGGTGTAATGTCATCGTTAATACAGGGAGTCCTCGACTTACGACAACTGAGCCCCAAATTTCTGTTGCTAAACAAGGTATTTGTGAAGTGAGCTATGCCCCATTTTACGGCTTTTTCTCGCCACATTTGTTAAGTGAATCACTGCAGTTGTTAAGTTAGTCACACGGTTGTTAAGTGAATCCGGCTTCCCCATGGACTTTGCTTGTCGGAAGGTCACAAAAGAGGATCACATGACCCCGGGACACTGCAACCGTCATAAATACAAACCAGTTGCCAAGTATCCGAATGTAAATCACATGACCATGGGGATGCTGCAACGGTCATAAGTGTGAAAAATGGTTGTAAGTCACTTTTTTCATTGTAACTTTGAACGGTCACTAAATGAACTGTTGTAAGTCGAGGGCTACCTGTATTTCCTATCACATTTCTCATGTTGGAATTGTATTATTTCAGAATTCTCAAGTAAAATCTCAGATTCTTTCCCATTTTCTATCCACTAGGAGGTGCTTTCGAACTGCATCAGCGCTTACTGAAACAATACTGGTGGGTTATAATAATTTAATCCCTCTTATGCAGAGGTGGGTTGCTACTGGTTCGGACCGGTTCACCCGAACCGGTAGCGACCTGCTGGTGACGTCACGATGACGTCACCGATCCAGTTCGGTCAGTGCCGGTCCGTGGGCGCCGCCATCTTTTTTTAAATTTTTTTAAAATTATTTATTTATTTTTATTTATTTATTTTCTTCTGCGCATGTGCAGAAACCTAGTTTCTGGCACTGCGCATGCGTCGCCATCTTGTTTTCAGCTTTTTTTGGGGGGGGGATTTTTTTGATTTTTTTTGCACTGCGCATGCGTGGCGCGGGAGGAAGCGAACCGGCAGCGAGGTAAGTTAGAACCCACCCCTGCTCTTATGCGATCATAACTGGAACATGTAAAGTTAATTGGAGGTAGAAAGGAGAGATAAATATTTAGTGGCAATTATTTAGCCAAACAGAAATGGGTCTTGCTTTAATTAAAGCTCAGTGATGGGGTTTGTTTTTTTTTTAATTTAAATGCTTGGGCGTTATGAATATATTGAAAATGACACGTCAGAGGTCAGAGGTCAGCAGTAACAGTTTAGAAAGTTTTTCTTAATATTATTTGTTCACATTTTCAAGATGGCTCACAAGAACTGGAGATCGGAATCACCACAATAAAATGAAAAAAAAATAGGCATTCGGATAAAATACGTGGGACATTTTAACAAATATCAAAATTTAAAGGAAGAAAGGGAAAAGAGCTTTGTTAGAACTGGACAAATGGTTCTAAGATATCACAACAGCCAGAATTCAATTCTAATAGCAATCTGCTTGCATAAGGACCAGTTAAATACAGATTTAAGTTTTAAAAAAGTTATTATGGCTAAAGACCAATGAAAACACCACCAAAAAAATTGAACCCAAGCCTTTACAGGGTTGTGACTTCGAACTGTCACTAAATGAATGGTTGTAAGTCCAGGAATCGCTGTAGTCCTTGATTTATAACATTCATTTAATGTCTGTTCGAAATTTCAATGGCGCTGAGAAAAGTGACTTACAACCAGTCCTTTCACTTATGATCGCTGTAGCATCTTCACGGTTATGTGATCAGACTTTGGGTGTTACGCAACCAGCATGGATTAATGATGGTTGCAGTGTCCTGGGATCATGTGATCATCATTTGTGATCTTCCCAACCGACTTCCCATAAGCAAAGTCAAGGGTGAAAGCCGGATTTGTTAAACAACAGCATGATTGACTTAACAACGGCCGTCATTCACTTAACAAACGGTTGTAAAATTGGGCACAATCTACTTAACAACTGCCTTGGTTAGCAACGGAAATCCATGTCCCATTTGTGATCAAAAGTCAAGAACAATGCTCATCTCTGTTTCTTAGCCGAGGGAGCCAGCATTGTCCGAAGATTCTTTCCATGGTCATGTGGCCAGCATGACAATACGTCAAGGCGTACAGAACGCTGTTTCTTCCCTACCGAAATGGTACCTATTTACCTACTCACATTTGCTTGCTTTCGAACTGCTAGGTGGGCAGCAGCTGAGGCAAGGACGGGAACTCACCCCGTCGCGCAGCACCTGGGTCTCGAACCGCAGCAATCAGCTTTCCAGCTGCCAAACTCAGCATCTTTAAGTGCTGAGCCATCACACCTTCTTAAGTGAAGAACTACCTATAGTTAAATCTGCTTTTGACTAATGATTATGCAATATTTCTTTAAAACAAAACTAAAGCTATTTTGAGCCACAGTGGCACAGTGGTTAAGAGTGCAGGCTAATTCTGCTGACTGCCTACTGACTGCAATTTGGCAGTTCGAATCTCACCAGGCTCAAGGTTGACTCAGCCTTCCATCCTTCCGAGGTCGGCAAAATGAGGACCCAGATTGTTGGAGGCGATAGGCTGACTCTGTAAACCGCTTAGAGAGGGCTGTAAAAGCACTGTGAAGCGGTATATAAATCTAAGAGCTTTTGCTATTGCTACTGTTGTTCTGTGGGAAGGGAGCATCCAAAATCTGAGATTCCCACTCTTCAGTCAACAATAAAACTCCCTGTTTCTCTATTATTTTGCAAAATTCCTGTTGGATGGTTACAGCCGAGAGCTGGTGACTGACCCAAAACAATCAGCCAATTTTGTGGCTGAGAGTAGACTTGAACCCGAGTCTCCTGTTAAAAATAAAAACAAGATAAATAAGAAGGCTCACCTGTTTGAACATCAATGACCATTTGATGCCCTCCTCTCATTCCTGGCCTGCTGTCCTCACCATCACCTTATTGGATCAAACAAAATAAAACAATCGACCATTAGTGAGTTTCCCTGCCCTTCTTCCTATTCCCCAACAAATTCAGCTGCATTAAAGAAACAAACTTTGGAACACAGGTAGTCCTTGACTTACAATTCATTTAGTGACCGTTCAAAGTTACAATAGTCCTGGAAAAAAGTGACTTATGACAATTTTTTTTACACTTAACTGTTGCAGCATCCCCATGGTCCCGTGTTCAAAATTCAGACGCTTGGCAACTGGTTCATATTTACGACGGTTGCAGTGTCCCGGGGGGTCACGTGATCCCCTTTTGCGACCTTCTGAAGAGCAGAGTCAAAGGGGAAGCCGGATTCACTTAACAACCGTGTGACTAACTTTAACGAGTGCAGTGGTTTGCTTAAGGACCGCGGCAAGGAAGGTGGTAAAATGGGGCAAAACTCGCTGAAGGACTGCCTTGCTTAACGAGAGAAATTTGGGGCTCAATTGTGGTCGTTGTCAACCCTGAAGCTGACCTGAGCGAGGCCATTTTCTGAGCTTCGGTGCTGCCACACTGGAGCTGAGGGATAGGGAGGGGGAAGTAGAGATAGATGGGGTTTTGAAGCCAAAACAAAATACTTTCTCCTGGGAACCAAGGACATTCCCACAGGTGGTCGGAGAGAGGAGGAGTCACATTGCCAGGCAACTGGATGACACGATGATTGGACCATGTGACTGGGTGTTTGAAGAAGGGGGAAGAAGTTTTACTTTCAATTAGGTGAAAACCGCGGGAATATTCAGAGTCGGTTTTCACCAGCCTGTGCCAATATGATATATCCAACAAACCAGTTCTTTGAGGAATCTACCTGCCTCGGAGTCCTATTTATTATGGGTGTATTGCTTGGAACCCTGACAGTCGTAAGTCAAGGACTGCCTGTAAATCATTCCTGGAAAAAGACACGGTATTGGCGGTCGTAAGAAAAAAAAAATATGCATAAGCCAAAGAGAACTGGGCATGGTTAGCTAAAGTAAAAAGCCTCTTAGCTCAGACCTCCAGAGAGCTGTTGCCTGTCACATCTAACAAGGTTTAGCTAAAATAACCAATGATTAATTTAGTCAATTCCAATACCACAAAGAAGTTGTTTGGGCCATTGATTGTAAAGCAGGGGTGACATTCAAATTTTTCCCCTACCGGTTCTGTGGGCGTGGCTTGGTGGGGGGAATCATGTGACTCAGTGGGCGTGGCCAACTTGACCTCACTCACGGCAAGGTGGGGCGGCATCACCCCACCAAGCCACGCCCACAGAACCAACAGAAAAGTTCGGCCAAGTCTTCTAGCGTTCAACCTGGCTGCTTCTCGCCTCCTTCTCATGTTTGCTCTGTGTGTGTGAGCCCGAGGAGGAGGAGAGAAGGAGTGAGTGGGAGGGGAGGGGAAGGGAGGGGCCAGTCAGTGGTGCGATTTACCGGTTCTCCGAACTGCGCATAATCGCCACCACCGGTTCTACAGAACCTGCTGAATTTCACCCCTGTTCTAAAGCGACAGGAGCAACTGGAGGTAGGATGCCTCCCTCAGTCACCACCCCAAACCAATCGAAATTATACCTTAATCTTATTCATTGGCTTTAAGGAGGTAGTCACCTAGTTTTTAATTTATTTATTTATCAATCAAATTTAAAGGTGGTCCTTGGCTCACGACCATAGCAGAGCCTGCCCATTAAGGCCGTAAGTCAGGACATTCATACATGTCAACCACACAACCCACACGGTTTTACAGCTTTTTTTTTTTATGGCGGTTGTTGAACAAAGCCATGGTTCGCTACGGGCCGTTTCTGGGGGGAAACCGAGAAGGAAACGTTGGTTTTCAGCAAAAGTGTCATAAATTGTGATCACGTGATGCTACAAAAGGTGATAAAAGGGGGCCAAGCTCTCAAAATGTGGTCATGTGGCCAGAGAGAGAGAGAGGTGTCGTAACTTCGGAACCGGATCTTAGGTCATCTTTTGAAGGAGGAGATGTCAACCTAACTTTGAATGGTCACTATGCTACTCATCGTAAGTTGAGGACTTCCTGTATATAGTTGGCCATCTTATCAAAAGGTGATTCCGCGTGGCATTTTTTCCCCTCACAGATCTCAAAGGCCTGTAAGTAGTCCTCGACTTACAACCGTTCACTCAGTGACCAGTCAAAGTCACAATGGCACTAAAAAAGTGAATTACGTCTGGGTTTGTTTTTTTTTACACTTATGACCATTGCAGCATCCCCATAGTGATCAAATTTCAGACACTTGGCAACTGACTCATATTTATGACAGTTGCAGTGTCCCGGGGTCATGGGATCCCCTTTTGCGACTTTCTGACAAGTGAAGACGATGAGGAAGCTAGATTCCCTTTACAACTGTGTTAATAATGCCTGCAGCGATTCACTTGACAACCCTGGCAAGAAAGGTTGCAAAATGGGGCAAAGCTCACTTAACAACTGTCTTGCTTGGGCCCGATTGCTGTTGTAAGTCAAGGACCACCTCTAGTATCTACCTTTTGCGTCAGTCAGATCCTCGGAACTAGCTCACGGCAAACCTGGTTTCAATACTGTACCTTTGGTGCTTTTGGGAATGATCTGACCCCATCGTGGCTTGTATTCCTGCTGACTGATGTACTGGTTGAACAAGCCATCTGTTTGAAAGGAAGAAGAAAAGAGTGAGCGGCCACGTTCTTCCCATCGCAGCAGCCTCGCAAGGTCGGTTTTGAACGTTTCGCTCAAAACGGCAGGAGAAAACAAGTGGTTAACAAGCACGGCAGCTTCATATAAAATTAGATGGAGAATCGGAGGAAAAGGTAAATGAGGGAGGTTGTTATTAAATAAAAAACCGTGAATACAGTTGTGTAAACTTTTAAGACACGGAGCGCATCCGGTAGGTAAGAAAAATGCTCACAAGGGAAGTAAGACTCTGATAAGAAGACAATATTTCTAGCTCAGGATCGAATTGTGAGGTCCTTGGTGTTGTCTGAGCTTGGTGGTTTTCTTGCAGATGTTTCGTGACCCAACTAGGTAACAGCATCAGTGCTAGAAAGGAGTGGAGTTTATGGAGAGGAGGAGGAGGAGGAGGAGGAAGAGGAGTATGGGGTCTTTGGTGCTCTCTGAGCTTGGTTGTTTTGTTGCAGACGTTTCATGACCCAACTTGGTAACATCATCAGTGCTAGAAGGGAGTGAGGTTTGTGGAAAGGAGGAGGAGGAGGAGGAGGAGGAGGAGGGGGAGGAGGAGGAGGGGGAGGAGGACTGTGGGGTCTTTGGTGCTCTCTGAGCTTGGTGGTTTTCTTGGAGACATTTCATTACCCAACTAGGTAACATCATCAGTGATAGGATATGCTAGCACAGTTGATGTTACCTAGTTTGGTAAAGAAACGTCTGCAACAAAACCACCAAGCTCAGAGTGTACCAAGGACCCAACAGTCATTGTCCTCCTTCTCTTCCTTCTCATCTCCGTAATCCCCACTCCCTTCTAGCACTGATAACGTTATCTAGTTTGGTAATGAAACGTCTCCAAGAAAACCACCAAGCTCAAAGAGCACCAAGGACCCCTCACGGCTTTGGACGATTCACTAAAATCACATTTTTGAAATATGATACAGATCACGTCTTGAATCAACATCAATCCATGATAGAGGTTTATATGCAACATACACCATTCCACCATCCAAAACATGGCAGTCCGTGAGCCCAATCCTGGAAAACAAACCCAGATCCTTAAACCACCATTCACTTAATCTCCCTTCCATAGGTATTGTAAGATCAAGACAGGAGGAGAACAATCTACAACACCCCAAGTAAAACTCCTTGCTTTCAAGGGCTAAGGAAACTCGATGTATAGCAATTTAATAGGATGTATTCCCAACTTTTCACATGCCAAATGAGACAAAAACAAGAGGACTACAGCCTTTTCCGGTTGGCAAGAAAATGTCCCTTTCTTTGGAATTAATCTGCCTCGAGTAATAAATCTCACAGCCCAGAAATAAGACAAGAGAGAAAGAGAGCAGCCTAACAAAGACTTCAGCAAAAGGAGGAGACAGCAAATGTTAGGGGAAATATTATTTCTTGTGGCCTTCTCTTCGACTAGCCCCGTCCCTGGTACACTTAAAACGTATTTTGCTGGGAAAAAATGCATGGGCACTTGGACAGATCTTCAGATCTTCTACCCCAGCCAGAAGAGATTACAGCCGTTTCGCAACGGCAGCGCAGATACAGAAGATAAAAAGCAGGCTTCTAATATTATCAAGATTAAAGGCATCCCCCCCCCAACAAATCAACTGACATCTAGCCGAGAAAGGTGGTCCATATTATCTCTAACTTTAGAGTTGGTCCCAGCAATCTAGCAGTATAGATAGTCCTCGACTTACGACAACAATTAAGGATTAACTTCCTATTAATTAATTGATTAAGGAGAACCTTCCTAACAGGGAGAACAATTAACCAGAAATCGTGGGTGCTCCATCACTGGAGGTTTCTAAGAAGAGACTGGACAGCCACCTGTCTGAAATGGTATAGGTTCTCTGCTTGAGCAGGGGGCTGGACTAGAAGACCTCCAAGTTCCTTTCCAGCTGTATTCTGATTGATTGATTGATTGAATTGAGCCCAAAATTTCTGTTAAGTGAATCACGGCACTGGTTAAGGTAGTAGCACGGCTGTTAAGTGAATCTGGCTTCCCCACTGACTCCGTTTGTCAGAAGGTCGCAAAAGGGGATCACGTGACTCAGGGTTGCGCTGCAACTGTCATAAATATGAATCAGTTGCCAAGCGGCCGAATTTTGATCACGTGACCCTGGGGATGCTGCAACGGTTGCAAGTGTGAAAAAACGGTCACGAGTCACTTGTGTTTTAGTGCCGTTGTCATTTCGAACGATCACTAAATGAACTGTTGTAAGTCGAGGACTATCTATTCTGCCCAGCGATTTTAATTCATGGTGCTGTCTAGACACCGTCATGATAGCAAATCATGATGTGATATGCATGAGTTTTAAATTGTTTTAATGTTTAATGTTTTATACTTGTTTATGATGTTTTATAATTGTTTTCTTTTCTATGATGTTTTTAATGTTTATTTGCTGTTGTTAAGCCGCCCAGAGTCCTTTGGGAGATGGGCGGCATACAAATATAAATAAATAAATAAACATATTACACAATACACTGGCACCAGTGAAATTCGTCATATTAATCTGTTTGTGGTGCTATATTGTGTTTAGGAGTGTTTAGGAGTATGAACTAAAAAAAATGAGAAGGCAATGGCAAAAAATAAAATAATAAAATAAAATAAAATAATAAAATAAAATAATAAAATAAAAAAATAAAATAACAAATAAAATAAAAATAAAATAAAATAATAAAATAAAATAAAATAAAATAAAATAAAATCAAATAATAATAAAATTAATTAAATAAATAAATAAATAAATAAGTTTATAAAGATTTTAAAAACCAGACATGCGTTATCAACAAGTCCACCCCGAACGGTAGACTGGCATGAAAAATATTTTAAGCAAATAAATTCAAACACGGGCGTTTTCTCGTAGAGAAATGTAGAGAAATAGCCATGAAAAAAAAAATTCTGCAAAGGAATGAAAACCCATTTGGGTTTTCTGGAAAGCATCGGCAGTTAAGATGTGATCTTTCTGCACAGTCATGCTGAGGGATCTCTTTTGCAAAAGCCAAGAGATCCATCACTCGGGTCTTTCCGTTTTCCACATGAGTTGCTTGAAGAAGAAGAAAAAAAAAGTGTTACGTCAAAATCAGCCCCTTGCCGCTTACTATCAAGAGAGGGGCAGGATTTGGAAACGGGGAAGGTAGTGTTGTGGCCCGCCAGCGTCCCATGCCGGTGCTCATGGATCCCGAGGACGATGAGGCGGTTGTGTTACGGTACCATCGGCCCGTGCACCTGGCGCCCGAGTCAGAGAGCGAGGACGATGAGGCGGTTGTGGCGAGGTACCATCGGCCCATGTACCTGGCGCCCGAGTCAGAGAGCGAGGAGGACGATGAGGCGGTTGTGGCACGGTACCATCGGCCCGTGCACCTGGTGCCCGAGTCAGAGAGCGAGGAGGACGATGAGGCGGTTGTGGCGAGGTACCATCGGCCCGTGTACCTGGCGCCCGAGTCAGAGAGCGAGGAGGCTGAGAGTCAAGCAGGGCCTTCTGTACCTCCTGAGGAGCCCATCAGGGCCGAAGAAGAAGAGGAGGAGCCTCTTCTTCTCAATGCTTGGGCACACAGGGCTGCTAGAAGACAAGAGTGGCTACTCAGGAGGAGGTCTCCTCGATAGTAGAGCTGCAGGCTAAGTGGCCACACCCTTAGACTATTTAAGTCCTGACCACGTTTGATATCACTCTTGCTCTTTGTGATTCCAGTCTGCTCGGTTCTGGTTCCAGTACGGGTCTTGTTTCCTGCATTTCTAGTTCTGGGAGTATTGCCAAATATAGTCAGACCTGCTCATAGTATCCCTTGGACTCCGGCCAGCTGTTAAAGATTAGACATTTACCAGCGGAGAATTGGAACTCCTTATTCTGCCTTTATTTTGTTGTCAAACTATTATGTTGCTCCTAAGAAGTTATTAGGAGACATTTATTAGTAAAAGAACAGTGTTTTGCAGTTTGTGTGTGCGTATTATTGGTGGCTCGTCGCTGGGGGCAGAACAGGTAGCATCTAAATTGGATTTGGCCTCAGAACAGAGATCCCGTACAGGTAGTCCTCGACATACGACCACAATTGAGCCCCAAATTTCTGTGGCTAAGTGAGACATTTGCGAAGTGAGTTTTGCCCCATTTTACGACCTTTCTTGCCGCAGTTGCTAAGTGAAACGCTGCGGTTGTGAGGTTGGTAACACGGTTGTTAAGTAAATCGGGCGTCCCCCGCCCCCTTGACTCTGTTCGTCAGAAGGTCGCCAAAGGGGGATCACGTGGCAACGGGACACCGCAGCCGTCATAAGTATGAATCAATGGCCAAGCATCTGAATTTTGATCACATGACCTGCAAAGGTCGTAAGTGTGAAAAATGGCCCTATGTCACTTTTTTCAGTGCCGTTGTAACTTTGAACGGTCACTAAATGAACTGTTGTAAGTCAAGGACGACCTGTACATTAATTTGTGAGCGCTGATTTTTTGGGGATGTCAGCCTTGCCTGGTGCACCAGACAGGAAACACGAGCAGATAAACGAATTCTACTTTACTGTAAAAGCTATACAGGTAGTCCTCGGACTTACGACCACAACTGAGCCCAAAATTACTGCTGCTAAGCGAGACTGTTGTTAAGTGAGTTTTGCCCCGTTTTGCCACCTTTCGTGCCACAGTGGTTCCGTGGATCGCTGCAGATTCGTTGATAAGCGAATCTGGCTTCCCTCTTTGTGATCTTTGCTTGTCAGAAGATCCCAAAAGGGGATCACGTGACCCCCAGGACGCCGCAACCGTCATAAATATGAGTTCGTTGCCACGCATGCGAATTCTGATCACGTGAACCATGGGGAGGGGGCCCCCGTTGTGCGAAAAACGGTCGTTACTTCTTTCAGCGCCATGGGAACGTTGAACGGTCACTAAATGAACTGTGGTAAGTTGATCCAAAGGTGCTTTTTTTTCAAGAGGCAGCTGGACTTTCTTGGTTTTCCTTTTGAAGACGTTTCGCTTCTCCTCCGAGAAGCTTCCTCAGCTCTGACTGGACGATGGGGAACGGAAGGATTGATACCCCTTGAAGACAGCTGGTCATTTGCATCCTTTTTAGAGGGTCATTGAGGCCCCCAACGATTTGGGTCCTCATTTGACCCACCTCGGAAGGATGGAAGGCTGAGTCAAACTTGAGCCTGGTGAGATTCGAACTGCCAAATTGCAGGCAGCCGGCAGTCAGCAGAAGTAGCCTGCAGTACTGCACTCTAACCACTGCGCCACCAGAGCAACCTGGAATTGAGGAGAAACTTCCTAACAGCGAGAACAATTAACCAGTGGAACAGCTTGCCACCAGGAGTTGTGGGTGCTCCATCACTAGAGGCTTTTAAGAAGAGATTGGAGAGCCATTTATCTGGAATAGTATAGGATCTCCTGCTTGAGCAGGGGGTTGGACTAGAAGACCTCCAAGGCCTCTTCCAACTCTGTTATTCTGTATTTCTTTCAGGGACTACATGGCCCATAGGTTGCTGACCCTTGCTTTAGAGAGACAATACATTATGCCAGCAAAACACAATGATACAACCCTCTACTTACAACCAGTCACTTAATAATCCTTTGCATTTATGACGGCCACAGAAGAAGTGCCCCCGGCCACCGTAAACAGTCACGCCACACACCTCTGTGGTCACGTGACCATGTGCGAGTGGGTTACATCTTTGTCACGTCTGCCAGCCAGGCTGGTGCGACACGCTAAGCTAAGCTAAAATAAAGAAGAAGGTTCTACATTTAGGCAAGAAAAACAAAATGCACAGGTACGGTATATGTGGTACCTTGCTCAATAGTAGTAACTGTGAGAGGGATCTTGGAGTCCTAGTGGACAACCATTTAAATATGAGCCAGCAGTGTGCAGCAGCTGCCAAAAAAGCCAACACAGTTCTAGGCTGCATAAACAGGGATAGAATCAAGATCACGTGAAGTGTTAATACCACTTTATAAGGCCTTGGTGAGGCCACACTTGGAATACTGCATTCAGTTTTGGTCGCCATGATATAAAAAAAGATGTTGAGATTCTAGAAAGAGTGCAGAGAAGAGCAACAAAGATGATTAGGGGACTGGAGGCTAAAACATATGAAGAACGGTTGCAGGAACTGGGTATGTCTAGTCTGATGAAAAGAAGGACTAGGGGTGACATGACAGCAGTGTTCCAATATCTCAGGGGCTGCCACAAAGAAGAGGGAGTCAAGCTATTCTCCAAAGCTCCTGAGGGCAAGACAAGAAGCAATGGATGGAAACTGATCAAGGAGAGAACCAACCTAGAACTAAGGAGAAATTTCCTGACAGTTAAAACAATTAACCAGTGGAACAGCTTGCCTCCAGAAGTTGTGAATGCTACAACACTGGGGGTTTTTGGGAAGAGATTGAATGGTCATTTGTCTGAAGTGGTGTAGGTTTCCTGCCTAAGCAGGGGGTTGGACTAGAAGACCTCCAAGGTCCCTTCCAACTCTGTTATTCTCTTTTAAAGAAGGGCATTTTATGACTTCATTTGTTGTGAGCAGGGTGTCCCATTAAGACCCAATACACTTGGTCTACTCAATTGCAGCACGTTATACACACACAGCAAACCAGGTGTATCCACAGGAGTGCGTGCTGTGTGTAATTTGCCACGCATAAAACATGTGTGCTTCTTCTGTCTTGCCCACACCTAGAAGGGGGAACAACGATACAAAATGCACACCCACAGAACTTGTACAGTACATTATGTGGAGGTGCAGGAACACTTTTATGTTTCTTCACTGTGAATTCCAGGAGGTGGTTCCAGGTTTTTGAGAATGAAGTGGCCTCAACCTTCTCCCAGTCATCCGCCTCGGAGGAAAACTGCTAAAAGTGTCACAGCAAATGTTTTTGAAAATAGCTATTTCCCCAAATAAACCGCTTTTAACTCTGTGGGTCACCTCCGCAGCCAGTTGTTTTTAAAAATCACTTAGCAACCCTATCCAACACAGTTTCAGAAGCTACCTATTGAAGCCATGACATCAAAAAATCACCAGATTACAGGTAGTCCTCGACTTACAACAATTCATTTAGTGACCGTTCAAAGTTCCGAAGGCACTGGGAAAAGTGAACTATGACCGTTTTTTTTCACCCTTACGACCGTTGCGACATCTCCATAGTCAAGTGATCAAAGTTCAGACGCTTGGCAAGTGGTTCATATTTATGACGGTTGCAGTGTCCCCGGGGTCACATGACAAGCAAAATCAACGGGGAAGCATGATTCACTTAACAACAGTGTGGCTAAATGTCTATGGAGATTCTCAGTCCTCCAGGTTGTCCCAAAGGTGCTTTTTTTTCAAGAGGCAACTGAACTTTTTGGTTTTTCTTTGAAGACGTTTCGCTTCTCATCCAAGAAGCTTCTTCAGCTTCTTCAGAGCTGAAGAAACTTCTTTGAGGAGAAGCGAAATGTCTTCGAAGAAAAACAAGAAAGTCCAGTTGCCTCTTGAAAAAAAAGCACCTTTGGGACACTGTGTTGCTCACAATTGAAGTGATTCACTTTAACAAATGTGGCAAGAAAGGTCCTAAAACAGGTCAAAACTCACTTAACAACTGTCTTGTGTCAACCCTGAAGCTGGCCTGGCTGAAGCCATCTGGGAGCTTCAGTGCTGCCACACTGGAGCTGAGGAATAGGGAGGGGGGATTAGCGATAGCTGCGGCTGGGTAGTCAAAACAAAATACTTTCTCTTGGGAATCAAGGATGTTCTAATATCTGGCTGAGAGACGGAGGAGTGATGTCACCAGACCAGCGGATGCTGCCTCGATTGGGCCATGTGACTGATTGTTTGGAATTGGGAGGGGGAAACTTTCACTTTTAATTACCGTATTTTTCGGAGTATAAGACGCACCTTCCCCCCCCCTAAAAGAAGCTGAAAATTTGGGTGCGTCTTATACTCCGAATGTAGCTTTTTCGAAGCTTTTTTTCCAGCCCTAACAAGGTGCTAACAGTGAAGTGATCTTCCCTTTGCTTGTTTTTTTCATTGCTGCTCCCTCCGAAGGTTTTTTCCAGCCCTAAGTCTTTGCAGGCTTTTTTCATTGCTACTCCCTCCGAAGGAGCCTAAGTCTTTGCAGGCTTTTTTCATTGCTACTCCTTCCGATGAAGGTTTTTTTAAGCCCTAACCAGGGGATAAAATAATGAGCTGAAGCTGATCAGACTAAGGATGCTAGCCAGATGAATACCTGGTAGGCAGATTCCCCCCCCCATTTTCCTCCCCAAAAACTAAGGTGCGTCTTATACTCCGAAAAATACGGTAGGTGAAAACCGAGGGACCCTTCAGAGTCGGTTTTCACCAGATATGTGCCAATATGATATTTCCAATAAAGCTATTCTTTGAGGAATCTACCTGCCTCGGAGTCTTGCTTGCAATGGATCTATTACTTGGAACCCTGACATATTGTTTAGCAACAGAAACTTTGAGCTCAATCGTGGTCGTATGTCGAGGACTACCTGTACACTGTATACATGGCTATTTTTCATGCGATGAAAATGACAACCCAGCCGGCCCGAGGATTATACAGAAAGGCCCTCTAGCAATGTGAGAAGCTTATGCAAAATAAACAGAAAGCTTTCCACTCTGTTTGGACTTGTCAGCCACCCACAGTGCAGAAAACAATAGCAACGCCAAGAGTTAGAACGAAGCCAGCAGTTATGACACAACACAAATCACAGGCTAAAAAGGCGGCAGCCTTCCCCAACAGATCACCCACCAGATGCCCTGAGGTTGCAATTCCCAGAATTATCTCCACAGGATAATACATTCCCCAAATACTTGGGAGCTTTAAAAACACACACACACACACACACACACACACACACACACACACACACACACACACACACACAAATTCACCAGCTCCCTAACTAGACTGTCAGAAATGCCTCTGGCCTTCCTCCCAACCTGTCAGCTCTGTCCCAGCTTGGTTTTCTGGGAAAGGAAAACCTCTCGACTCCGTTTGTAGCGAAAAGATGGCTTTTACTAAAAGCCAAGTGGTTACAATGAAGCAAAGCCGGAACTGAGGTTTTGCGCGCGAAGATTTGCCCAGTTAATCTTCCTCTTTTTTTGTTCCACCCTCCTCGTTACCTCCTGATTATCCAGTCACATTCAGAGAAGTTGTTTTGGTTAGATGATGGGTCTTTACCTTCCATTCCTAAGCCTGTGGCCTTGGGATGGGTCTACGACAACTCACCCTGGCGAACTGGCCACAGCCAACTCGCCGCAGCCAAATCCCTGCGGCCAACTCACCACAAGCGAACTCGCCATGGCCAATTTGCCCTGAGACAACTCGCCGCAGGGCAAGAGTTATACTAATATTGAATAAACAGCCTAATACAGCGCCCCCCCCCCAACCTTTTGGGCACCAGGGACCGGTTCCATGGAGAGAGGTTTTTCCGCGGTCCAGAGGGGGCGTGGTTTTGTGTGCTGCCTGCATCCCTCGGATGGGGCTTCGCTTGTTTGCGCAGACCGTTTGCTGGCATGCTGCGGACCAGTTCTGGTCCACAGACCGGGGGTTGGGGACCCTTGCTCGAATAGAATCATTAAAGAAAGGATGCCAAAGGAGGGTACAAAATAAAATGTGAATGAACAAAATGTAAACAAATTATTTTAAATAATTAAATGAGCCATGGTGGCGCAGTGGTTAGAATGCAGTACTGCAGGCTATGACTGCTCGCTGCCAGCAGCTCGATCCTGACCAGCTCAAGGTCGACTCAGCCTTCCATCCTTCCGAGGTCGGTAAAAGGAGGACCCAGGTTGTTGGGAACAATATACTGACTGCTTAGACAGGGCTGTAAAGCACTGTGAAGCAGTATATAAATCTAAGTGCTATTGCTATTGCTAAATTAAATTGTTGGATTGTCCCGCAGTGAGTTGTCCCGTGGCAAGTTGGCCATGGCGAGCTGGCTGTGGTAAGTTGTCCCATTTCGCCTTGGGATGGTGAACCTACATCTTGGGACATCACGATGGGTTTCCCCCTTCCCCAGCTCCCAGCGCAGGATGGCAGTTGTGACACAACCCTTCGGGCACTCACCGTTGACAGCTTTTTCTATCAACTCTTCGCACGCGTTGAAGTCTCCCTTCAAGACCAGTTTCTCGTGAAGGTCGGTCAGCATGGGGTGTTCCAGGGCGATCTTGGTTTTCTTCTGCAGGGACTCAAACGCCTCCGTGTAGTTGTGTTGGCGGAAGTGCTTCAGGCAGAGGCGAATGGCTTCCTGTTCACGGTACTACTGGAACACAAGAAAACCTGTGAGAACAGCACCGAAGAGCGTCCCGCGGATGGCCTTGCAAGAGCAAAGCTTAGGTCACAGGCAAATCAAACTCCTCGGAAGGACAGGCTTAGCAGAACGACATACAGGTAGTCCTCGACGTGCGACCGCAATTGAGCCCAAAATTTACGCTGCCAGGCAAGACAGTTGTTGAGTGAGTTCTGCCCCATTTTACAAGCGTTCTTGCCACAGGTGAATCACTGAAGTTAATAAGTGAATCATGTATATTTAGAATAGAATAACAGAGTTGGAAGGGACCTTGGAGGTCTTCTAGTCCAACCCCCTGCTTAGGCAGGAAACCCTACACCACTTCAGACAAATGGTTATCCAACATCTTCTTAAAAACTTCCACTGTTGGAGCATTCACAACATCTGGAGGCAAGTTGTTCCACTGATTGATTGTTCTAACTGTCAGGAAATTTCTTCTTAGTTCTTGGTTGCTTCTCTCCTTGATTAGTTTCCACCCATTGCTTCTTGTTCTACCCTCGAGTGCTTTGGAGAATAGCTTGACCTCGTCCTCTCTGTGGCAACCCCTGAGATATTGGAAGACTGCTATCATGTCTCGCGGGGTCATTAAGTGAAGCTGGCTTCCTCCATTAACTTTTCTTCTTGCAAGTCAGCTGGGAAGGTGACAAATGGCAATCCCATGACCCTGGGACGCTGCAACTGTCATAAATAACATGCCAAGCGGTCCGGATTTTGGTCACCTGACCATGGGGATGCTGCAGTGGTCATGTGAAAAATGGTCATCAGTCCCTTTCTTCAGTGCCTTCAGTTCTGAAGAAGCTTTTTAGTTGAGAAGCGAAACAATTTCGGGGGGGGCGGAACCTCAAGAAAATCCAGTTGTCTTTTGGAAAATCACCTTTGGGATTTTTTCAATGCTGTTGTAACTTCAAACGGTCGCTTAAAAAAATGGTTGTAAGTCGAGGACTACCTGCATAACGTTGATATATTCAGAGGCAAGGGGGTTTTTAAATTCGGTTTTGTAATTCACACAACAAGCAATATCTCTCTCTCTCTCTCTCTCTCTCTCTCTCTCTCTCTCTCTCTCTCCCTCTCTCTCCCCCTCCCCCCCCCTCTCCCTCTCCCCCCCTCCCTCTCTCTCTCCCTCTCTCAGAAGAGCAAATAGGGGTACGGAAGAGAAACCTTGCTGAATTCCATTCCATTCCAGTCCATTCCGTGCGATTCCATTCCATTCCTTTCCATTCCCTCAATTTCCTTCGTTCCTTCCTTCCTTCCTCCCCCCCCCTCCCTCCCTTCCCCTTCTTCCTTCCTCTCTCCCTTCCCTCCCTCCCTCCCTCTTCCTCCTTCCCTCCCTATCTCCCTCCCTCCTTTTCTTTCTCTTCCTCCCTCTCCCAACCTCCTTTCCTCTCTCTCTCTCTTCCCTCCCTCCTTCTCTCCCTCCCTCTCTCTCTACTTCCCTCCCTCCTTTCCCAACCTCCCTTCCTCTCTCCCTCCCTCTCTCCCAACTTCCCTCCTTCCCTCCCTCCCTCCCTTTTCCTCCTTCCCTCCCTCCTCTCATACACAACATCCACCTATCTGGAGCTGTTTCATACACAATCCTACCTTGCTGTACCAATTGAGACAGGGCTGTACCACATCTGGATCATCAATACCGTTGAGTTCAACATACCAGATGCTAAAATTGAAGCTGGGACCCCAGGACAGGAGTGGAACTGAAAAAAGGAAGGACAAAGAAATTACATCACCCTGAAATATGAATTCCTGCTGACTACAGATATTCCTGCCCTGGTATTCTCTGTCACGATCCCTCCTAGGCAACTTCACAGCTCCAGTTCATTCAAGAACACAGGACAAAGTAGGAGCTGTTTGAGGATGTGATTATCAGAATAATATAATTTGTTGTCTTTCTATCCTTTGCTATTGCAATTTTGCATTCTGGGAATAAGATTTCAAATCCATCGGGGCCTTTAGAAGAGTTCCTTTAGATTTAGAAGGACAACAAAAAATGATTAAGGGACTGGAGGCTAAAACATACGAAGAACAGTTGCAAGAATTGAGTTTGTCTAGTTTAATGAAAAGGAGGACTAGGGGTGACATGATAGCAGTGTTCCAATATCTAAGTGGCTGCCACAAAAAAGAGGGGGGTCAAACTATTTTCCAAAGCACCAAAAGACAAGACAAGAAACAATGGTTTGAAACTAACCAAGGAGAAAAGCAACCTAGAACTAAGGAGAAATTTCCTAACAATGAGAGCAATTAACCAGTGGAACAGCTTGCCATCAGAAGATATGAGTGCTCCAACACTGGAGGCTTTCAAAAAGAGACTGGACAGCCTTTTGTCTGAAATGTTATAGGGTCTCCTGCTCGAGCAGGGTGTTGGACTAAAAGACCTCAAGGTCCCTTCCAACTCTATTATTCTATGTTCTATGTTCTTTGCTCAAGAGAAATCTCAAAGGCCTGTAGCCACATTTTGTTTGTGGTCCACCTGTCTCAACAGGGGGCACTTACTTTCAAAACTTTTCTGTTAAGACATCGTTCCAATCTTTTGTAAGAGCACCAAAAGGCAAGACAAGAAACAATAGTTTGAAACTAAACAAGGAGAAAAGCAACCTAGAACTAAGGAGAAATTAGACCCTCCAAGGTCTCTTCCAACTATCCTATCCTGTCCTATTCTATCCTATCCTATCCTATCCTATCCTATCCCCTGAAGACTAGGAGAAAAAGAAAAATATGTCAGAAGGGGAAAAAAAGAAGGCAATGGACAAACACGTAGGTATCTGCTAACATTTGGCTCTGCTCTGATCCATTATTTACTCTGACCTCATCCATGACCCTTGCCCTCAATAAATTATCTGAATCTACATGTCTCTCAACATACTAGATCAGTGGTGGATTTCCCACTATGGGAGGTTTTCAAATGTGGCATGGATGGTCTCGTGTCCAGGAAGGCTTAATGGACTTCTATTAAGAGAGTTAACAGCCAGGGTTCGAGACCCGGGCGTTGCGCGTGGGGTGAGCTCCCGTTCCTCCTGGCCACCTAGCAGTTCGAAAGCATGTAAATGCGAGTAGATAAACAGGTAGCACTTTGGTGGGAAGGTAACAGTGTTTTGTGTGCCTTTGGCATGCAGCCATGTTGGCCACATGACCACAGGAAATTGTCTTCGGACAATGCTGGCTCCCTCGGCCATGAAACGGAGAACATTTGCCCTAGGGTCAGTTGGACATGACTGACAGGGAAACCTTTACCTTTTTACTATGAAAAAGAGGTTGGACTGGCTGATGTGAACCATCCCTCTGAACTCATATCTTCTATATTTCCTTTTTTGTTGTTGTTAAAGTATATAACTAGTATATAAAAATAAATGCAAACCCCACTCCCATCTTGCACTATTGATGTTGACTAGTTTGGTAATAAAACATCTGCAAGAAAACCACCAAGCTCAGAGAGCACCAAGGACCCCACAGTTCTTCTACTCGTCTTCCTTCTTCCTCTTCCTCTTCCCTTCTCTTCCACCTCCTCCTCCTCCACTCTACAAACCCCATTCCCTTCTAGCACTGATGATGTTACCTAGTTTGGTAATGAAACATCTGCAAGAAAACCACCAAGCTCAGAGAGCACCAAGGATATCACAGCTTTAAAGGATTAATTAAAATCACCTTTTTCAAATATAGTAAAAATCACCAATCAACATCAATCCACATTAGAAGTCGATATTCAACACACACTATTCCCCCATCCAAAACATGGACATTTACTGTATGAACTCAATCCTGGAAAGATCGCTATGGAGATTCTCAAGTCCTCCAGGTCACGGTTGTCCCAAAGGTGTTTTTTCAAAAGGCAACTGGACTTTCTTGTTTACTTTGAAGACGTTTCGCTTCTCATCCAAGCAGCTTCCTCAGTTCAGCTGCTTTTGAAAAAAAGCACCTTTGGGCCAATCCCGGAAAACAAAACCCAGATCCTTCACCAATTTGCAGTTAATCTCCTTTCCATAAGTATTGCAAGATGTGGTGGTGCAATGGTTAGAGTGCAGTACTGCAGGCTACTTCTGCTGACTGCCGGCTGCCTGCAATTTGGCAGTTCGAATCTCACCAGGCTCAAGGTTGACTCAGCCTTCCGTCCTTCCAAGGTCGGTAAAATGAGGACCCAAATCGTTGGGGGCAAGAGGCTGACTCTGTAAACCTCAGTTAGAGAGGGCTGTAAAGCACTGTGAAGCAGTATATAAGTCTAAGTGCTATTGCTAAGTGCGAAGGAAGGAAGGAAGGAAGGAAGGAAGGAAGGAAGGAAGGAAGGAAGGCACAGTGGTTATATTGCAGTACTGCAGGCTACCTGCAATTTGGCAGTTCGAATCTCACCAGGCTCAAGGTTGACTCAGCCTTCCGTCCTTCCGAGGTGGGTAAAATGAGGACCCAGATTGTTGGGGGCAAGATGCTGACTCTGTAAACAGCTTAGAGAGGGCTGTAAAGCACTGTGAAGCGGTATATAAGTCTAAGTGCTATTGCTATTGCTGCTAAGATCAAGGAAAGAGGAGAGCAATCTGCAACACCCTGACTTCCTAAGAACAAAGAACAAATTAAAAACGAGCACTTTCGAACGACAAGGGTCAGCTCTGCCAGAAAATTAAAATGCCTTCCATTAGAGCGAAGCCTGTTATTTCAAAAGCGTCTGAGGGGGGTTGCCCTTTAGCATCAAAACACAAAGTTCCTCGCTGCGGATGCACGAGCCCCTTCAAACAGAAATGAAACCTAATGAATGCCAAGAGCATTTCAAATCATGCCACCGCTTATACAGCTGTGCTTCTCAGGCAGGAGAAATTCTGAAATAATGGGAGTCATCACACACGGGGGGGGGGAGGGAGTCCCAACGCCATGTGTTACGCAAATCGGTGTGAAGGCAATATAGACAATGATTTTTATAGAGAAGCAATTGCCTTCCTGACACCATCCCTTCAATCGCTGCGAATGAAGCATTGTGGTTGCATGTTAAAGGAAAGGGCCACCGGCGAAGGCTGAATTTGGCCAAGTTCCCAGTTTGGAACTGGGCAGTGATAACCACCAGAAAACTGAAGCTTATGATCTATGGATGTGTCTGCTCGAAGAGACGTCTAAGGTTAGCAAAAAATAGCGGCGTTCAAGTACTTCCCTGTTAGGGAAATTTATCTTTGGGGCAGAGTCTCATCTGGCTGCAAGTTAAGGCTTTAGGAGTGGACTTGCTGGTATAGACAAGGCTTTCCGTTTCTTTTCCCAATAAAGGTGATCTGCCGGTCTGGTATCTTCTTCTCGCTGTTGTTGTAAGCAGCGCAGATTTGCTTAAGACGGGCAGCCTCTGGATGGGTGGGTGAGTGGGTGGATAGATAAAATTGGTAGGGTGGATGGATGGATGGATGGATGGATGGATGGATAGACGAGAGTAGACAGGTAATGGATGGATAGACAGATATGATGGATGAATGGATGGATGGACGAACAGATAAAAGTAGATAATAGATGGATAGATGGATAGATAAGATGGATAGGCAGACGGATAGATTAGATAATACACTGGATGGATGGATGGATGGATGGATGGATGGATGGATGGATGGATGGATGGATGGATGGATGGATGGATGGATGGATGGAGGAGTAGAGAGGGAGTG
>QLTV01002970.1:16634-28893 GCA_003457575.1 Thermophis baileyi | reverse complement strand
TCCCCTCCTCCTCCTCCTCCTCCTCCTCCCAGCAAATCCAATTCCCTTCTAGCACTGATGACGTTACCTACTTGGGTTATTAAATCTTTGCAAGAAAGCAAAGAAGCCCAGAGAGCACCAAGGACCCCACAGTCGTCGTCCTTCTCCTTCTCCTTCTCCTTCTCCTCCTCCTCCTCCTCCTCCTCCTCCTCCTCCTCCTCCCTCGCCGGCAACTATTCCTGGGCCAGCCTTCCGAAGCCTTCGCTGTTCGCTCCCTCCGGGGGTCTGGGCCGGGGGCGGGGGCGGCGAAAGCCCAACGCTCCTTCCAAGGGCCGTTGCTGCTTTCTCGCCTCGGGGCTGCCGGGGGTCGCGCGCGGATCCCGGGCAGGGTCAGCCCGCCGGTCCGCAGCCTCCGTTCCCACTCTTCCCCACCCCCACCCCCGGCTGGCTGGGTGACTCACGATTGCCATGACGCAGAGGAGCAGTCATTCCATCCGCCTCCCTCGGGGGCCGGGAGAGTCCCCGGCAAGGCCGGAGAGAGAGGGTCTGGGGGGTGGGGGGGTCGGAGCAGGGTCCGGCTCCGAGGTCCCGAGAGGGGGGGGGAGCAGACGCGGCCCCCGACTTGGACTCCCGCTTCTGGAGGAGAGGGAACAGCTGGCGGAAAGATGGTTTTCGCTGTCCATCCGACTGCTCCGGGTTCAGCCGTGGCCTATAACGACCTGGGTGTTGGGGGGGGGGGGTGAATGAGAGAGGGACGGAGTGAGGGAGAGGGAGAGGCAGTGAGGGAGGGGGAAGAGGGAGAGGGAGAGGTAAAGAGAGAGAAGGAGAGGGAAGGAGGGAGGGAGGGAGAGGAAAAGAGAGAGAAAGAGGGGGAGAGAGAGAGAGAGAGAGAGAGAGAGAGAGAGAGAGAGAGATGTGTATATATATGTTCTCTATGAGATATAACAGAGCTGGGCTGGGGGGTCCCCCCCCAGAAGAGAAAAAGAGGGGGAGGAAGGGAGAGGGAAAGAGAGAGAAAGAGGGGGAGCAAAGGAGGGAGAGGGAAAGAGAAAGGGAGGGAGAGAGGGGAAGAGAGAGGGAGGGGGAGGGAAGGAGGGGGAAAGAGAAAGAGAGGGGGGGAGCAAGGGAGGGAGAGGGAAAGAGAGAGAAAGAGAAAAAGAGGGGGAGGAAGGGAGAGGGAAAAAGAGAGAAAGAGGAAGGGAGAGTGAAAAAGAGAGAAAAGGGGAGGAAGGAGGGAAAGAGAGAAAGGGAGAGAGAGAGGGAGAGAGGGAGGGGGAGAGAGAGAGAGAGAGAGAGAGACTTTTCATTTCCAGCTGCAAGGTCTTCTCTTCATCTCCCACCTCTGGCTGTCCGCCCATCCATCACATCCCAAGGAAGACATGGACTCACAGACTGAGAGCTTGGAAGGGACCTTGGAGGTCTTCTAAGCCAACCTTCTGTCCAGACCAGGAATCCTCAGACCATCCCAGTTAAATGTCCGTCCAACCTTTGCTTGAGGACCTTCAGAGATGGAGCACCCATGACTTCAGCAGGCAAGCTCTTCCATCCCTTCTTAACTCTGTCAGGAAATTCCTTCTAACGTATTCTGAGTTTGGGTCTCCTCCTGTAAAGTTCCCGCCTGTCCCTTGGTTCTTGTCCTACTTTGGGAGCCACCCCACCTCTCTGTGAAGGCCCTCCATGACTTGGAAAAGGACTTCAGGCATCATGTCTCCTTTCAGCCTTCTCTTCTTTGGGCTGAAAGTGGAAAGTTCCTTTAACCAGCCTTTATAGCAGGGGTCTCCAACCTTGGCAACTTTAAGACTTGTGGACTTTAACTCCCAGAATTCCTCAGCCAGCAAAGCTGGCTGAGGAACTCTGGGAGTTGAAGTCCACAAGTCTTAAAGTTGCCAAGGTTGGAGACCCCTGCTTTATAGGATTCAGCCAAGTCCCTCAGCATTCTTGTGACTTCTCTGGATTGTGGTGACCAATTGCCTTCCTAAAAATTGACGGACTACACCTCCCAACATCCCTCATCATTGGTCATGATGGCTGGGGCTGCTGGGTATGCAAACAGGAAGGGTTTGCCCTGGGAAGAGTGCCATATTTTATTTGGGAAGAAGCACCAAGCTGGAGTCAAGAAAAAAAATGCTTTTAAAGGAACCAAGACAGATGGTGTTAACTCTCAATCAAATCCAATTTTAGAACATAGAATCATAGGGACGGAAGGGAGCTCAGAGGTCTTCTAGTCCAACCCCCTGGTCAAGGCAAGAGATCTTATATCATCCCAATCAAATGGTTGTCCAGTCTCTTCTGGAAAACCTCCAGTGATGGAGCACCCACAACTTCTGGAGGCAAGCTGTTCCACTGATTGATTGTTATGTCAGGAAATTTCTCCTTAGTTCTAAGTTGCTTCACTCCTTGATTAGTTTCCATCCATTGCTTCTTGTCTTGCCTTCAGGGGCTTTGGAGAATAGGTTGACCCCCTCTTCTTTGTGGCAGCCCCTCAAATATTGGAAAATGCTATCATGTCACCCTAGTCCTTCTTTTCATTAAACTAGACATACCTAGTTCCGTCAATCATTCATCATGCTATTTAACCTCCAATGCATTTATCATTTTAAACAAGACTGAAAATGTATTTTAATAAAAAAAATAAATTTTAGTGCAAACATTTACTCACCTTTTTTTTTCCTCCTTTGGAAATATCAGCTTCAAACTGAGAGAGGAAAGGAGGAAGAAGGGAAGAGAATGAGGGGAGAGAAGCAGAGGGAGGGAGGGAGGGAGGGAAGAAGGGGAGCAGAAAGAGAGAGAAAAGTAGAGGAGTGGGAACGGAGAGGGAGGGTAGGAAGGAAGGTAAGAGAGAGAACTGGGAAGGAGAGAAGGGAGAGGGAAGGAAGAAGAGAGAGAAAAAGAAGGAAGAGAGGAGTAGGACAGGAAGGAAGGAAGAAAGAAAAGAAAGAGAAAAAGGAAAAGAAAGAGAAAAAGGGAAAGAAAGAAAGAAAAAGAAAGGAGAGAAAGAAAAGAAAGAAAGACGAAAGAAAAAGAATGGAAGGCAAGAGAGGAACAGGAAGGAGGGAAGGAAAGAGAAAAGAAAAGGAAGGAAGGAAAAGAGTGGGAAGGGAGAGGGAGGGAAGTAGAGAGAAAAAAAGAGAGAACTGGGAAGGGAGAAAAAAGGAAGTAAGAGGAGAAACAGAGAAGGTGAGAGGGGGAAGTAAGAGGAAGGAATGGAAGACAGGAGAAGGAGAGGAGCAGGAGGGAAAGGAAAGGGGGAGAAAGAGAAGAAGAACACCCAAAGGAGGGGATTGGGAACAACCTGTGTAGGTTTCCAAGTATGCCCTGCCCCAGCTCTGTTTCCTCAACCTGGACAACATGAATCTGACACAATCTCACAGAGATGAAACCAACAAAGGCAGACTGCAAAAGAGCAACCATATTTTCAAAAGATCCCTGGAGAAACAATAGCCACAGAGCTGGAAGCGAGCAATAGTACTCCAGTCTGCAATCCCGGACGCAGAGAAACTACAGCCTCATGGGCTTTTCAAGGATGGAGCAGAGAGGCCACCTTGCAAACCGAGCTGGGTCTGTTTCAAGTGGTTTGTGGAGAAGACATCCTCGTCGCGCACTTCCTTCTTTCCATGAATGGAAGCTGTAGTCGTGCCAGACAGAAGAAGAAGAAGAAGAAATAAACACAGCTTCCCCCCCCCCCCCCCCGTCTTCTACTTGACATTAGACCTGCAAGGAAAGCGATGACCAAGAAACATTTTCAATCCCGCTTTTTTCGCATTTTCCAAAGGCAGACGTAACTGTGTCATATTTGGCTGGCCTGTTTGGCAAATCAACCTGAGCAGGAGAACCAGGGCTACAATTCTCCCGAAAGTGTCATAGAAGATAGAATAACAGAGTTGGAAGGGACCTTGGAGGTCTTCTAGTCCAACCCCTGCTCAAGTAGGAAACCCATTTGGGTTGTCCAATCTCTTCTTGAAAACCTCCAGTGTTGGATCACCCAGAACTTCTGGAGGCAAGCCGTTCCACTGGTTAATTGTCCTCATTGTCAGGAAATTTCTCCTTAGTCCTAGGTTGCTTCTCGCCTTGATTTAGTTTCCACCCATTGCTTCTTGTTCTACCCTCAGATGCTTTGGAGAATAGCTTGACTCCCTCTTCTTTGTGGCAGCCCCTGAGATATTGGAACACTGCTATCATGTCTCCCTTAGTCCTTTTTTCATTAAACTAGACATACCCAATTCCAGCAACTGTTCATATATTTTAGCCTCCAGTCCCCTAATCGTCTTTGAGATTTTGGAGAACACCTAAGGATGTGGTCCCTGGGAGTCAAAAATGACCTGATGACACATAATCAATCAATCAATCAATCAATCAATCAATCTGTACTTGTAACTATATTGTGTGCTAATGCAACTGTAAGCAGATTTTGTTACATCTTATTTAATTTACAGTACAGGTAATCCTCGACTTACAACAGTGATCGTTCGAAGTTACAACGGCCCTGGAAAAAGTGACTTATGACCATTTTTCACACTTATGACCATTACAGCATCCCTAGGCTCACGTGATCAAAATTCAGACCCTTGGCAATTGACTCAAATTTATGACGGTTGCAGCGTCCCGGGGAGGGGGGGGGTCACATGATCCCCTTTTGCGACCTTCTGACATGCCAAGTCAATGGAGAGGCCAGATTCACTTAACAACCGTGTTACTGACTTAACAACTGCAGTGATTCCCTTAACGACGGTGGCAAGAAAGGTCGTAAAACGGGGCAAAACGCACTTAACAGATGTCTCACTGAGCAACGGAAATTTGGGGTTCAATTGTGGTCGTAAATCAAGGACTGCCTGTATTTCTATCTGCCGTTGCGTTGAACACGGCTGCAGTTTTGATCCTGCTGGGAAGTAAGAATCCCTTTGAAACGCAACGGGCTTCAAAGGAGACCCATCTCGGATTTTGCTGTGAAAAATCTAAACGAATGCGCAAGCAGGAAATTATATAACAGGGATTGTTCTGTGGAGGGCTGAGAGCATCCCATCTGTTCTGCCTCTTCCGATGCTAAAACTGACATTTCTATTTCAGCTCCTCCATGAAAGTGGTCTATATCAAGGTTTTTGGTTGTTTTTTTTTTTTTTTTTACCATTACTGCCTCCAAAACGGGGGGACTAGAGCAGAGGTGGGCTTCACATACTGTAACAACCGGTTTGCCCAGCACCGGAAATGTGAGCGTGCGTGTGCGTGAGGCGTCACAAAACACAGCAATTCGCTCGCTCGCAGGTGCCGTCCACACATGCATGCAACATCAAACAACACAGCAATTTGCTCGTCCACGCCGTCGGCACATGCGTGCGGCGTCAACAACACAACGATATAGGACGGGATTGCGCCTGGGTGGGTGGGGGCTGGGCGGGCCCACCCGCAGGTTGCCCCGCAGGTTGCCACTACCGGTTCGCCTGAACCAGTCCGAACCAGTTGAATCCCACCACTGGAGGCTAAAACATATGAGGAACGGTTGCAGGAACTGGGCATGGCTAGTCTAGTGAAGAGAAGGACCAGGGGAGACAGGATAGCAGTCTTCCGATATTTGAGGGGCTGCCACAGAGAGGAGGGGGTCAAGCTATTCTCCAAAACACCTGAAGGCCAGACAAGGAATAACGGATGGAAAGTGATCAAGGAGAGATTCAACCTAGAAATAAGGAGAAATTTTCTGACAGTGAGAACAATCAACCAATGAAACAGAAGTTGTCTCCAGAAGTTGTGGGAGCTTCATTACTGGAAGCTTTCAAGGAGAGACTGGGCTGCCATCTGTCAGAAATGGTGTAGGGTCTCCTGTTTGGGCAGGGGGTTGGACTAGATGACCTACAAGGTCCCTTCCAACTCTGTTAATCTGTTAAAAAACTCTTTCAGAGTCTGTATCAGCTGCCTCAGCATTTGTTCCGTTTCTAAGTCTCTCCCCCCACCCCCCGTTGCTATTTGCTAATATTTTACCCGCTCTTCCTTCTTTTCTTCCTGTCTCCTATTCTTTTTCTCCCCCTTAACATTGAAGAACATTTCTGACTTTTTGATTCCCGACAGTATAGGTAGTCCTCGACTTACGACCACAACGGAGCCTGAAATTTCTGTTGCTAAGCGAGACATTTGTTAAGTGAGTTTTGACCCCATTGGACGACTTTCCTTGCCACGGATGTTGAGCGAATCGCTGCAGGTGCTAAGTTAGTCACACGGTTGTTAAGTGAATCTGGCTTCCCCATTGACTTTGCTGGTCAGAAGGTCGCAAAAGGGGATCACGTGATCCCGGGACACTGCAACCGTCATAAATACGAGTCAGTTGCCAAGCATCTCAATTTTGATCACTTGACCATGGGGATGCCGCAATGGTTATAAGTCTGAAAAATATTCATAAGTCACTTTTTTTTCCATGCCGTTGTAACTTTAAACGGTCACTAAATGAACTGTTGTAAATCAAGGACTATGCACAGAATTTTTTTCTATGACTTTTGCTTCTGATTGTTTGCCCATCCTCTGGGCTTGTTGCTGCCTTATGACTGATTGTTTTCACAGACAGTTTCTAATTAGAACCACTTTTCTTTGAACAGATAAATTCTTGTCGTTTCTCTTTAGCTGAAGTGTGGCTCAAACTCTCCTAGCAAATTTTTTACTGGATCCCTGGAATCTGGTTGCCTTATATATTCTTCTTGTAGCCTATGCTTACTCAGCGGGAATCAACCTATCGTCTTCTCGTTTGATCTTACAACTCTTAAACATGAGTGGAAATACATTCTCTCTTTTTTATTATTGATATGTGAGCTAATCTGGAACTCTTCTAGGCTGCAAAGTAAGATAGGAATGCTTTAAAAAATAAACCTCTTGAACCGATGTTTGGCATGCATTTTTTTTTCTTGCCAGTGACTGCTGAAAAATTCAACTACAACATTATTTCTTCTTCTTCTTCTTCTTCTTCTTCTTCTTCTTCTTCTTCTTCTTCTTCTTCTTCTTCTTCTTCTTCTTCTTCTTCTTCTTCTTCCTCTTCCTCTTCCTCTTCCTCTTCCTCTTCCTCTTCCTCTTCCTCTTCTTCTTCTTCTTCTTCTTCTTCTTCTTCTTCTTCTTCTTCTTCTCCTCCTCCTCCTCCTCCTCTTCTTTTTCTCCTTCTCCTCCTCCTCCACTTCTTCCTCCTCATTCTCTTTCTCATTCTCCTCCTCTTCCTCCTCCTCCTTCCTCTTCTCCTTCTACCACTTTGGGTGTCAAAGAAGATACAAAGTTCTGGCTCTTGCTCTTCTGGCAGCATCAACCATTGTTAATTGATGTTGTTGTCGTGTGTCTTTGATGTTGTCTCTCCATCTTCTTCTGCGTCTGCCTCATGTTCTTTGACCTTCTCTTTTTCTATATGCCTTAGAAATGGTATGGAATCCCATGACAGATAGCTAGATAGCTAGATAGGTAGATAGATAAAATTTGACATAAATAAAATAAACCTTTATATTCATATATTTCTCTGTGACCCTCTTCCTCTCCTTCTTCTCCTTCTCCTCCTCCTCGGTGTCTAGATTGTATTCTTGTATTGTATTCTAACAGCAGTGGCTGGAAATGCCACTATGGACTTCTTCCTTATGGCCATGTAAAACCTTAATCTGCCTTTCAGGCGTTCTGAATTATCCTTTCATGCATTCTCTGCCTTTTTTCAGCAGTGAGACATCACAGCTTGCCTCCCATTCTTTTCTTCTTTAATTGTTGCTATTTTTAATTTTCCACATTAGATCTACAGCCTATGGAAACACCTCCACACACACGCACATGCACACACACGCACACATACACAAAGAGGCAACCACAAACACATTTGCATGTTTGTTTTGGTACTGTTGATAGCAGCTGCAACCAAATGAAGTCAGTTGCCTCTTAGAAAGACGAAGGACCGATGGCACGGCTGATCTGTTGACCGAGCTCAGAATGGCCCCAATGCTTGCAGGAACTTCAGGGCAGCTGTGATTATGATTTACTACAGTTAATCCTTGACTTACAACCACAATTCAGCCCCAAATTTTCTGTTGCTAAGTGAGAACATTTGTTCCGCGAGTTTTGCTCCATTTTAAGACCTTCCTTATCATGGTTGTTAAGTTAGTAACACGCTTCTAAGTAAATCTGGCTTCCCCATTGACTTTGCTTGCTCAGAAGTTTGCAGAAAGGGATCACATGACCCCAGGAGACTGCAACCGTCATAAATACAGGTAGTCCTCGAGTTACGACCACAACCGAGCCCAAAATGTATGTTGCTAAGTGAAACTTTGTTAAGTGGGTTTTGCCCCGTTTTTCTTGCCACTGTTGTTAAGCGAATCATTGCAATTGTTATGCTAGTAACATGGTTGTTAAGTGAATCGGGCTTCCCCATTGACTTTGCTCGTCAGAAGGTCGCAAAAGTGGATCACGTGATCCCGGGGACACCGCAATCGTCATAAATATGAGTCAGTTGCCAGGCGTCTGAATTTTGATCGTGTGACCATGGGGATGCCGCACCGGTCATACGTGTGAAAAAGCATCCTAAGTCACTTTTTTTCAGTGCCGTTGTAGCTTTGAACGGTCACTAAATGAACTGTTGTAAGTCGAGGACTATCTGTACAGAATTTCTTCTATGACTCTTGCTTTTGACTGTTTGTCAAACCCCTGGGCTTGATGCTGCCTTCTGACTGTGTTCACAGTCAGTTTCTAGACAGACAGACACACGAAATAGAGCTAGACAGATATATAAAGAGAGAGGCAAAGTTAGAGACAGAGAGAGAGGAGAGAGAGAGAGAGAGAGAGAGAGAGAGAGGAAGACAGAGAAAGAGAGAGAAATTAGAGACAGAGAGAGAGGAGAGAGAGAGAGAGAGAGAGAGAGAGAGCCGTAGACAGAGAAAGAGAGAGCAAGTAATTAGATGAGAGAGAGGGAGAGGGAGAGGCAGACAGGTAGACAGACAATAAAGTTAGAAAGAGAGAGAGAGACAGAGAAAGAGAGGTAGATAAACAAATAGAAAGAGAAAAGGAGAGAAACACACAGAGAGAGAGGTTGACAGACAAATAGATAAACAGATGGATAGATAGATGATAGAGACAGAGAGAGAAAGAGATAGCCACACAAATAGAGGGATAGAGGCAGAGACAGAGACAGAGACAGAGAGAGAGGTAGATAAACAAATAGAAAGACAGAAGAGAAAAGGAGAGCAACACACACACACAGAGAGAGAGAGAGAGAGAGGGTGACAGACAAATAAACAGATGGATAAATAGATGATAGAGACAGAGAGAGAGAGAGAGCCACACACATACAGGGATAGATGGAGGGAGGGCGGGAGAGCGATAAACAAATAGAAAGACAGAAGAGAAAAGGAGAGCAAGGTTTCTCTTCCCCACCCCCATTTGCTCTTCAAGGAGAGAGAGAGAGAGAGAGAGAGAGAGAGAGAGAGAGAGAGAGAGAGAGAGAGAGAGAGAGAGAGAGAGAGAGGTTGACAGACAAATAAACAGATGGATAAATAGATGATAGAGACAGAGAGAGAGAGAGAGCCACACAAATAGAGGGATAGATGGAGGGAGGGAGGGAGAGCGAAAGAAAGCTAGCGAGCAAGAGCAATTTAAGGAATTTTCCAGGGTGACAGCTGATATTCAGCACTGGCCCACGTGGCAACTGCACTGAACCTGGAAGGCTTCCAGGCCGTGACTGAGCATATTCGGGCTGGAAGGAAAGAAAGCTCGTTTCACCTTCCTCACCAGTCCTTCCCTCCCTCCCTCCGCCGAAGTTGAAGCTGATGCAACGGCCGGCGGGCCAGCGGCTCCTTCCCCTCCCCGCCCCGCGCTCCGCTCCGCCTCGGTGGCTGGCTGCGTCACCATCTCAGCCAGGGGCATCATCAGCACCAGCCTCGCCCTTCTTCGCCTGTATAAAGAGAGCGGGGTTTGGCTCCCGGGTGGACGGCAGGCTGGGAATCAACGCAATCCCTATTGCTTCCCGGTTCAAGTTCAGCGAATTGGTGCGGCGGATGAATGTCGCTTCCCTGCTGAAATCCATCCATCCATCCGTCCATCCGTCCATCCATCCATCCATCCATCCATCCATCCATCCGGATCGGGATTTCAGACCGGCAGGCGGCGGTTTCCCCATTTTGTGCAAAACTCTTGTTTCTCTAAGCCGGCGTCTCTCAACCTCTGCCGCTTTCAGAGAGGGTGGACTTCAAGTCCCAGAATTCCCCAGCCGGCAGGAATTCTGGGAATTGAAACCCGCCCCTCTTGAAAGTGGCTGAGGTGGAGGGACGCAGCTAGAAAGGACGGCCAGTTTTGTTTAGCCTGGCAGGCTCTTTTGCAATTCAGGGGGGCGCGGGGGGCGGGGGGCGAGGAAGGGACAAGTTGTGGCTGCTCTCACAAAATGGCTACTAACGATGGAGGCCTGTCTTTTCTCCAAGTGGCTTCCCTGCTTTGGGGATCAGGAGGGCAGAGAGAGAACTATTCACAAGAGAGTGATTGGTCAGAATTCTCCTAGAGAAAGAAAGAAAAAGAAAAGAGGGAGGGAGGGAGGGAGAAGGAGTTGGACTAGAAGACCTCCAAGGTCCCTTCCGACTCTTGTTATTTTGGTATCAGAAAGAAAGAGAGAAGGAAGGAAGGAAGGAAGGAAAGATAGGAAGAGAAGGAGGAAAGAAAGGAAAGGAAGAGAAAAAGAAAAAAAGGAAGGAAAAGAAAGAAAGAAGGAAGGAAAGAAAGAAAGGAAGGAAGGAAAGATGGGAATGAAAGGGAAAGGAAAGGAGAAAGAAAGAAAAGGAAAGGAAAGAAAAAAAGGGAAGGAAGGGAGAGAGAAGGAGTTGGACTAGAAGACATCCAAGGTCCCTTCCGACTTTTGTTGTTTTGTTAGCTATCAGAAAGAAAGAGAGAAGGAAGGAAGGAAGGAAAGGAAGCGAGGGAGGAAAGAAAGGAGGAAAGGAAGAGAAAAAGAAAGAAAGAAAAGGAAGGAAGGAAAAGAAAGGAAAGAAGGAAAGGAAGGAAGAGAAGGAAGGAAGGAACGAGATGGGAATGAGAGGGAAAGGAAAGGAGTAAGAAAGAAAAGGAAAGAAAGAAAAAGAAAAAAGGGAAGGAAGGAAGAAAAAGGAAGGGAAGGAAGGAAGAAAAAGGGAGGGAGAGAGAGAGAAAAAAAGAAAGAAAGAAAAAGAAAGAAAGAAAAGCCCCCTCCTTTTTTTAAAATTAAACTTACCATGGTGGCTGTTAAACTTGCAGCTCTATTTTCTTCTCCATTCTGTTGTTTCAGTTACCCTTTTCTCTTGCCCATTTAGCGGAGTCCAACCAAAATTTGCTCTTTTTTTTTTTTAATGTTTCTCAACTTTTTCCTGACAAAGGCGCCAAGATTTGAGGTTGGTGCCTTTGGCTGGTGCCAGCTTCAGACACTCCCTGGGTTCCTGGTCTCCTGATAGACATCTCGAGAGGAAACAGCCAAACAAAAGCAAAAACAAAGGCACGAGTCTGTCTTGTTGGATCCAGGATTTCATTATTCAGAAGACAAACTTCGGACTCAGTTATACTTCCTTTGGGTTTTATATCGTTATTGGACGAAGAAAGAGACAGCTTAGTATACAGAAAGTGATTTAAGACACCGGCCTCGAAACTAGCAGGCAGTGAGTTTGAGTCTTACCTTGGGCATGAAGTCAACTGAGTGACCTTGGGCCGGCTACTTCCTCTCAGCCCTCGGAAGGAAGCAGTGATAACCCATTTTTGAAAATTTTGCCAAGAAAATGGCAAGAATCACTCCAGGCTGACTTGAAGAACGAACTGAAGGAAGATCAGAGTCTTTTTCAAAGAAAATAAGCCTTTGAGAATAATTTATTTTTGCTATGCCAGGTAGCTCTTGACATACAACAGTTCATTTAGTGGCCATTTGAAATTACAACAGCGCGGAAGAGAATGATTAATAATATAATAAAAGTTTTTCTAGTATGGATAAGCTAATGCCAATATTACTGTGTGACCATTATGAATGATATGCATATTATAATTACTACTGTGTTTAATATCTTTTTGTTATTCAAAACGAATTGTACTCGGACAACATGCTGTTCATTTAGATATTGAGTTTTTTATGTTTATTAAAGAAAAATATATCAATAAAACGTATTTTTTTTAAAAAAGAAATTACAACAGCATGGAAAAAAGTGACTTACGATCATTTTTCGCAGTTATAACATCCCCTTGGTCATGTGATCAAAATTCAGATGCTTGTCAACTGACTCATATTTATGACGGTGGCAATGTCCCGGGGTCATGTGATCCCTTTTGTGATCTTTGGACAAGCAAA
>QLTV01002968.1:2285-14573 GCA_003457575.1 Thermophis baileyi | reverse complement strand
CTTAGCTGTGAACCCAGGTTTATTATTACTGTAGATGCGTAAAGTTTTGGTCAGCACACATACATTTTCACAAAAGCTAATGTATGATGTCACAGTGTCAGTGAGTTCATCTAAGTCCTCTGAGGCAGCTTCAAAAATGCTCCAGTCTGTGCAGTTGAGGCAAGCCTATAGCTTTAACTTTGCCTCTTCAGTCAAAGTCTTCAATGATTTAATTGTTGGTTTAGTGGTTTTAAGTCTTTGCCTGTAAGCAGGTACAAGGTGAATCATGCAATGATCAGAGTGTCCCACAGCTGCTCGTGGTAAAGACCGATAAGCATCTTTTAGTGTTGTGTAGCAATGGTCTAAAGTATTATTGCCTCTAGTGGGACAATTGACATGCTGAAAGTATTTTGGAAGCTCTTTCCTTAAGTTACTTTTGTTGAAATCACCTAGAATAATGGCCAGTGAATCGGGGTATTTGGCTTCAGCCTCCATAACAAGAGTTCTAACAAGAGTTGGAAATGTGATAAAAATCCAGGTACATTTTATCATATGTAGTGGTCGTGCAAGTATGCGAAAACATTCTGGATAAAAATAATAATGATAATGCAGAAAATATTTAAGATATTAATATTAATGAAACCTGAAGCTTTTCTTTTAGGTATTATGTATAAACCAATCGAAAAACAATTTGGGATGTTATTTCTTTACATGGTGACTGCTGCGAGGATTGTACTCGCTAATCACTGGAAAGGAAAAGAGATGTGGACTGTTGAAGAATGGATTTTAAAATTGACTGAATTATCACAGATGGCAAAACTAACTGCTTTGATTAGAGACAATGGACTAGACAGCTTTATAAGTGACTGGAAGCCATTTGTGGACTTTCTACGAGTTAAATACAGTAACAGATGGTTAACAGAGGGATTTGAAGATTAGTATAATGTTTGGGTTAATCTGTTGACTGTTCATTTATATATTGTTACTTTGTTATATATTGAACATTGTTACTGTTGGATGTATGTTTTTCTGTTTTCTCTTTTTTGGATTTGATTCCTGTTGATTAAATATAATAAATATATATATTTAAAAAAAGAGAAAGGTGAAACCTCCTTTTCCTATATTGTCTGTTCTTGTTGAAAATCATGGCTACCTTACACTTTCTATAAATCATGATTAAAAACCTTGATGTGATTCAGAACGCCATGCCTTTAGCCCCTTTCTGGAAATAAGTTTATATGTAGAACATTAGAGCTTGCTTCCACACAGTTGCATTTTGTTGTCATTCATTCATGAGTGGAGTAGGACTACAGTGGGGTAACATTCACATGTACAGCTGAATACCTAAAAGCCTTGAGGTGGTCCTGAATCTGTGCTATTGCAGGACGCAATCTCATATGGCTCACTTGTCATGTAAAGTGCTGTGCAAACACTTCCTCACTGCATTTACACAATGCTCATAGACATCCCATAATATAAGGATTTTATGGAGAAGAAGGATTGCTCACAAGTTCTCTCATAGTGAGCTCTACACACAAATATATTACCTGAGCAAAACCTCCATTTCATCCCATACTACAGGGGTGTCAAACTCAAGGCCTGCAGGCCAGATCTGGCCCATGATGAGGTTAGCAGTGGCGCAGTGGTTAGAGTGCAGCACTGCAGGCTACTTCAGCTGACTGCTAGCTGCAGTTCGGCAGTTCAAATCTCACCGGCTCAAGGTTGACTCAGCCTTCCATCCTTCCGAGGTGGGTAAAATGAGGACCCAGATTGTTGGGGGCAATATGTTAACTCTGTAAACCGCTTAGAGAGGGCTGTAAAGCACTATGAAGCGGTATATAAGTCTAAGTGCTATTGCTATTGCTATAGATCTGGCCCGCGAGGCCAGCCTGGAAACGGCGAGGTACTGGCCCCCACTGTCTCGGCCTGCCCCAGCTGGGTGCTCCCTCTGGGCATGCGCAGCTCGTTCGCCTCGTCCTCCCCCACCACACCACGCCCTGCCTCGCCTTGCCCAGCCACACCTCACCCCTCCCCTCCCAGCCACACCTTGTCACGCCCGGCCTCTCCTCTCCTTGCCTGGCCTTTCCTCACCACAACTGGCCTCACCTTGCCTCACCATGCCTGGTCTCACCTCGCTTCGTCTCATGGGGGCAGCATCAGCAGCAGAAGCTTCAAGGAGGTAAGTGAGGCTGGGTGCCCCCTCGGGGCAGCGGGGCTGGGAAGGGTGCCTGGGGAGGTGGCAGGCAAAGACTGTTTGCACGCGGCTGTTTCTGATGCCTGGGGGGGTGCTTGCAGGGAATTGGTGCTTGTGCGCAGCTGGGGAGGGTGCCTGGGGGGTCAAACGGTGCTGGAGCACAGTGGGAGGGGCAGCCAAACTGCACAAACTGCAACGGGGAGGGGGAGTGAAAATAGGAAGCCTCCGCGGGCAATGGGCAGGCAGGGCCCACTGCTTTTGACTTCTCTCTTGCCTCTGTGCCTGGGCTCCAGCCTAAAACTGAAAGGGCAGTTCGGCTGCCTCCCCCACTACGTCCCAGCAATGTTTGACACCCCACCAGGCACCCTCCCCAGCTGTGCGCAAGCACCGATGCTCTGCTGCCCCCCCCCCCCAGGCTTTGGCGCTCATCCTGAATCACTGCTCCCAGCCTTGTCTGGCCCATCACAGGTGCCCCTCGACATGAGTGACGTCAAGTTTGCCATGCCCAACCAATCATGTGACCACCCAGCCATGCCCACCTGGCCCTTTGAGGGGCCATAATGCTGATCCGGCCCTCAATGAAATTGAGTTTGACACCCCTGCCATACTACATACCACTGAACACTGATTTCTCATAACTAGCTGCTTCCACACCATAGTTGTTTGTATTATCAAGTAGTCCTTTTCCCTATGGCTAAGATTTTTTTATCATGTTCTTTCACATTTAAGCCTTGTCCAGCAAAAATCCTTTGTGACTTAAAAGTTTATATTTTGAAGGTCTCAACAACTTTATTTTTCTTACAGTTAGGACACAACTTAATTGTTCCGTAAGGAGCTTTTCTTAGCCCCACATATGTCTGCTCAGCTGTCAGCCCCACCAGATACAGTAGGTCAGACCAAAATCTCAACTCCACAGGGTGTCTAGAATTATACTTTATTGAGATACAATAACAGGCTACAATAACAGAGTCTTAGAAATCTGATTGTCCCATACCATCAGTAATGGGTTTCACTTACCTTTGCTACCAGTTCGGAGATGTGCGCATGCGCAGATCGTCCGTGATGACGTCAGGGCGGGTGTGCGGAGCCTCCCACCGCCGCCGCTACCAGTTTGCCCGAACTGGGGCGAACCGGTAGCAACCCACCACTGCATACCATCCCTCCTTTTTATAACCCAGTGAATCATGGAGGAGCTTCCAAATATTATTCTTGCTTCTCAGGACTTAAAGAATGTTTCACCCCTTTTTGCCTATGTAATAGTTCTTGCATCTTTCTATGAAGGTCATCTCCCTTATTAATGCATAACTGAGTACTATAAGCTGAGTGCATAGCATGAAAAATGTGTACAGGTGTGATGGAATGTAGTAGGCTGGATTCCCAGGAGGGAGGGAGTGCATTCCAGAAAAATAAGCAGCAGCTCAGTCCAGATATTATGTGTGAAAGAAAGAGGGTGAAGACAGCCCCTCCTTAATAGTTTCTCAGAGTATATGCTAGATGCAGATAGCAGACTGCTTCTGTTTGGCAAGATTCTGTCTGTAAGTGTGAACAATAATTCACCCACAGTTGCTGCAACAGTGAGATGGGCAGCATATAAATAAATAAGTAAATCATTTTGGAAGAATCACCATGTGCCTTTCTTGGTTTGGAGACTTGAAAACAGGTTTGGGGTGGGGGGGAGATCAAAATGTTGTTCAGGAACCAAAATCTCTTTTTTTTTCCCTCAAAAAATTAGGGCGCAACATAATACCTGTGGCTTTCATAGTGGTCTTAAATGCTTTGGATAGTAATATAATCGCTTACATAAAGAAAAAGGTTGAGAAATTTAACACTACTTCATACCAGCCCTCTCTTCCTCCTGTTTTCTCCTTCTTGAAGAACATCCCCTTCCAGGCATTCTCTCTTTTCTCAGTTTTTCCTAAGTTTCATCACCAGAGCCATGTATTGCTGAGCCTTACAAAGTTGGTAGTGCTCTGTAGTTAATCAGTCCTTTATTATGGTAAATGACCAGAATTTCACTTGAAAGAAAGTAGAAATCAACACTTACAAAATAAAAGAAGATAAAAGTAAACAACCATAACTAAATCAACAATATGGTTGGTTACAGTGAATTATATTTAAAATAAAAAACAAAAATTTGCCGTATTTAAATTATGTTGCTTAGTTAACAACTGTACCTAAAATAAATACCAATGACCCAGAAATTTAGTTGATATGGGAGGTATAAAATGCAGCCATGCATTTTTATAAAATGAGCAGTAAAACAGTATACAGATTGTATTTTCCACTGACCTTTCACCACAAGGACAGATTCTTAAAGAAGAAGGAATTTCCTGAACTTTCCTTCAAGAACAGCTGTTAGAAGTATATTAAAAGGTGCTAGTGTTGGTGGTCTCCTCAATTTACGGATGGCTATTTGATTTAAATATTTTTCGTAGTCTAAAAAAGGGAGATCACCTAGAGGTAGTCATCGACTTACATCCATTCATTTAGTGACCATTCGAAGTTACAATGGCACTGATAAAAGTGATTTATGACCTGTTTTCACACTTATGGCTGTTGCAGCATCCCCATGGTCACATGATCAAAATTCGGCCACATGGCAAGTGGCATGTGTTTATGACAGTTGCACTTGTCCCGGGGTCATGTGATCACCATTTGTAACCTTCCCAGCTGGCTTCTGACAAGCAAAGTCAATGGGGGAAGTCAGATGCGCATAATAACCATGTGATTCACTTAACAACTGCTGTGATTTGCTTAACAACTGTGACAAAAAAGGTCATAAAATGGGGCACAACTCACTTAACAACTGTCTTGCTTAGCAATGGAAATTTGGGGCTCAATTGTGGTCGTAAATCGAGGACTACCTGTACTCAACATAAAATCTCCTGGGAGGGCTGATAAATCTATTTACCTTTCTATATCCATAACATGTTGTTTAAGGTTTAACACTGCCTGCTTATAGTCCATCATTAGTAATATTGTATATCCATTGAAAAGCAATAAGTCTTGAACCTGTGGTAAATTAATCTTCTCCAAGTTGATTCACAGTTATCAGCCAGGATCGAGGCCCCGATCCAGAAGAAAAGAAATAGTTCCAATCAGAATAAAAATATTCATAGACATACTGTACTTTGGTTTTCACTATAATCTCATCAGCTTCATGATGAAGGACCACATTAGGCACACTTTGCACCATTTGGAAAATTACCCTTAGAAATTTGGACTGTACTTTCTCCAGGGGGACAAAAGAGGTATAATGGGCCTTAATGGGCACCAAATAAGAGCTGTGCATGAACTTTTGCTGCAAACACTTTTAAGAGTGGCCAGTGTAAATAATGCCCTCTAGAGTAAATAGATTGCAAGGCTCTTGCCAATTTTTGAGCATTTTGAACAATATAATCCCAATGGACTCTACACTTATCAGAGAAGTAAAACCTTATCCCCAAATATTTAAAGATTTTTAACTTGCTCAGTTGGACATTCATTTAATTGCCAAGTATAGATTTTAGGGCATTTGGCCAATACCAAAATCTTAGTTTTTGAATTATGTATCTTTAATGCTCCCTCCTTACCATACACAGCCAAAGTGTGCAAGGCACGTTTTAAACCGATTGGTATGTGTAGTACAAATATGGCCTCATCCTCATACAAAAGTATTGTTGTATATAATTTTTAATAAGAATTTTAATTATAGTATTAAAATCTAGCACTAATAAATTGTATTAGAAAGAAAGGAGTAAAAAGAAAAAAGAAAAGTAAGAATATAATAATAAAGAAAAAGGAAATATATAAGAAGTTACTTCCAACCTTCATTACAAGTATAAACAAATTTAGTGACTCTTCACCCACTCTAAAGTTACAAACATTTATTTCTTCATCCTATATCCCATTTCATATCTATAAACAACTCCATAAAACTTCATCTTTTTAGTCCTGGTTTCAGCAGAAAGTCCATAAGGGTTGTGAGAAGTAACAAAAAACCTCTGGTCCCGGTGACCAACCCAGATTGGATCCTGCAACATTATTCTGGGACACATATATTCGTGAGTAACAACATATCTTGTTTTAACCTTGATCAAATAAACCAAATTAATAGTCTGTAGAGATTCTCAGTCATCCAGGTCATGGTTGTCCCAAAGGATTTCTTGTGCCTGACATTAATCTGAACTACTCTTCTAACACCAAAAATTTTCACAGAACCCGAAAGACCCACAGAATGGCATTAGAGCTGCAGCTATAGCAGATGAACCGGACATATGCACCCTCAGCAGGTGCCAAGACAAGTTGGAGGATGAGATGAGAAATTTAGCAGCTAATGTGCATCAGATACTTCAGCAGGTATAAGTGCTGGCTCAACAAATGCCTCCCCAACAACCTCCATAACCTGCTGCCCACTGCTGGTGGACGCCACACTGATTCCCAAGACTCTGAGCTGCTTACCACAGAGATTTACTGGATAGTCTTCCAAGATGAGAGCATTCCTAGCCCAGTGTGAAGTATTCATCACTACCTGTCCAGGGGAGTTTCCAATGGATAGATCCCAGGTCTCTTTCAACCTCAGCCTGCTCATTGACTCTGCTGCCGGATGGTCACTTCCACTCATCAAACACCTTCCGAAGGACTGTCTTGGTGGTGGGGAACACGGCGAGGCTGGGCCGCCTTTCGCGAGAAGCCTCCAGCCGCCGGTAGTTTTCGGCGCAAGAAGAAGCCTCCAGCTGCCACTGCCGGCTCGGTTCCGGCTGGCAAAGAGGTGGCGGCTGCAGGCTTCTTGCGCCGAAAACTACCAGCGGCTGGAGGCTTCTCATGCCGAAAAAGAGGTGGCGGCTGGAGGCTTCTCGCACCGAAAAAGAGGCGGCGGCTGGAGGTTTCTCATGCCAAAAAAGAGGCGGCGGCTGCAGGCTTCTTGCGCCGAAAACTACTGGCGGCTGGAGGCTTCTCGCGCCAAAAAAGAGGCGGTGGCTGCAGGCTTCTTGCGCCGAAAACTACCAGCGGATGGAGGCTTCTCACACTGAAAAAGAGGCAGTGGCTGAAGGCTTCTCGCGCCGAAAAAGAGGCGGCGGCTGCAGGCTTCTTGCACCGAAAACTACCGGCGGCTGGAGGCTTCTCGTGCTGAAAAAGAGGCTGAAGTCCCGTCACCGCCGTCGCCGCCCTGTTCTTCGTGCCGGCTGCGCATGCGCACCCCATTGCCTGCCGGTGCCGCTCGTGGCCAGACCCAGCCAGGAGAATGGCCTGCTGACTAGCTTCAGGCCGGCGCTGTCCTGACGTGTCCCGCCGTTCTCCTGGTCCATCGCCGCCATCGTCGCCCTGTTCTTCGCACCGGCCACCCACCCCATTGCCTGTCGGTGCCACTCGCAGCCAGACCCGGCCAGGAGAACGGCCTGCTGCGCCGGAGGGACTTGCCCACGCACCGTCTCCTCGCAGAAGGTCCCGGCACCATGAGGTGTGTGCGTGTTTGCTGTGTGTATGTTTGAGGCCGAGAAGGAGGAGAAGACTTGGCCAAACTTTTCTGCCTCCCTTCGCAGCATAGCTGCTTGGAAGGCGGCTGCCGCAGCCTGTCCCTTTAAGGTACTTCGATGCTGCCCGCTGTCCGGCCCTGTGCAAAGGCAGCCGACATGCTGGTGAGTAGCCAAGTAGGTTTTTTGCTTCCCCCCCCCTCCCCATCCCGATCCAGCGCGGCGCAGACAGCCCAATGGAGGCGGAAAATGGGGCGTTTCCATCGGCCCTTCTCTTTTTTTTCCCCTAGCCTCCTTTTGCCAGCATTCGGCAGGCAGGCTCGGCAGGCAGTCGTAATCTTTAGATGGGCTTTTATTTTGTCAGCCCAAGGGCGGGGGGGGTGTACGTAGGAAATTGCCCTGTCTCTGCAGCATCGGTCATGTGACTGAGTGGGCGTGGGCAACTCGATGTCACTCACAGCAAGGTGCCACCCCACCTTGCCGTGAGTGACGTTGAGTTGGCTACACCCACTCAGTCACATGACCCCACCAAGCCACGCCCACCAAGCCACGCCCACCAAACCGGTAGTAAAAAAATTTGAATACCACCACTGCTGGGGTCCCTTCCAGCTCTATTATTCTGTTCTGTTATTCTTTTTATAATCACATGTATCCATCCCATCAAGCCCAAAGAAACTCTGGAATAGTATAGGACAGTGTTGGCGAAACTTTTTGGCACCGAGTGCCGAAACGGGAGAGTGCGCACGTGCACACGCATGCTGGAAACCAGAAGAGCAGCCGCCCGGTGCGCATGCATGTGCCGGGCAGCTGCTCTTCCGGTTTCTGGAGCACACATGCACACCAGGCGGCTGCTCTTCCGGCTGCTCCTGCACACGTGAAGACCAGCTGGCCAGCATACCAGAACCTGGAAGAGCAATGGGCGACGGCTCACGTGCCCATAGAGATGGCTCTGCGTGCCATAGGTTCGCCATCACGGGTATAGGATCTCCTGCCACAGGGAGGGGGTTGGACTAGAAGACCTCCAATGTCCCTTCCAACCCTATTATTCTATGTTCTACATTCTAAGATAGGGAGGGAGAAAACAATTTCTTGCCTTGTGCTTTTTTCTCCAGAGCCTTGTCCAAATAGATGCTTCAGATGTAGCCATTGGAGTTGTTCTTTTACAAGAGAGGGGGGAGACAACAGCCTTCTGCTGTGCACCTTCTTTTCCAGAGCCCTGACAGCCCCAGAACACAATTATGACATCTTTAATAAGGAACTCCTTGCCATTAAATCAGCATTCCAACTTTAGACACACTTCCTAGAAAGCACACGTTTTCCTATAGAGGGCAACACTGACCACAAGAACACACTCTGCAAAAAAGCCACTTTCACCCAGACAAATCAGATACAGCCAATTCTTCTCAAGTTTTGATTTTTACATTAAATACATCCCAGGCTTAAAGAACTTGATGCCAGATGCTCTTTCTCACAAACCAGAATATTCTCAAGTTCAACAGACTCCAATATCAGCAACAATTCTACAACCTTTGCATTTCAAACCCCACCCACAACCACCACCCACTGAGATGTTGGAAGCTACCCAACTGCACCAGGACTTAATCACCAGGATAAAAACTCTGCAATGACTAGATTGCTTCTCACGGGCCTCGATGGATGACCTCGAGGAAGCCCTAGCAGGTACTGTAACTCCACAATGGAGGGAGGAGTCCTAAAACACAAGGGCAGAATACACTGTGTGCACAATTATTAGGCAAGTGACTATTTTGACCATATCATCATTTTAATGCATATTTTCCACCTCCAAGCTGTATAAACTTGAATGCTTAGTGGATATAAGCATATCAGGTGATGTGTTTTTGTGTAATGAGCGAGGGTGTGGCCTAAGGAGATCAACACCCTATATCAAGATGTGCATAATTATTAGGCAGCTTCTTTTCCTCAGGCAAAATAGGCCAAAAAATAGATTTAAATGACTCTGAAAAGTCAAAAATTGTAAACAGTCTTTCAGAGGGATGCAGCACTCTTGAAATTGCTAAGATATTGGGACATGATCACAGAACCATCAAACTTTTTTGTTGCAAGTAGTCAACAGGGTTGCAAGAAATGTGTTGAGAAAAAAAGGACTTCCGGCTGACGTCATGGCGGTATCGGACGTGAGGAGCGGGCTCCGCGCTCCCACACCAACTTCTCCTTGTTGGAGCTAAAGGAGCTAAAGCCACCCTGTAGGGGTGGTGAAGAAAAGAGGGGCGCCCTGTAGTTTGGGGAGAGCAGCAACTCTCCTGCTGGTCTCAGGGCTGCTTTCCTCTCCCTCGGCGAAGAGAAGAGGCAGCCATCATGGCCTCATCACAGCCGAGGCAACAAAGAAATGTGCAGGAGCGATGCAGATGAACAGTGATTGGAGCTGGGTGAGAAGATTCCTTTTTATTTAGACCCTAACCTTAAAGAAAAAAAGAAAGAGGAAAATCCAGGAAAAGAGACTCTTAGAACTATTTTTTAAAGTGGCAAACTACCATAGAGAGAAAAATCCTAGACCCGAAAGAAATGAACTGAGGGGATAAAAGCAAAAAAAACTTTTAAAACATAGAAAATCTGGACTTTTAAATTGGATAGGCATTGTTTTAGAAAGGCATAAAAATGCTGGACTATCTGCTTGAAATTACTTGAATAGTGGACTTTGTTCCCATAAACTGAACTAAATTTGGATTAATTACATCTATAAGTCTGGAAAAAATGCTGAAACCTAAGCTGAGGGCGCCATCTACTGGTGAATGGAATATACCAGACCCCTACAAGTTTAGAAAAACTTTTTGATGAGAGAAATAACATCCATCTGGAGGATTGTGGTGACACTTACTGTTTTATAACTAGTTACTTTATGATTACTGGAGATTCTATTATGAGAATAAGGAAGACTTTTAAGTAAAGCAAAGTGATTTTTGATTTGTGGAAGCTTCCTGGACTACTTAAATGGAATTGATTAACAACTCTGAGATGTAAAGGACTATGTTTACTGAACTTTCTGAGGAGTAATATTGGACTGGAATCAGTGGTGAAATGTGAAAATTTTCCCTACCGGTTCTGTGGGCGTGGCTTATTTTGTGGGTGTGTCTTGAGGTCAGGTGGGCGTGGCTTCAGGTGCGCGTGGCTTGGTGGTCAGGTGACTCATTGGGCGTGCTTGGTGGTCATGTGACCGGGTGGGCGTGGCCAACTTGTAAAATGTGGTGAAACTCACTTAACAATGCTCTTGCTTAGCAACCAAAATTTTGGGCTCAATTGTGGTCATAAGTCTTTCTTTCTTTCTTTCTTTCTTTCTTTCTTTCTTTCTTTCTTTCTCTTTCTTTCCTGTCTCTCTCTCTTTCTTCTGCAGTAGAAAGCAACCTCCCCCAAGGTGAATATCTTGTGACAGCAGCTATGAGATTCTCCTAAAATTCCAAATTACTCACTCTTCTCGGCAGTGGGAGAAGGAAGAAAGTGCTCTGGCCGGCGCTCGGCTTACTTTCCTGGCGAGGCTCGGAGACCGCCTGGCACGCCCATCCACCACTTTCTCCCTGCCCCAACAAGGCCCCCACCAGCCAAGAGGCCGGCGGACCCTGAGGCTGGCGGAGCTCTGTAGGTGCGCGCCCCAACGCTTCCCAGCTCGCGAAGGTCCCGGAGCCAAAGCCAGGAAGGCGAGAGGGGCGACGGTGGCGGCAACCGTGCTCCAGCCTGGCAGCGGCACGTCCCCTGTCATGTGCCGTCCCGGAGCGCGGTTGCCCCTGCCGTCGCCCCTCTCGCCTTCCCGGCTTCGCCAGCCTCAGGCTCTGGGGCTGGCGGGGGCCTTGGCGAGGCAGAAAGACAGTGGCGCTGCCTGGAGAGCCGGCGGATGGGCATGCCGGGCGGTCTCCAAGCCTTGCCAGGAAGGTAAGCCGAGCGCTCCCATCCACCCCTCGCTCCGTCTGTCTCCCAGGAAGTTCGCGGGAAGTGGTGGTGGGCGGAGCTGGGCAGGGCGGAGCCGCCAGTGCAGCAGCACCCGGCGAGGAAGGCTGGGCAGGGAGGCTCGGCCGATTGTCTCGTTCATGGCGCCGTGGGAAGCACGGGCTGGAAGAAGTGCGGTTGAGCAGGGCCGGGGCAGCGCAGCCTATTGTGCCTTCTCTTGCCCCACTCTCCATCCCGGAGGGCCGCACATTCCCCCCCCCGCCAATCCTCCGTACAAACTGCCCGCCCCATTTCTGGAAAGGCAGAGCCCTGCAGGGCTATCTAAAGAGGGGAGAGGGATGCTGTAGAAAAGGCTGCCTTCCACCCGTGCCTCCCATGCCGGGTCCGCGGGACTTGGGGCTCCGAAGTAGCCCACTGGTTTCCAACCCGGCACTGCGGGCCGAGTTCCCAGAGTGGCGCTGGCGGTTCGCTGGGCTGATCCGCAAAGAGAACAGGCAGGTGGCCGGGTGAGAAGCCAGTGGGCTGCTTCAGCGCCCCAAGCGCCACGGAGCCGGCACGGGTGGAAGTCAGCCTTTTCTGCAGCATCCCTCTCCCCTCTTTGGATCGCCCTGCAAGGGGGGGGGCTTTGCCTTTGCAGAAACGGGGCGGGCGGTTTTACGGAGGATGGGCGGGGGGGGATGCGCGGCCCTCCGGGATGGAGAGCGGGGCAAGAGAAGGCACAATAGGTTGTGCTGCCCTGGCCCC
>QLTV01002966.1:72970-84003 GCA_003457575.1 Thermophis baileyi | reverse complement strand
TGAGAGCCCGGATTGGAGTTAGTCCAACTGATATCACCAAAAGTGTAAACAGCAGCCAGGTAAAATACATGTGTTGTTTCCAGCAAGAGTGTCCGTTGTGAGTCAACCTTATATAGTCTTAGGGCGTGGCCCCTCTGCCTGCAGGTTTACCTGTGAGGAGACCTCCTTCTACAAAGCCACTCTTGCCGGCTAGCTGCCCTGCGTGCCCTAGCATCAATCAGAGGCTCCTCCTCTTCACTGGAGTCACTTAACTCCTGCTGGGGAGAGAGGTAAAATACATTCTTTGTTTCCAGCAACAGTTTCCATTGTGATTCAACCTTATATAGTCTTAGGGCGTGGCCGCTCTGCCTGCAGGTTTACCTGTGAGGAGACCTCCTTCTACAAAGCCACTCTTGCCGGCTAGCTGCCCTGCGTGCCCTAGCATCAATCAGAGGCTCCTCCTCTTCACTGGAGTCACTTAACTCCTGCTGGGGAGGTGCAGAAGGCCCTGATTGAGTATCATCCTCTGTCCCTGCGTCCTCCTAGGTCTCGGACTCAGGTGCCGGAGATACAGACTGCTCTTGCCACCCCATGGTCGGTTCTTGGTCTTCCGGATCCATGAGCAGCTGCGCGGGACTTGGGCAAGCCACAACACTTCCCAGCAATTCTTCTGAACTCCCTGACATACTCTTTGGCAGGGCGACCCTTCTGCTTAATCTCGTGGATCTCAGCCTCAGCTTCCTCAGTCTGGGATTCATCCTCGAACCTGGCCCTCAGCTCTTGCAGGAAGGTGTCAATGTTTCCCAGCTCCGGTGCATCTTCGTCATGGAGCTGGGTCACCCACTCAGCCACTTCCCCCTCAAGGAAAGCTGTTAACAGCTCACACCATGGCTTGGTTGGTAAGGTAGTCAGGGCCATAGTCGTCGATGTGAGGCCACACCTGGTTCAGGAAAAATGCCAGCTTATCCGGGTCCCCATCGAAGGTGGCTTTAATCCATGGCAGACGGGCCGGGTGAGGAGGCTGAGAAGCAGGCACAGGAACTGGTGGCAGCGGCGGTAGTGGCGCAGGAGCCCACTGCGCTTGGACCCAACTGTGGCCGGGGTAGTAGGCCCATCTGGGAGGTGCTTGTAATCCCAGCTGATGGTGTGGATGGCCAGGCGGGCTCCCCCCCTGTGTTGCCTTGGCGGACTTCGCCACGGCCCAGGGCTGGACTGCGCTGACAAGGCTGGCAGAGGGCTCTCCGCTTGAGCTGCTGGAGCGGAGGCTTGATCCCGTGGGGGAGGAAACATCAAGGTTGGCTGGCACAGGATCACCCGGGTCCGCTCAACCCGGCGTGCTTGTTCCAGTCTCTCAAGGCTCAACCTGTCAAACCTCTCCAGCAGGCCTTCTTAGGTTTGGCTCTGAACTGCTGTCCAATACCTCCAGTCCCTGGACTTGTCCAGCTCTAGAGGTCTCTTTGCCCTCCATTGGTGAACGGTGGTCATTGATTCCCATGTTGAAGTCATGAGGAGGTCTCTCACCAGCCCCTGGATTGAGCTCTGGCGTCTGAAATCTCCCTCTGCCTGGTACAGGTCCCCGGTGGTTGGCCATTCTGTGCGGACCTTTGGCCGAGTCGCCACTTGAAAGGCAATTTCGGCCACCACTTCAGCCACCTGCTGGCTTTTGGTGGGGGTCTGCAAGGCCTCCAAGGGGGCAGCGCCAGGGCCCATGACTTTCTCCCCTTGCTTCTCCATCTCTACAATCTGTCACGTTCTGAGCTTCCAGCACCAGAAAACAGCAAGCAACTAGTTCTTGGTGTGACAGGCGTTTAATGCAGGCTTGAAAAACTCAGCACGAAGTGAACCGCTAAACCGCGATCTAAGTCAGCACTACCCACTGCTGCTTCACAGCTGACTTTTAACCCCCTGCATGGCCCACCCCACCTCCGCCACTTCCAGACGCCCAGATGCCCAGAAACACCAAGAAGCTCCTGCTGTGGCTGCTCGTCTCCACGCTGGCATGCCTGTTCTCCGGCTCCCCAGCTGATCGGCGCGATTTCCGCTCTCCAGCTGATCAGCATGAGTCTCTAGCCAGCTTCTGCATCTCCAGCTTTGTAACTGTCTGGTCAATGCGCTACTGCCCTGCCAACCAATAGGGCTTTGCTTCCACTCCCTTCCTCCCCCCCCAGGGGTCCCCCTCCCTGTATGGCAACCCCGAGACGACCCGCCAGATGCCTGCCATTTCGGGGGTTGACACAATCTTCCCTGAGTCTTTGCTGCTCCCTCGATAGATCAGGTGAGCAGCCGGGGCTCAGGACCCCGGAGAGCGGCTCCGATCAGGTCAGAGAGCTGATGGGAGAGTCAGCTTGATGTCAACATCCCAAGTAATGCACCCATAGAAAGCAAAACTCTGAGGCAGGCAAATTCCTCAAAGAGCAATTTATTGGATACATCATATTGGCACAACTGGTGAAAGCCAACTCTGAAAGTTCCCGTGGCTTTCACCTAATTAAAAAGTAAAAGTTTCCCCTTTCACCCAAGTCAGTGGTCACGCTGTCCAATCAAGGTGCTGGCTGGTTGCTTGGTTACTTCACTCCTCCCCTGGCCAGCCACCTGTCGGAATGTTCTTGGTTCCCACAGGAAAACTTTCTTGTTTTGGCTACAAAACCCCATCTACCTATTTCCCCCCTCCCTTCCCTTTCTTCTGCTTTGTGGCAACCCTGAAGCCTCCAAGATGGCCTCAGCCAGGTTCACTTCAGGGTTGACACTGGTTTTCAGCTCTTCAAAATTCCTATGATGTCTCAGCTAAAACAGAATATTAAATTCTTTAAGAATCTCATGCAATTCACGCCTAATTCTAATTTTGGTTTCAAAATAGGTTTAGATTGCATGAAGGTAATTGACATTATTGCATTATTATAAGTATCACATTCTGCAATGGCACTGGAAAACCAGAAGTCAACTATTGCACTGATTCTTGCTCAGAAAATTCTTGCTCTTTAGTTTCCTCTTCCCCCCGCCCTGAAATATTAGAGAATTTAAAAAAAAAATTAAGGAATGGTTAAGGGACTGACTCACAACTCTGGATAGTGAGACAGATGACATTTAAATTTCATAATAAATGAAAAACAGAAGGCACGAAGTAGAGAGCAGAAATGATGCTCCATTACTTTGTCACTCGAACCTAAACTTTGAAAGGATATGTAGTTTCTCTCAATCAGAATAGAGCTGGAAGAGACCTTGGAGGTCTTCTAGTCCAACTCTCCACTCAAGCAGGACACCCTATACAATTTCAGACAAGTGACTGTCCACTCTCTTCTTAAAAACCTCCAGTGATGAATCATCTACAACTTCTGATGGCAAGCTGTTCCACTGGTTAATTTCCTCACTGTTAGGAAGTTTCTCCTTAGTTCCAGGTTGCTTTTCTCCTTGATTAGCTTCCATTTATTGTTTCTTGTCCTGCCTACAAGTGCTTTGGTAAGTAAGTTGACCCCCTCCTCTTTGTGGCAACCTCTCAAATACTGGAATACTGCTATCATGTCCCCCCAAGTCCTTCTTCAAGAGCCAAGGTGGCGCAGTGGTTAGAGTGCAGTACTGCAGGCTACTTCAGCTGACTGCTAGCTGCAGTTCGGCAGTTCAAATCTCACCGGCTCAAGGTTGACTCAGCCTTCCATCCTTCCAAGGTGGGTAAAATGAGGACCCAGATTGTTGGGGGCAATGTGCTGACTCTGTAAACCGCTTAGAGAGGGCTGTAAAGCACTGTGAAGCGGTATATAAGTCTAAGTGCTATTGCTATTGCTATTCTTTTCTCTAGACTAGCCTCCATGGACATACATTTAATCATACTAGTTGCTCTTTGTACTTTTTCCAAAGTCTCAACATCTTTTTTGTAATGTGGTGACCAAAACTGGATGCAGTATTCCAGGTGTGGCCTTACTAAGGCTTTTTAAAGTTGTACTAATACTTCACATGATTTTGATTCTATGCCTCTGTTTATACAACCAAGGATTGTATTAGCTTTTTTGGCTGCTGCCACATACTGCTGGCTCATGTTTAAGTGATCGTCCACTAGGACTCCAAGGTCCCTCTCACAGTTACTGGTTTTGAGCCAGGTTTCGCCTAATCTGTACTTGTACCTTTGGTTTCTCCTGCCTAAGTGTAAACCTTGTTTTTCTCCACATTAGATTTCATGTTGTTGGATAGGGCCCATTGTTCAAGTCTGTTAAGATCTTTTTGGATCCTTAGCTTTTCTTCTGGGGTGTTGGCTATTCCTGCCAGCTTAGTGTCACCTGAAAATTTGATGAGTTCCCCTTCTATTCCCTCATCTAAGTCATTTATGAAGATATTGAAGAGTACAGGGCCTAAGTCAGAACCTTGTGGTACCCCACTGCTTACTTCCCTCCATGTAGATGTAGTACCATTAAGGACTACTCATTGAGTACAGTTTGTCAGCCAGTTACAAATCCGTCTGGTAGTGATGCTGTCTATCCCACATTTTTCTAGCTTACCAAGAGATAGGTTGTGGTCTACTTTGTCGAATGCCTTGCTGAAGTCTAAGTATACTATGTTCACAGCATTTCACTGGTCTACTAATTTAGTCACTTTGTCAAAGAATGAAATAATATTGGTTTGACATGATCTGTTTTTAACAAACCCGTGCTGGCTTTTAGTTATAACTGTATTTGTTTCTAGATGTTCGCAAATCTGTTTTTTGATTATCTTTTCCAGTATCTTCCCAGGTATTGATGTTAGGTTGTTTGGTCTGTAGTTTCCTGGGTCTGTTTCTTTCCTTTTTTGAAGTTGGGAACCACATCATCTTTTTTTCAATCCTCAGGTAATTCCCCGGTGTTCTAGAATTTTTGAAAGATATGGTATAATGGTTCTGAGATAACATCTGCCAGCTCCTTCAGAACTCTGGAATGTAATTCGTCAGGTCCCAGTGATTTATATTCATCAAGATCAGATAGGTGTTCTCTAACCAGTTTCTTGATTATTTTAATTTTTGTTTCTAGTCTGTCTTTTACAGTTATGTTTTTGGTAGGTTGGGCTATAGTTTCTTTTTCCATGAAAACTGATGCAAAGAATGAGTTAAGCAGTTCTGCTTTCTCTCTGCTGCCTGTTACTTCCTTGCCACCTTCTCTCTATACATACATCTCTATATACAATATTACCTGGAAATAAGGTTTTCATGTTTAAATAAAGTACTGTACTTTGAGGCTGGAGCTAAATTTAGGAGAATGTGATAAATCATAATTTATTACAATGATTTCTTTTTAAAAAGTATGTAAAATTATCAATGAATTATTGTGATTAACCTTTCAATAGAAACAGAAATTGTCAGCAAGGCCGGGGACCTCCAGTTGAAAAAGCGGGGCTCCGCTAAGCCCAGTTGATTTCACTCCGTCTGGAGGCCCCAAGGGGTCAAAGTCACCCTGAAGGGGTGACGAAGAAAGGAGGGGACCCTCGTTGATCGTGGGAAGATGGCGGTCTTCCCGCTTGATCCGAGAAAGCTCTCCAAACTGATGGAGGAAAGGACAGCCATAATGGTGTGGTCTGTCCGAAGCTACTGACAACCGAAGATAAAAAGTGTGATTAGCGATCCGTGGACAGCGTGCTGGAACTGGGTGAGATTATCTATCCTTTTTCTACCACTCGGCAACTTATTCCTGGGGAAAACAACTTTTAAAGCAAAGAAAGTCTCTAGAGGCAAGAGGAAGGGACTTTTACTCCCTCCTCCAAGAAAGGGAAAGCGACAATCTAAATGCTTAAAGAGACAGACACAGAAAAATATAGAATACCAAATTTAACAACATTAAATGCAAAGAAGTGGATTGGATTGGAATAACACAGTAACTTAGAAAATAATTAAAAATACTTTGGAAAGATACGGGGTGACCTTTTAAACCAACTAAATGAAAGAAAAGATAAGTTTCATTCTACAAGCTGGAAGATGGAGTTGGAATAACATCTAGTGGTGAAAAAGAAGTATAGCACAAGCTGGAGTAAACTTGGAAAGAAAGCTTAAAGACAGATAAGGAAACAGCTCCAAGGCCATTCCTTGTCTGTTTGGTGATAGGTGAATTGTTTTGGAAACTTATTGAACCCTGTGGATTACAAACATCGTTTGACTTGTGGAATTGCTTAGTGACTGAGGGAATTGGCTTCTTGGATTACTTGGGTACTGGGGAGACTATAGTCCAGTGGGCCATCTTGGATTACAATCATCGTTTGACAAAACAATTTGGAGAGGGAAAGAAGATGAGTGAAACAACATACATATTTTGGATGAGGTATTGAATGACGAAGCCGGATTATAAAAACTGCTTATTTTGAATTGTCCTTCTCTAGTGGATTCAATACTGGAGATTATATAAAACTGACACAAATTTAGAGATGAATTTTAAAGGTGTATTGCTGGACTAATTATAAGGTATATGGTACTGTATTGTATTATATGGTTGCACAAACTATAAGATTGGTTGTAGAGGATAAAGGGTATTAAGGAAATAGCAGGTTGATGAGAAAAAAGTGGAGGGATGGAACAAAAATGAACACTTCAAATTTAAATAAAATTGGGGAAAAAAATCATCCTCCACACCAGCATCGACAGCATCCAGCCCATCGTGTCAGTTCTGGAAGCCATTATTTCTGTTTGCTTCAACTGCCACATATTTTAGCCTGGGAAATTGGGAGGGTTTTTTTTGTTGGAGTGGTAGAAACTTAGTCATAACAAAATTCTTTACTCAAGGACGATTGTGCCTGCACCTGCATGGAGACAGTATCCAGTTGAGCGTGAAGATTTGATTGGACCTTGTGATGAGCTTGTGGGTGTGGGGCAGGGTTGTGAACTTTCAACTGGGTGGGGAAACCCTGGAAGCTTTCAGATTCGGGTTTCCCCAGATGTGCCAACATGACATCTCTAATAAATTGGAACTTTGAGGAACTTCTAGCCTCGGAGTTTTATTTCGTTGGGGGTGTTTACTGGAATGCTGACATTAACCTGAATCGCTAGATAACTAAGCAGCACCCCGAAAGGGGGCTGTCCGGGGTGCTGATCCCCAGTACTGACCTGAAACCCAGGCAGTGTGAAGAATCAGTGAAGTTGGAGGAGAGAGAGGAGATAGCAGGAGGGGCTGTGGGAGTAGATACCGGAGAGCTTATCGAGACCAGGTATTCTCCTTCTGAAGATGTGGTGCAAGCCCTTGAGACTGCGGAGATGGCCAGACGGCTAAGCACTTGGCCCAAAGAGATGGATTCCTGGAAGAGTTGCCAGTTTGATCCAACTTCAGAGATGGGACCGGGAGAGCGACTGCCTTAGTGTCATACCATCACCAGCCCCCTGAAGTCGCCCCACGAGCCAGAATGGAGAGAGGTGGGGATGACGGGGTCAAAAACTCCCCGAGGCTGGAACTTGTTGCCTCCGTCTCAAAGCCAATCGTTGTCTGGGCTCCCGGAGTGGCTTGAGCGGCTTGAAGTGGGAAGTTATGCACTGCCCCTGCAAGTGAGATGGAGCTTAGCTCAACCCACCTTCATTTTTCCTGATCCAGGACCTGGCAGTGGAACTAACGTGGCATCAGCACCTTTCTACTCGGCCAGGGGCAATCGGGGAATCGGATCGGCGCAGCAGGGTCAAGCAACAGGAGGGGGACAGCAGCCGCAGCCAGCATGGGGTAAGCTACATCCACCAGTCACCCCCCTTTGCCAACCGGCCCCCCTGCTGCCCCCTGCGGAGTGCATCCCCCAGGCTGGGGATTTTATCCCGGCCACAGGTGGATCCACTGCCAGTGGATGCCAGCACCCCCGGCTCCACTTTTTATGGGATCACCATGGGCCCAATATGCCCCAATGTTCACGGCACAGCAGTGGGGTCTGAGCCAGCAGCCGGCTGGAGCCCCACCCCCCAAGGCAGCTCAACAGCCGGGTTAAACCTAACCCTAACCCTAACCCTAACGCCGGCCGCATTCCAGCAGCCAGCAGCGCCACCCACCGCAGCGCCCCAGCAGGCCCCTGCCCCACCGCCCGTCGCAGCGCCCCAGCAGGCCCCTGCCCAACAGCCGATCGCCATGGCGATTCCACCGGCGATGCCACCACCACCTAGGTTCACGGCAACCTTTGATGGCAAGCCTGCCAAGCTAGTGTACTTTCTCAGCCGAGTCTGGGCTCACATAGACCAGTATGGAGAACAGTACGAAACAGAGCGCGACTTGGTATCTGCTATTGCAGATGGGATGAATGAAAGAGACGCAGCAGAATGGGTGGCCCAGCTACACAATGAGGGGACTGCTGAGCTAGATGATGCCGACGGCTTTGTTGAGCTGCTCTGGGCCAGATTTGACGACCCTGATCGAATCAATGAAAATGAGGCCACAATAAAAGTGATAAAGCAAGGTAGTCGACCAATAAAGGACTTTGTATGGGACTTTAGACGGGTCGCAGGAAACCTAATGCATTGGCCGGACAGAATACTTCTGCACTATTTTAAAGAAGCCATTGATCCAGAGGTCAGAACAGCCTGTGGCATCAGGGGGGTGCCTGAGCGGCTACAAGACTGGTATACCATGTCAATAGCTCTGGACAGTGAAGTCCACCCACGCTGCAGACCCTCTGCTGAGAGGCCCCCGAGGAGGATCTTGGCCAGGCATCCTCTGGCTAAACCTGCGGAGGCCCCCCTGCTCAACCTACAGGGGCTATCAAATGCTACCATTGTGGACAAGGGGGTCATCGGGCCTCCGAATGCCTAGCACCTGTGCCGGTTCCACAGCAACGTCCCGCCATGGCTGCCTGGGGCCGAAGGGCCCCACGAAAGCTGCCGGATGACAGCCGATTCACCCAGCAGGCAGTCGAGGTCCTCCCTCCCCCCGAAGAGAGTGAAGAGACCACAGCTAAAGACCTTCCGCCCAGGCCGGCCAGCAGTAGCAGTGGTGAAGACGATCTGATGGTAAGTGGAACCATCCGGCTGCCGGCTGGTGGGCCCGCGGGGGAGGGCCTTCTCTGTGGCTGCCCCAGCCCTCTGGAACCAGTTACCTCCTGAGATCCGGACTGCCCCCACCCTATTGGCCATCCGGAAAGCGGTGAAGACCTGGCTTTTCCGGCAGGCCTGGGGCCGTTGATCTCGCTGTTGTAATCCTGCGAGATCCGGCCATGAATGGTGTGCATGGGTTTTTAAATTGTTTTTTAAATGTTTTTATTATGTTTTTAAATTTTTTTTTAATATATATATTTCTGTTGTAAGCCGCCCAGAGTCCCTCGGGAGTTGGGCGGCATAGAAATTTAAATAATAAATAATAATAATAAATAAATAAATAAACACGATTAGGGGACTGGAGGCTAAAACATACGAAGAATGGTTGCTGGAACTGGGTATGTCTAGTTTAATGAAAAGAAGGACTAGGGGAGACATGATAGCAGGGTTCCAATAGCTCAGGGGCTGCCACAAAGAGGAGGGGGTCAAGCTATTCCCCAAAGCACCTGAGGGCAGGACAAGAAGCAACGGGTGGAAACTAATCAAGGAGAGAAGCAACCTAGAACTGAGGAGAAACTTCCTAACAGTGAGAACAATCAGTGGGATGACTTGCCTCCAGAAGTTGTGGGTGCTCCAACACTGGGAGTTTTTAAGAAGAGATTAGACAACTATTTGTCTGAATTGGTATACGATTTCCTGCCTCAGCAGGGGTTTGGACTAGAGATCGAACTACACAGAGTTTGTCTGGTTTGTTTCCAAGAAGCGAAGCGCAGGACAAGCTGAGAGATTGATATTGAACCTGGGGCTAAGCTCCCTAAACCAAAGATGTACTCGATGACCCCAAAAGAGATGGCTGAGCTGAGGAAGTACATCGACACCAACCTGGCCCGGGGGTTCATCCAACCTGCAAAATCCAGAGTAACCGCCCTGGTGCTATTTAAAGAGAAGAAGGATGGGGTGTGAGGCTCTGCGTTGATTTTCCTGGAATTAATTCCGTGTGCGTGGAAAACACTTACCCCCTCCCCCTCATGAAAGACATGCTGAACTACCTTTCAAAAGGGAAGGTGTTCACAAAGCTGGACTTGAGAGAAGCCTATTACCGGGTGCGCATAAGGGAGGGGGACGAGTGGAAGACGGCTTTCAACTGCCCTTTGGGTAGCTTCCAATTCAAAGTTATGCCCTTTGGTCTCAAAGGAGCCCCCGCAGTATTCATGCAATTGATAAACGAGGTGCTGCATGACCACTTATATAAGGGGGTCCTTGTCTACTTGGACAACATTCTCATATTCAGTGAGACATTAGAAGAACATGTGAAACTAGTCCGACAAGTGCTGAAGAAACTGTTAGCCGAACTGGAGGGCGTGACCACGCTTCCGTGCTACGGCATCTTCCTCGAACACTCTGAGGGAGATGCCGAACTTTCAGCAGTTTGGGGGTTAAAGATCTATCAGATCTTGACCAGAACTCCTCTGGAGGGGGGGGTGAATAAGGGAGGGACCTGTCAGCAGCCTGAGAGATATGGCAAATCTCCCGAGAGGCTGGCACCAGCCTCTCGACCGGCAGCTGTAAAGGGGCGATGAACCATTAGTGGAAGAGGTCACGAACGAAATGAGGGAAACAGAGAGATTGTGAATCGTCTGGATAAGAAGATCTAAGCACTGGTGCAGGAGTGGAGAAAAAGAAAAGTGTCGGAGTTTGGTGAGTGATTGGCCAATTTAAGCACTGAAAATCTTAAAACAGAATAGCTGGGGATTTTCTAAAATGGAGATTGGCGGCTATCTAGCACTCAGAAATACCATAGAGAGGTTGCAATCAATGAAGACTAAAGCCCAAGGAGATTACTGATATTTTTGTAATTGGACTTGGTAAAACTGAAATAAATTTGAAACAGAATGATAGACTTGGAAAGAACATTTTAAAAGTGGATTTAAAGCATTTTGGAGATTTATTTTAAAGAGTTGTTTTGTCATAGCTGGGAGCTGACAACACCATCTGCTGGCTTAAAGAAGATATTGCAACAGTGTGTGAAAAAGTAAAATTGTTTTAACATCTGGTGATTTGATTTGACCTTGTGAAAGAACTAGAAGGAGTTCAAGGGAGTGTTTATCTTTTT
>QLTV01002966.1:36727-52221 GCA_003457575.1 Thermophis baileyi | reverse complement strand
GTGTGTTGATATTGCTTTAAATGTATTGTAAGCTTGTTAACTGCTATATAAGGAGAACAGGCTAGCTTGAGTCAGACTTACTGACTGACTGACTGCCTGATTAACTAAAGAGAGTTCGTTTCTGCTAATGTTCCTGATAGAACTACAGAACAAACTACAGACGCTCAAGGATTCTTCTATTATATTTCAGTAGAAGATTTATCAGCTAAAGATTAATAGCTAAGTGCTAAATTCTTATCTTCGTGTTAATATTGTTTNCTGACTTCCTGATTAACTAAAGAGAGTTCGTTTCTGCTAATGTTCCTGATAGAACTACAGAACAAACTACAGACGCTCAAGGATTCTTCTATTATATTTCAGTAGAAGATTTATCAGCTAAAGATTAATAGCTAAGTGCTAAATTCTTATCTTCGTGTTAATATTGTTTTGTTTTGGACATTGTTAGTTTAAGCAAGTAAATTATTTTTGAAGACTTTGAAGATCTCTGTTTTATTGACTCTAAGATATCAAACTGCAACCCCACATTCTGCTGCGTATACTCATCTCCTTAACAAAGGGGGAGAGAAAGAAAAAGAAGGAGAGGGAAAAGAGAGAAAAATAAATGAAAGGGAGAGAAAGAAATGAGGGAGAAAAGGGGAGAAAAAGAGAAATGAGAAAATGATGGAGAGAATGAGAGGAAAAGGAGAAACAAATGAGAGAGAAGGGGGAGAGGGAGAGAGAAATGAGAGAGGGAAAAGAGGGAAAATTGAGAGAGAAGGAGAGAGAAAGAAAGGAAGGAAGGAAGTGAGGAAAAGAGGAAGGGAGAGGGGAAAAAACAGAGAGAGAGAGAGAGAGAGAGAGAGAGAGAGAGAGATCCATTTCCCACAGAAAACACCCAGAGCCACAAAACCTGGGTAGGCGTGGCTGGGGCGGGTCATGTGACTGGGTGGGAGTGATGTTGAGTTGGCCATGCCCACCCAGGTTTTGTGGCTCCCAGTGTTTTCTTTTCTGTGGGAAATGGGTCCAAGTGGCTCTTTGAGTGTTTAAGGTTGCAGACCCCTGGGTTAGAAGGTTATGGCCTTAGTCTGTTGAGATTCTGTCTATTAGGTGTAAGCAAATAAAGATCTGGACTCATTTGGATTTCACTGTGTCATCTTTAGGCTTGGGCCTGACAGCCAGTATATTTCAAATCACTGAAGATACCTAATGGACAAATCCTTCCATCATTCAAAGATGTCTGCAGGGAGAGAGGATTGTTGCAAGCTGATGATCATTGACAACAACCTATGGAAGATGCCCAAAGAAGAATCCCCAGAGCAATGAGATTTGTTTGTTGTCTTGCTAACACTGAAAACAACAATCCACAATAATTGTGGGACTAATTCAAGAATGCAATGTCTGAAGATTTCCTCCAAATCAAGACAAGAGTCTCTACCCATCCAATTTGATCCAGCAGATTAGGCATGCTGCAGATTCCATGAACCAAAGAGTGTTGACTGGTGGAAAGTAGAAGATGGGCCTTCTCTGTTGTAGCCCCTGCTTTATGGAATATATGAAAATCCTGTTGGCATTAAGGCATTAAAAACTTGGCTGTGTACCTGGGCTTGGGGCTCAGAATGTGTTAAGGGCCCCATTTCTTGGCTTTACTGTTAGTTGGTTAACTATCTCAGCTGCTGTATGTACTGTATTTATTTTTGGGATGTTTTTATTGTTTTTAATTGTTTTAACTGTGGGGTCCTTGGTGCCCTCTGAGCTTGGTTGTTTACATGCAGATGTTTCATTACTCAAACTAGGTAGCATCATCAGTGCTACTAAGGAGTGGGGTTTGCTCTCAGTTTATATTCTAGTGGCTTGCCCTATCAGTGTTGGTTGGGGTGGTCTTAGAGGTTCTTTGGTTGGACTGTTTACTATTACCCTGTTTGGCAGTTCCTTGATTGTGGTATCGTTTACTTCTTGATTGTTGGTCTGGTGTTAATCTTGGTGATAATCTATGCTCATTTGGGTGTTGATTGTTGATGGGGAGATGTTTTGGTCTTTTTGTTCCCTTTTTGGCTTGTTTATATATATATAAACATTTCCAACATTTGGTGGACATATTTTAAAACATTTTTGCTAACCTCGCCAGTGGTAAGTGCCACCTATAAAACATTTTATACAAGTTGTCTTTATAAGTGGTTGCCATCGTCAATTTATAGTTTCTTTCCCAAAGTTTTTGCCAGTTATCTAGTTCTATATTATATCCAAAAAATTTTGACCATACTATCATTGTCTCTTTCACCTGTTCGTCTTCCATTTTTAGGCTTAGTAAAAAGTTATATAGTTTCTGTCAAACCCCAACCAGGGGTTTGCCATACCTGGGGGGAGGGGGGATTTGTTGAGAGCACGGCGGCAGGAATGGCAGCAGCGAGCTCCGGCCTTCGGGAACAGCCGGGCAGCGTGCTAGGGCGGCGGCCGGGGCGGCGACCAGCTTGTCGGCAGGGACGGCTCCAGCTCCTACCAGGTGACAACGGCAGTTATTGGCGGCAATGGCGGTGATGGCGCCGTTTACGAATGCCCAGCTGACCGTTGGGCTCCCAGAACCCAGCTGGCCAGTGCTGGCTGCAACAGAGCGGTGGTGGCCCACGGGGCGGGGACCGAAGGCCATGACGGACCGGGACACCGGATGCTGGGAGCCGCTTGACCGATTTGCTTGCTGCAGGGGACCTGTTTGCCGACACCGGATGGTGGATGAGTGGGTGGGGCAGGTCCAGGCGGAGGGGGCGTGGCCCCGCCTATAAAAAGCTCTGGGAGGCGGTAGCTCCCAGCGCTAACTTTACAACGCACTGCTACTTTTACAGAACTCAGTGTGTGCCAAGGCTCTGGCCTGAATAAACCCTGATTCTACGGTTCCAGAGTGTGTCTGCTTCTGTGTTAGCCAGGTCTGGGGTTTTGGACCATTGAGAGGAAGTTAGCGGTCCCACTTTTTTCTTCTAGTTCCAATACTTCCCCTCTTGTGGACTGGCTGGTTGGAACAGACCCTTCCAATGAGGAGTCAGACAATTTTTCCATTGGAACACTTTTGCAGGGATGCAATGGTTCAGGCTGGTGTGCTCTTATTAGGAGACCCTTGCTTTAATTTTCATCCAGGTCCCACATTTGCAAACATTTTTTCTCATCAACTGCATTGTATGTGTACCAGCAGTGGGTTGCTCCCGGTTCGGCCCAGTTCTTAGAACCGGTAGCGGCGGTGGCGGGAGGCTCCGCCCACCTGCCCGGGACACTTCTGCGCATGTGCAGAAGTGTTGCGAGCACGCACGTGAACCGGTAGCAACGGGTTTTAGAACCCACTACTGATGTGTACCATATTCTATTATCCTCTGATTAAAATGTACAACATTCTCATGTAACAGAAGCCTAATAGTATCTGGAACAAAGGTCACTGATATTATTTGGTTTAGGCATTCCTTAACATTACTTAAAATGGTTCTAATCAATTCTGCCCAAATCCCCAAACCAAGGATGTTGCTTACAAATTGCAAATTACAAATTACAAATTAAAATTACAAATTGCATAATGAATTCTATAATCCCAATGGGTAAAAAGACTGCATCATTTCTTTATGCATGTCCCCCCCCTTTTCCCCCCCCCCCAAGCCCAGATTCCTTTTAGTCGTATTTTACACAGTTTAAATTTGCAGCTTTTGTTTTTTTTCCTAAAAAAACTTTGTCCAAATACCCCCCCCCATACACACACAAGACTTCCTCTATGAATGAGTCACATTCACAGCCGAGTCTATTTGTACAGTGTACAATGGAATAAGTTTCCTGACAAAGATTGCTTGCAGCTTGCAAATAAACTAGAAAGCAGTTAAATCTTCCGTGTCTACAAATTTTACACTGAAAGTTCCAAAACTTTGGCAAAAGTTTGCATGGTGGCGTCTAGGATGTCTTTATCAAATCATAGACATAACCATCTTAGACTGGGACCCCCCCATCACAAAGCAAGGGCATCCAACAATAAATGAGCAGAGGAAGGGAGATGAGAGAAAAACAACACACATTAACTATATGAATAATGTTTATAATTCTGGACCACAGACCAGTGGAAAAGGCCTTCCTTATCTACGGAAATTGGTCAGGCTCAGACGCTTGTGGTTACATTGATGCTCAGCATCTCATTCATACACTGATCACACTCCGCTTGCACCCTAATGGCAACACATTCATGCAAACAAAACTGGATCTCTGTGTATTGCTATTAGTATTTGCTTGCCGATCTAAGGGCAGGTACTCCACATTGGGTTTCCTTGCTTCTTCTTCTTCTTTTTTTTTTTTCATCTCTGTTTGTTTTCCTCCACTAAGACAGCCCAGGGAACCAGCCGTCTCAGGGAAATGGAAGGGAATTGAACCCCGCCAACACAGGCAGTTCTTATGTATGGAAAAGATCAATTCCTTCCCAAAGAAAAATTAAGGAGAAAGACGTGCCACCTTGGCAAGAGAGCCAACCCTTATCCACGGGAAAGGTAGCAGGCACAGGAAGTAAAACAATGCACACTTCCAGCAAACAAGCTGACCCTTATCTACAGGAAAAAGGGGCGACATGGCAGGAAGCAATTAAGTTGGGATATAGACACTTATAAAAGCAAGCTAAAAGACACTAATAATGATTTGAAAGCAAGTAAAGACAGAAAGGAAAAAACAGGGTCAGGTAAAGAAAACTCATAGTGCCGAAGAAAAAAGCACCCAGGATGAAAAATAGCAATTCAGACAAAAGAAGGAATGGAAAACTCAATCCTAGCAGCAAGGTTAAACTTCCTCCGATTAAGTTAGGCAGTATCATAAAAAATACTAAATGACAATAAGGAAGAGAAAAAGAAACCAATATAACAAATTGAGCATAGTGTAAAGAAGTAAACAATTTGAAATAAAGGAGTCAATAGAGAGACGATAGATAATGAGAAGAAGGCAAAAAGGACTCTGACAGAGGCATGCTCCAGTTACATTGAGGCATAACCTTCATCAGGAGAAAAATTGAAACAGTAGCAAAATAATCAAGAGGCATATGTTCAGAAATCTCATCACAGGAGCCATTAAATGAAACACACTCAACGTGACAATCACAAAACCTACACATGACCAGCAAGGAAAAGGCAGGGTGAATAACAACCCACCCAGCTCATACAATAAGGGATTCAAGAAACACTTCACATTATCAATGCAAACACATCCTACCTCCAGAAATTTTACTGAAAGTGCTGAAGGTTCAAAGCAATTCAAAGGTGGCATCATGGGAAAAAAACATTCCCATTACAAACCTTTGTTTTCCATTTGATGAAAATGTTCTTTTATCGGGCCACCACTTCAACAATGTGTATTGGTCCTTCACGACCCTTGCTGGATCTCCAATCCTTGAGTTTTTCCCAATTTAAATATACAATAGATGATTTACAACAGAAGCCTGTCAGTAAAAAAGAACAAGGAACAAAGAGCAACCTCCCCTGTCCCTTTCTACTTGGCAAACATCGGCTCAATACTTCGGTTTCAACTTATACTCACAGTTCATCAAAGAATCCACATCTCATCGGGCACAACCCGGACTGAGGGCGCGACCCTCTTCCACAAATACAAGAGAATGATCAGTTCTCAGGGGAGACTGTATTATGCCAGGTCCCGGCCACGGGATGAACCCCGACCGTTTTGCCAACGTAATACATTGGGAAAAGACACAGGCCTGTCCACAAAGCAAGTTTGGTTGTGACCCTTCCCTTGCGGCCTAATTCTGGGACAGGACCCACCCTCTCTATCTAACTCACACACCCTATCTAACTAACAACAGTCCTTCACAGGACCAACTGGCTTACCTCTGATCCAAAGTAGATGGTTCATATAAGAGTAGGCTGGTGACCTGAAGCTCCAACGCAAGGAACGGTCAGGGATCCTGGCTGGACAGCAGGTCTCTTCCAGCAACTATCTTATCCGAGTCACGGCACCATTAACTGTCGTAAAAATATCCCAATAAAGGAAACAGGAAACAGCAACACAAGCAATAAACAATTCTTACTTTAAGATTCAGAGGTTTATTTCATGAGCAATTTGGAACATGAAAAGCCATCATAACATTACTTACATCAATAACCCATTGCAATGAGGTCCACTGACATAGCTGAGTCCAGCAAGGATTAGCTACGGCCAGAGGCACTGAACCCATCCCAAGACATTCTTTTTATACTTTTCTGCACGCATTTCACAACTTACTTCCTTGTTCTGTCTTACTGACAGACAGTCTCCACATACACCCGTGTACATCTCAAAACCTCTACCCATCAGCTACTTTCAGTTCCCTATTTCTCACAGTTTCAACGTTCTTATTCCAAATATATCTCAAAACTAAGTACTTTGCAAAATCACATTTCACCGCAACAGCTCAGCAGGATTACAAATAGTTCTGATACACTTTGAAATCTTTCTATCTAAAAATTTGGTTCATGTAGCTTTTTTAGGGCCTGCTATCCTTCTGAGACCTATGGATTCTGGTAGTCCAATAGGCTATTTGTCTGTTTCTCACAACATGTTTCCTCTACCATTTTAAAGAAAGCACTTGGAAAGGTCTTCCTTACTTTCCCCCCCTGATTTGCTACTTCTATAATTAAGTTTCATATCTACAATTGCATTAAAGTCTCCTACCACACAGATGTTTTCATGTTCCATTTCAGTTATCTTCTTGTGAAGCTTTTTATAGAATTCTTCTTTATTGTTTGGCATATATATTGCTATCAAAAGTATCTGTTTCTGATTTATCACTATCTCCACCATCAGGATTCTTCCTTGTTCATCTGTATATATCTGTCTAGAATTTATTGTTTCCTTAATATATAATACTACCCCTCTTTTCTTTTTCTGTGCTAACGGAATGTAGGGTTGTACATGTAGGTTGAAACCAGGGGTGGGTTCCACTTACCTTCCCCACCGGTTCGCATCGCAATGTTTTGCGCGCGCTGGCTCACTCCGCTCACGTGCACGCACGCATTCCCTCGCACAATTTTGCTTCTGCACATGCTCAGTAGCTGCAATCAGCCCGAAACACAGCTGAGGAGCTGATCAGCTGTGCTTCAGGCGAAGGAATAAAGGTCAGTATAAACCCAGGGGCGGGCGGTTCAAGCAGCAGAAGAAGGAAAAACCTTCCCAACAGTAAAAAATTCACAAAAAAATCACAAAAAAAGATGGTGGCGCCCATGGACCGGCACCGACCGAACCGGATCCGTGACGTCACCAGCGGGTCGCTACCGGTTCGGGCGATCCAGTCCGTACCGGGATGAACCCACTCCTGGTTGAAACAGTCATTAACTGAAACAGAAACAGCTGTGTAGGAGGCTTAAAACTGGGAGAGGAACAGCCAAACTCTGCTACTAAGGTGATGTTGTGGAAGACAGTTTCATGTCACAGGTCATAAACCATGGCAAATCTGAGCACAGGAACAAGACAAAAGGTAGTGATATTACATCAGCAAGGTCTCTCCCAGGCAAAGATTTCAAAGCAGACTGGGGTTTCAAGATGTGCTCTTCAAGGTCTTTTGAAGAAGCACAAAGGAACAGGCAACGCTGAGGACTGTAAGTGCAGTGGTCGGCCAAGGAAACTGAATGCAGCAGGTGAAAGACACATCATGCTTACTTCCCTTTGACATTGGAAGACATCCAGCAGTGCCATCAGCACAGAACTGGTAGAAACCAGTGGGACCCAGGTACATCTATCTACTGTCCCAAGAAGTCTGGCCAGAAGTGGTCTTCATGGAAGAATTGTAGCCAAAATTTCCTCCGATGTGGAAACAAGGCTAAGTGACTCAACTATGCACAAAAACATAGGAACTGGGATGCAGAAAAATGGCAGGAGGTGCTCTGAACAGATGAGTCATAATTTGAAATATCTGGCTGTAGCAGGAGGCAGTTTGTTCGCTGAAGGGCTGGAGACCGGTACAATAATGAGTGTCTGCAGGCAACAGAGAAGCATGGTGTCATCCATCCCACTTAGTGTCAGGGTTCCGACCGATCTCCTAATTAAATCATGAGCCTCAAGCCAAGCTTCAAAAGAAATCCAGTTATTTATTAGGAGTATCATGTCGGCATGGACCAAGTGAAGCCAACTCGTTTATTAACTGCATGAACACCACTGGGGGCCCCTGCAGTCCGAAGGGCATTACTTTGAATTGGAAGCTCCCTAGGGGGCAGTTGAATGCTGTTTTCCATTCATCTCCCTTCCTGATGCGGACTCGGTCAGCATGTCCTTCATGAGAGGGAGGGGGTATAGGTTGTGTACACACACAACATTTATACCCCTAAAATCCATGCATAATCTCATAGTTCCATCTTTTTTTTCTTTAAATAGGATTGGGTCTGCTACCCGTGGCTTGGCTGGCTCAATGAACCCCCTTGCTAGGTTTTTGTCTATGTATTTGCGCATTTCTTGCATTTCCCGGGGTGTCATGGTGTACAGTTTTGGTTTGGGTAGTTTTGCCCCAGGGATGATTTCGATGGCGCAGTCTGTCTCGCGGTGGGGGGGTAGGACATTGTACTCGGCCTCGCTGAACACTTCCGCAAGGTCCTGATATTCTCTGGGGATCTGTTTGGCCTCTGGGGTTTTGTCAGAGGTGGCTGCCAATTGTTCTGGTGGGGCCTTTGGAGGGGTTTCCTGCGTGGGCGTTGCTTCTATTTGCTGGTGCGGAGGGGGTTGGGGTCCTCTTGCTATCCTCAGCCTCCGGGTGCCCCCTTGCCACCAGATGGTCAGGCCCCACTTGTCTAGCCAAGAGAGCCCCAGTATGACCGTGTCTGTCATTTTGGGGGCTATTACGAATCGAATTGCTTCCCAGTGGTCCGCTAGCTCTAGCCTCACTGGTTCGGTCAGGTGGGTGGCGTAGGCTCCCCCCAATAGGGACCCATCAACCTGTTTGAACCTGATCGGGTGGGCCAGTCTCTTGGCTCTAATCCCCAGTTTCAGGACCGTGGTTAGGTTAATCAAGCATCTAGTGCAGCCTGAGTCTATTAGGGCTTGAAAAGTACCCTGGGTCCCTGTTTTTGAGGCTGTGAGGCGTATTGGGAGGATGAAGGGGTGGATCGGTTCACTCACCATCGGGTCGTTTTCACCTTCGTCCTCACTGTCATAGGGATCCAGCGATTGGTCATCGTTGGCTGGCATTCCCCCCCCCTTCGGCTGGGTGGGGAGGGACCTCTACAGCCTGGAGGGCTTTGCGGGACGTGTTGGCGGCATGCCTGGGGCCTCGTTCCAGTCGCGCCCTGGGTAGTGGCTCTGTCTTGGTTTTCAGAGCTGGGGTCGCGCATGCTGATGCAATGTGGCCTATCCCTCCACATCTGTAGCATTTCAGCTGGCTTCGTGGGAGAGTTGGTCTTGGGGCCGGCTGTGCTGCTGCGGCCTCCTGTCGCCCGGATGGTCTCCGGTCTGGTTGTCCTCTCTCCTTGGTGTCTGGTTGCTTCCACATGTCGTTGGCACGCAATCCGCAGTCAACTTTTATGGCTACTCGGAACCGCTCAGAGAGTCGGTTTGGAATGTCCCGATAGGTGGTTACTTGGGCAATTTGCTTGTCCAGGCTCGTTCTGAAAAAATGAACTAATAGCCGCTCCGGCAAAGGGGGTAGCTTTCCCACGACTCTCCTGAATTCATGGATGTGTTCCTTAATGGGTCGCCCTCTCTGCTTTAGGTTTCGGAGCTCATCCTCCGCATACTGATCCTCCTCCACCTCCTCAAATCTGGCTTCTAGCTCTTGTAGGAAGTTGTCGACGTCTTGCAGCTGGGGGGCTCTCCTCTTATGGAGGGCTGCTAGCAGGGGTGGGTTCTGGATCCTTTTGCTGCTGGTTCACTCAGGGTCACGCCGGGCACGCGCACAGCAATAAAAAAATGCGCAGAAGCAAAATCCAAGATGGCGGCACCCACGGAGACACCAACAGAACTGGCTCCGTGACGTCATCGCCAATTTACTAACGGTTCTAAAGAACCGGTTAAAACCGGTAGGAACCCACCTCTGGCTGCTAGCAATTCCTTTGCTTCTCCCTCTAGCCCCCCGGCGATGGTATTCACTATGGCTCTGTGCGATGGGTAAAGGTGTCCGTAGCACTCTAGGTGGACTCCAGCAGAGTCAAGGAATAGAGCCAGCTGATCTAAGTCTCCATCGAATTTCCCCCTGAATCGGGGTGGTTTGTTCAGCACTGCTCCTCCCTCATCAAGTTGGGCCCCGTGTGCCTGCGCTTGGTGTGTTTGGCGGTCTCCCTCGGCTCTAGTTCGTAGAGGGGGGGCACCTGCCTTGGGCGGCTTGCCTGTTCCGTGGAGGAGCCACTGGCAGCAGCCTCGGGCTCAGTCTCCTTCTGGTGGGTGGAGAAGGGGGGCTGCATTCCCATCTGCTTCTCCTCACTTCAAAGAGCTCAGTTGCAACCCCCCTCTCTTTTGGGCGGCACAAGGGCCCCTCATCATGAAGGGTGGTTTGGTCAAATTTCTCCCTCAGCTGTTCTAAGGATCTCCCCAAGGGTTCCATCAGAGTTTTTGGGAGTCTGACCTGTTCCCAGTCCCTCATTCATTCCAGTCTTCCTAGCTCGCTCAGGGGTTTCCCCCAGCCCTGGGCGCTAGGGTGGGGGAGCTCGACCTCAGCCGCTTTAGGGACAGTTTTCCATCAATACTCATCCCTTTTTGTTTCGGTTGCTGAGGCGGGTATCTCGGCTGTCTTGGCTTTGATGTCCAGAGAGGGCTGCACTTTGGTTCCAATTGGGCTGCTGGTTCCTGGAGGTCCCTGGGTGGGGGCAAGTTCTGCACCGCTCTGGGTCGCCTGGAGCAGGCTCTCTTCGGATAGTCCGCCCTCTGTCATGGCAGCCTGAGTTTTTCTCCACACACCCCAGGTGTTGGGGAGCGAATGGAGAGTCCAGGGCTCAGGAATCCCGGTTGTTTTGATTAATTTTGAGAGAGTTGGCTTGCTGTCAGTGTTCCGAGCGATGTCCTAATTAAATCATGAGCCTCAAGCCAAGCTTCAAAAGAAATCCAGTTATTTATTAGGAGCGTCATGTCGGCACAGACCAAGTGAAGCCAACTCTGACCTCACTTAATTTGTGCCTTGGCTCTGACCCTGTTTCCCCCTCCCCCCAAGGTGTGTCATCAGTCACATTCCCCAAAGTAATTTCGCGCGTTGTAGAAGTCACTCCCTCCGGCCACTGTGGATCTTCGTGGAGATGGCCTTGACGTTTGCCGGCTGGAATGTGCTTTGTTTTGACTGAAGTGCAAGTTCCTCGATGCAGCTGCGAGACTTGATTCCCCATCCCCCTGCCTATGGGAACTCGAGAGCAGGTCAGGAATGCTTCGGGAGTTGACATTTAGTTTAATTAGCAAAGAAAGACTCCTGGCTCATTTTTTCCCCTAAGAGTATACTTTACTGAGAACAAAGTGGTTACAGATTAGAGCAAGGCAGAATCTGTTGGCTTGGTGTGAAAAAGATGCAATTAAGCTCCCCTTTTCCCTGTCCACCCCCCTGTTATCAGTCAATGTCCAATTAAAATTTCTCAGGTTGTTTTGGAAACGGACCCTGTGTTTGCGCCTTTCTCATTTCCGCATTCCTTTTGCTGACCTTGCATTGGATTGGTGTGACTCACAATCACGGCCGGCACTGCTTCAATCCCAAACCTCCCCTTAACCACCCACATTCCAATCTCTCCCCTTCCCCCATTGCAAATGTCAGGCTGGCAAGCTGCAGTTCGGCAGTTCAAATCTCACCGGCTCAAGGTTGACTCAGCCTTCCATCCTTCCAAGGTGGGTAAAATGAGGACCCAGATTGTTGGGGGCAATATGCTGACTCTGTGAACCGCTTAGAGAGGGCTGTAAAGCACTGTAAAGCGGTATATAAGTCTAAGTGCTATTGCTAAGTGCTATTGCTATTGATGTGAAGCAAGAAGCAGAATGCAGCCATGACATGCCACCCCTCCAAAAAAACAGGTATGCCTAGAAAAGAAAACATAGGAAACATTAGTTACAGTATAAATCACCAGGTTTCATTTGGGCTTATTGGGGTACTTGTCATGAAACTGGCAGGTTAAATGGGAACGGACATGGCTACCCTCAAGCCACTCAACCTCTGAGGGAGAGAAATCTTTCCACAGAATAAGGCAATGCAACCTCCCCTTATGGATTCTACAGTCCAATATTTTTTTAACCTCGAAATGTTGTTCCCCTTCTATCATAATTGTGGGAGGAGGTGGTCTTGAGTCAGGCTGCAAGGGCGTACTAGAGATGGGCTTCAATAAACTACAGTGAAACACAGGATGAACGCGCTTAAGGTTTTTTGGCAGTTTTAACTCAGCCATCACCAGGTTTATGACCTTGGTGATGGGGAAAGGCCCTACGTATTTTGGACCTAGTTTTTTGCAGGGTTGTCATGACTGCAGGAACTTAGTGGAGAGGTAAACTTTATCTCCTACTCTAAACTCTTTTTGGGGTGCCCTCTTCTTGTCAGCGTGTTTTTTATATGCTTCCCTCACCTCATCTAGAGCTTTGTGGACTACAGGCCAAGTATTCTGCAGGGTCTTGATCCACTCAGCTAATGACATGTGTATGGGTCTATGCTTGGGCAGTTCTGACATAGGGACAAAGTCCAGGCCTGTGGCCACCTGGAAAGGGGTGAAACCAGTGCTACTATGCACTGAATTATAGTAGGCAACTTCTGCAAAGGGTGTTGTGGCCCGCCAGCGTCCCGTGCCGGTGCTCATGGATCCCGAGGACGATGAGGCAGTTGTGGCACGGTACCATCGGCCCATGCACCTGGCGCCCGAGTCAGAGAGCGAGGAGGACGATGAGGCAGTTGTGGTGAGGTACCATCGGCCCGTGTACCTGGCACCCGAGTCAGAGAGTGAGGAGGCTGAGAGTCAAGCAGGGCCTTCTGTACCTCCTGAGGAGCCCATCAGGGCTGAAGAAGAAGAGGAGGAGCCTCTTCTTCTCAATGCTCGGGCACGCAGGGCTGCTAGAAGACAAGAGTGGCTACTCAGGAGGAGGTCCCCTCGAGATTAGAGCTGCAGGCTAAGTGGCCACACCCTTAGACTATTTAAGCCCTGACCACGCTGAGCCTTGTTGCAGGAAACAACGTTTGATATCACTCTTGATCTTTGTGACTCCAGTCTGCTCGTGTACTTGTTCCAGTACAGGTCTTATTTCCTGCATTTCTAGTTCTGGGAGTATTGCCAAATACAGTCAGACCTGCTCATACAGTAGTATCTCTTGGACTCCGGCCAGCTGTTAACGATTAGACATTTACCAGCGGAGATTTGGAAGACCCTATTCTGCCTTTATTTTGTTTTCAAATTATTATGTTGCTCCTAAGAAGTTATTAGGAGACATTTATTAGTAAAAGAACAGTGTTTTGCAGTTTGTGTGTGCATATTATTGGTGGCTCGTCGCTGGGGCAGAACAAAGGGCAGGAGTTTGGCCCAGTTGTCTTGCTGGTAATTAACATAACAACAGAGGTACTGCTCCAACACACCATTAGTTTTCTCACAACCTCAATTGGTCTGAGGGTGGTGGGAGGAGCTTAACCCCTGGGAGGTGCCCAACAGCTTCAGGAACTCCTGCCAGAAGCTAGAAGTAAATTGGATGCCACGGTCAGAGATAATGCACTCAGGTGCTCCATGCAATCGGTAGATGTGTTAAATGAATATCTTTGCCAGGGTTTGAGCTGATAGAATTTTGGGGCAGGCCACAAAGTGGACTTGTTTAGAGAAAAGGTCCGTAACCACCCAAATCACTGTATTTCCAGTGCTGTCTGGTAACTCTACAATAAAGTCCATAAAGATTTCCTTCCAAGGGGTAGTTGGGCTGGCCACCAGTTGCAACAGACCCGGGGTCTTCCCCGGGCACCTTTTCATTGAGGTGCACACTGGGCAACTAGCCACATAATGTTCAATGTCTTTTTTCATGCATGGCCACCAAAAAGGCCACTTCACCAGGTGGAGGGTTTTCACGAAGCCAAAATGCCCTGCAGTCTTGGTGTTGTGACCTTGCTAAAGAACCAGGGTCCATTGGCTCGTGGGCACAACCTGTCTCGGGAGGACAGGTCCTCCCTGTGTTGTTGAAACCAGTTGTCTTGCGCCAGGGCAGTTTTTAGCACCTGGATTAAATTGTCCGCAATTTGCTCTTTGGGGGCCTTGCCCAACATGTCCTTCATTAGTGGGAGGGAGTACACATTCTCCATGCAAATTGCATTGAGCCCCCTGTAATCCACACATAATCTAAGTGAGCCATCCTTTTTCTCCCAGAATAACACAGGGGCGGGCATTCATAACTTGGCAGGTTGGATGAAGCCCCTGGCCAGATTTTTGTCCCCAAATGCCCTGAGTTCCTCTAGCTCCTGGGGTGTCATCAAGTGAAGTTTGGGCTTCAGTAGCTTAGCCCCTGGGATGATTTCAATTGCACAGTGTGTGGGGGGTGGGGTGGAAGCACATCCAAGTCCTTTTCACTGAACATGTCAGCTAAGTCCCTGTATTCCCTGGGGATTGATGGCTCCAGTCCTTCCCCCACCTGGGCAGTCATTGCGCTTTCTGCTTTCACTTTCCTAATTATGGGTTCTTGGTGGGTTTTCACTACCTTTACTACTGCCTCTGGGCCGGAGAGTTTCTTTCGCACTTTCAGCTGGTTACGCTCCCACTCTATAGAGGGATTCCATTTTTTTCAGCCAAGCAAGACCCAAGACCATGTTTTCGGTCATCCCTGGGGCTATGATGAATCGGATGTCTTCTACGTGGGTCCCTATCTTCAGCTCCACCCACTCAGTCAGGAATGTGGCTGGCACTCCCCCTGCTATGGACCTGTCCAACTGGGAAAAAGCTATGGGGGTTTTCAGTTCTCTCAACCTCATCCCTAATTTCCCTATCATGCCAGGACTGATCAGGCATTGTTGTGGCCCGCCAGCGTCCCATGCCAGTGCTCATGGATCCCGAGGATGATGAGGCGGTTGTGGCACGGTACCATCGGCCCGTGCACCTGGCGCCCGAGTCAGAGAGCGAGGAGGACGATGAGGCGGTTGTGGCGAGGTACCATCGGCCCGTGCACCTGGCACCCGAGTCAGAGAGTGAGGAGGCTGAGAGTCAAGCAGGGCCTTCTGTACCTCCTGAGGAGCCCATCAGGGCTGAAGAAGAACAGGAGGAGCCTCTTCTTCTCAATGCTCGGGCACGCAGGGCTGCTAGAAGACAAGAGTGGCTACTCAGGAGGAGGTCTCCTCGAGAGTAGAGCTGCACGCTAAGTGGCCACACCCTTAGACTATTTAAGCCCTGACCACGCTGAGCCTTGTTGCAGGAAACAACATTTGATATCACTCTTGATCCTTGTGACTCCAGTCTGATCGTGTACTTGTTCCAGTATGGGTCTTATTTCCTGCATTTCTACATTTTAGTTTAGTTTATTTTGGACTCCGATTGCTATTTATTGATTCTATTATTAACTGATGTGGGCCAGCCTCTTGGCTGGGAGCACCTGCTATATAAATGAACAAATTTAAGTAATATACATAG
>QLTV01002966.1:4888-15470 GCA_003457575.1 Thermophis baileyi | reverse complement strand
CAGGCGGGGCGGGTGAGCAAGCGGCGACCGGGGGGAACGGTTCGGGGGCGTGGCCAGCTGGCCATCACTACTAGTTCGGTGACCTTGGCCATATTTCCGCCAACGGTTCGTGCGAACCAGTCCAAACCGGCTGAATACCACCTCTGAATAGGGCTTTCATCCCTAGTATTGTGTATTTCTGTAGAGGTGTAGTAATTCTTTACATACAATGCAACTCTTTCCCCCCTCTCCTTTTTTTTGAGTTGGTTCTATTTCTTTTGAACAAAATCCTTCCAGCAGTATGTTCCATGGGTTCCATCCCACCATGTTTCAGTAATAGCAACAATATTGTACCTGCCTTCATGTACTAGGACTTTAAGTTCTCTCTGTTTGTTACCCAAACTCTGAGCATTAGTGTATAGGCATCTAAGCTCATTATGGGTGACCTTTAGTTTGCTTCCTACACTCCTGTTTTATACCTGAGCTCCCCTTCTCATAGCAATAGCACTTAGACTTATATACCGCTTCATAGTGCTTTACAGCCCTCTCTAAGCGGTTTACAGAGTTAGCATATTGCCCCCAACAATCTGGGTCCTCATTTTACCCACCTCAGAAGGATGGAAGGCTGAGTCAACCTTGAGCTGGTGAGATTTGAACCGCCGAACTACAGCTAGCAGTCAGCTGAAGTAGCCTGCAGTACTGCACTCTAACCACTGCGCCACCTCGGCTCATTCAGTCTGATTGGTTGTCTTGTGGCTTACAGGTAGTCCGTGATTTACAACACTTCATTTAGTGACCATTTGAAGTTACACCACTGAAAAAAGTGACCTATGACTGTTTTTCACACTTACAACCATTGCAGTATCCCCATGGTGACATGATCACAATGTCAAGGACCGAGACAGCGCGCAGTTCAAAGTTGCCACAATGCGCCGTTTTGGAGTTGCCACACACGCGCAGGAGAGAGGAGCCAGGAAGGCAAGCCAGCTGCGGTCAGTTCAGAAACCATCCAGGCCTGAAGAGTACTTGCTGGAGCCGGCCAGGGAGCAACCGGGCTTGAAGAGTGCTTGCTGGAGCTGGGCCCAAAAAGTACTTGCTGGAGCCGGCCAGGGAGCAACCGGGAACAGGAGGGTGGGGTGTGCTGAGTCTGTATAGCCAGCTGGCTAGCAGAAGCCAGTAATGCTGGCTAGAAACCTTGTACTTGTAGTTGTTCTGCCCCAGCTACGAACCACGAAGAACGCAGCACACACAAAGTCCGTGCAAACCTTATTTTATTAAATAAAGACTACTAATAAGCTTTCTTAGTAGTTTGTTCAAACAAAAATACGGTTTCAATCAGTCTTTTATGAACAAGGGCTGTTAATTCAATTTCATTAACAGCCAACAAGAGTCCCAGGTAAAATAACTCAATTCTTGATGCAATAGTCTTTCCGATATCAGTACTCTTACGAGGAGACCTCCTCCTGAGGAACCATTCCTGCCTTTTGGCAGCTCTGCGTGCCCGTGCATTGAGAATAGGCTCCTCCTCTTCTTCCTCTTCACTGATGGGAGCTTCTGGAGGTTCTGAAGGCCCTGACTGAATCTCCGCCTCTGGCACCGAGTCCTCACCAACCTCCTCACTGTCCGACTCAGGTACCAGCTGCACAGGCCGCTGGCGCATCACCACAACAGCCTCTTCGCTGTCGGAGTCTGCAACCAGCTGCACGGGTCGCTGGCGGGCCACAACAGTATTGTTCACCACGTGCCAAGCTGAGATTCCAGTAAAGAGACCCGTTCTGCTCACAGTATGGCCTCTTCTTTTGCTGGCTTGGTTTGGAACTGTGACACACAATTTGTATGCTTGGTAGACTTCCGGTTTGACGTTGCGGCAAGAACGGCTGGAAAATAGCGTGCTCCGCCGAGCCTGGTGAAATCCAGACGGTAACCGCTGTTGGGAGACCCTATGGGGTCATAGCCTCCTTGTAGGGGCAGTGAAGGAAGGAGAGCCACTTCGCTGACCATGAGGAATCCGCAATTTCCTCATTAGGTCCAAAGCAAGCTCTCCCGAATGGCAGCAGGGACGGCCATTTTTGGCAGTCACGAAGCTGGGACAACCGGGACCACAAGATTTGTGCTGGAGCAGTTTATGGACAGAGCATTGAAACTGGGTGAGATAATGGCCAACTTTTACTCTAAAGACCTGATGTAAAAACAAGAATATTAAAAGATGACTCCTAAGCCTAAGATAGTGGCAACTTAACACACGGAGGAAAAAAATACTGAAAATTAAGAGGCGAAAGAAGCCCAAGGGAAGCTATAAAACATAGAAAGCTTGAAAAAAAGCTCAAACAATTTGAAAAGTGATTTTCAGGAGAAACTGTTTTGTCTATTTGTATTTTTAAACCCCCTGGATTTATTGATAATCAGCTGTTTTTGACAAACTGCTTAACGTTGGTTTGGGGAATAAGAGTGCCATCTACTGGAAGAAGAGAAGTACTACAGCACTAAAGCCGCAGTATACTTAGTGAAAGTGAATTCAATACACATAAAGTCTAATACACAGAATAGAAGTAACAACAACAGGAAGACGACCTACACTAATTTTTTTTAAAGCTAGGTTAAAACATTAAATGAGGAAATGCCTGGGTAAAAGCTATGTTCATAATTCACATCTTATACAATCTACTCCTATAAAATATGGCTGTTGATGTTTGTTTTAAAATGTATTAACACTGATTCCCAGTATACTTAATACTAATTAAGTACTATGAAATGTGGCTGGAAAAAAAGAAACTGACATGGAGATGGAATGTGACAGTCCACTTACCTACAGAATGGGTCTGTCTGCAGTGATGACTCTGCCATGTAGTTGGCCCACAAAACCACCAAATTCCTAGCTTGAGACAAAGCCTAGTTCTGGATGTTTTTTAAAAAACTTGAAGATGCCGTCCCTGGTGATGTAGTTTACTTCAAAATACATAGTGATTATTAATAACAATATATGATTAATATATTGATCAGATATGTAGATGACACCTTCACCATAATAAAAAAGAATCAATTAGAGAACACCCACAGAACCATCAATAACATTTTTAAAGGAATCCAGTTTACCAGAGAAGACGAAAACAACAACTCGCTACCCTTCCTGGACATCCTGATCAGCAGAGACCACAAGGGCAAACTAGAAATGCAAGTCTACAGAAAAACCACCCATACTAACCAGGTGCTCCACTACCAAAGCAACAACCCAACCTCCCAGAAGAGAAGCTGTGTAAGGACTTTATTTAGACGAGCCCAATCACACTGCAGCAACCCGCAGCAGCAGAAAAAGGAAATAGAGCATCTATACAGCATATTCCAACAAAATGGATATCCATGCAACTTTTTCAAAAAGTCCCTGACCACTCAACCCAATACAGCACAAACAACACAAACCCTAAAAAGAATTACACTGCCATACATCAAGAATATCTCAGAAACCACCAACAGACTACTACAACCATATGGAATCAGCATAGCACATAAGCCAACTAAAGCCCTTCAAAACATCCTAAGCAGACCAAAAGACCCAACAACCGAGGTGGCGCAGTGGTTAGAGTGCAGCACTGCAGGCTACTTCAGCTGACTGCTAGCTGCAGTTCGGTAGTTCAAATCTCACCGGCTCAAGGTTGACTCAGCCTTCCATCCTTCTGAGGTGGGTAAAATGAGGACCCAGATTGTTGGGGGCAATATGCTAACTCTGTAAACCGCTTAGAGAGGGCTGTAAAGCACTATGAAGCGGTATATAAGTCTAAGTGCTAAGTCTAAGTGCTAACCCCAGAAGAAAAAACAGGAATCATCTACAACATGGGTGTCAAACTCGATCGCGTCATGTGACGTATTGCAACGTTTTTCACCTTTGCAGAGCCGGGGTGGGCGTGGCCTGCGCATGATGCATCCAGCCCATGGGTCGCCAGTTTGACACCCCTGATCTACAACATACAATGTAAGGACTACAACAACCACTTTCTAGGACAAACAGGCAGAAGACTGGCAGAACGCATCCACAAACACCAACTAGCAGTCAGAAGACATGATGAAAATTCTTTAATTTCACAACATATAGACAGATTTAACCATAGTTTAATTGGGAAAATGTGACCATCCTAGACCAAGCCAGGTCCAAAAATACCAGGGAATTTCTAGAAGCCTGGTACTCTGACAAATCAGCCATCAATAGACACATATACATTAACAACATCTATAACACAGGTGGTATTCAGCCGGTTCGCACCAGTTCGGGCGAACCGTTAGGGGAAATTTGGCATGGGTCGCCAAACCGGTAGCAACCTCTGCCTGGCCCCGCCCCCTGCCCAGTCGCCCAGTTGCCGCTCACTCGCCCCACCCACCTGCTCGATCCTCGCTCACCCCGCCCACCCGCTCGATGCTCGCCCCGCCCATCCCAGCCCTATATATGTTGCCTTCGCTTCGCCACGCGACCCAGCTACTCGCCTCACCAGTCGCCTCGCCTCGCCTGCTCTGCTCAGCTCACCAAAGGTAAGCAATGTGTGCCGCCCGCTCGCCCTTCGCCTTGGGTCAGGGACCGGGGCCCAGGGAAATGCCATTCCCCGAGGACCCGGCTGCCTCGGCTGGGTCGGGGAATGCACCATTCCCCAGCTCCGACCTTGCCCCAGAACCGCCGCCCGCTTGCCGTCCGCCTCGACCGGGTCAGGGAATGCGCCATTCCCTGGCTCCGGCCTTGTCCTGGAGCCGCCGCCTGCTTGCCGTCCTCCTCGAATGGGTCGGGGAATACGCCATTCCCCAGCTCTGGCCTTGCCCCGGAGCCGCCGCCCGCTCGCCGCCCGCTCTCCCTTAAGCATGACATGTCACCCCGTTTCCCCTCCTTCAGAGGCCCTGGCCCTTAATCTCCTCCCCCCATGACCGCCTCTTTCTTCATCCCACGGCCGCGACCTTACCTTCCTCCCGTGGCTGGCTGCCAGGGAAGGCAAGCCAGGGCTGAGCCATCACCGCTGGGCTGCTCGCCAGCCCACATATCGCCCCCCTTGTATGCTCTGCCACCGCTTCTGGCACCTGGCGCAGCAAAACTCCCCGGCGCCGGCGCAGTTCCAGGACGGCAGAGCGCCTTGGTGTGCTCTGCCACCGCTTCCGCTGCCACTGGTGCTGCGCAGCAAAACTCCCCAGTGCCGCCGCCCTGGAGCTCGCCGCTACCACCATCACTCTGGAGCTCGCCTTCAGGATGGATCAGATAAGTTCTTGCTTTGCTCCCAAGGAAGGGCTCCGTTGTGGAGGGCTGTGTGCCCAGACCTGGACTTTTTTTTCTGTGGCTTCCCTGTAGAATTATGCAGAGTGCATAACATATGCAGGATGATATTCTTACTAATGGGAATAATTCAATGATTTCTTGTTCTGAAACAGAGGAATAAATGGTGGATTTTCTTCTCAGCTTTTGGAATTAGCCCCATGGTCTGGCATTCTGTTTCTTTTCCTCAGAATGAACTCTAGCAGCAGGCATGGGATGGCCTCCTTCTCCTCTTCTCCTATGGGGTTTTTTGTTTTTGTTTTGGGTGGGGGGGAGAGACCAATAAAAAACCTTCTCCAAGAGATTCACCTTAATTAATACCTGTCCTCTCTGATTGTTCAGTGACTTTCCATCTACATGAAATGCATTTAATGTGTGCAAGAAAAAGAAAGAAAGGACCAGGCTTGATATACAAACTCATTTTGGCTATTTCAGGATCCTAATACAAATAAATAAATAAATAATGGGGGAAATGGCCAATGTGTGTGTTGGACACAGGTCTGCTGAAGGTTTGTTGAATAAGAAAGCAAATACCATCCAAAAAAAGCCCATTAAAAATGTCATTGGAAACGAGATGGGCAGCAAATAAATTTTATAAACAAACAAGCAAACAAACAAACAAACAAAGCTGTCAAATGCCAGGTAGTGCAATGCTGATGAAAAGCTCAGTGTCAGTCCAATGTGGGTTTCTTTTGCAGGCAGAAAAGATGATATCAGGTCCTGTTTGTCCAAACTGGATTTTACCCTAAACAAAAGAGAGAGAGGGAAATGAATTTTAATAAGAACCAGAAAGTGATTTAAACTGTTAATAACTGGGATATTGAAAGTTAACCCTTGCCTCTCCATCTTCTCTCTGCCTTCCTCTTCTTTGAAATCTCCTTCTAGCATTCAGTTTCCGGGCTGTTGTCATTTTGCTGACCCACAGTACAGTAATTCATTTTTCCTTGGTGTGCTGCAATCAATCCATCTGTAGTAACAGAGTAAAAAGCTTTCTACATTCCAGTCTGCAATGTTTTGATAAACCATTAGCATCATTTAAAAAATAAATTAAAATACAAGAAAACCCATGCTACTTATCAAGTACAATACTACAAAGTCCATGTTGGTACTACAAAGTCCATGTTGTGTGGCCTTCACTGCCCTCCTGAAACTAATATCTTCAGGGTCAAATTACCTGATCTATCAGGTCCTTATGACCTGCAGACTCTCAAAGCAGAATTTCCCCCCTTAACCAGGTTTTAGAGGCTATTTTAACAAAGGAAGCAATATTTACTCATTTTCCAGTGCAAGTGTTAGCAATCTTCTCCTGCTATTTTCAAAGCAGGAAGCAGGGAGAGCCTCTAATCATTATTTTCCTCCCTCTGTACAATAAGATTAGTACTGTAATAAATTCTGGGGTGGTGGTGGTGGTGGTGGTGCAGATAGCACTGGAGAAAATAAGAAAAAATAAATCTGTCTTGCTTTCAGAGGGCCAACCTTGAAAATCTAATGGAATCCCCATGGAAGTATCAGCATACATTCTTTTCCACTAAGAAAAACAGATAAACACATGCCTTTCCATTTTGCAGCTCTCCAAAGCGAAGTTAAAATAATAACCTATGTATTCGTTTTAATGTACAGCAGAGCATCAGGATTAAAGCGGGGGAAGTGAAAGAGGGGCTTGATTTTCCTTCCTAGACTCATGAATGTCTGAAAAGGATGTCCGCCCAATATGTGACGGCGGGCAAGGGTGCACGTAAACTCGGAGGCAGAGCCCCCAAGCATTCAGTCTGGAAGCGGATGGAGGGGAGAGGCGGTGAGCTTGGCCTATTGAATACCTTCCTGCCAACCACTGAAAACCCCAGAAGCTTTGGCGCATGAGCAGTAGTTCGGCCTCTTGACCCTGGATCCGCTCTTAACAAGATTCAGGAATAGCAATAGCAATAGCACTTAGACTTATATACCGCTTTATAGTGCTTTACAGCCCTCTCTAAGCGGTTCACAGAGTCAGCATATTGCCCCCAACAATCTGGGTCCTCATTTTACCCACCTCAGAAGGATGGAAGGCTGAGTCAACCTTGAGCCGGTGAGATTTGAACCGCTGAACTGCAGCTAGCAGTCAGCTGAAGTAGCCTGCAGTGCTGCACTCTAACCACTGCGCCACCTCGGCTCAAGGAAGGCGAGATGGGAGAGAAGAAGCAGGGCAGAGCCTGCAGGCAAGTTGGAGGGCCTTTTCTGCCTCAGCTGCTGCTTGAATGACCATCTCAGAGACCTCAGCATCCTCGTGGGGGCAAACCACATTGGCTCCTGCCTGCAGGTGCTGCAGAATGTGGAGTGGCTCACACACCTCGATGGCCCGGTAGCTGTTCAGAATTGACCAGGCCCAGCTGCATTGAGCCAAGCGGGGTAGAATGCAGGGATGGGGAAAGCAAGCTTAGCACCTGTGGTGCCTTGCCCAGCCTGAGGCTGAGCAGATAGATCAGAATTCTGGCTGCACATAAGGTATGTTGTTTTAATATGGGGTTCCCAATGGGTCATTTGTTTAATATATGAAGCAAGGTACCTGTCTCTCACCCTCTTATACAAACAACAATCAAATAGTATGTGAGCCAAGTCTTCTACCTCTACCGCTCCGTAAATGCAGATACGTCCATTGTATGGTATAGAATGGAATCTCCCATATCTGACCATTGTATCAAGCTGTTCAAATCTCACTCGCATAAATATCTAAGATGTTTTGGCAATTGTAACTTTAAATAGCTGTCTATTTGAAAAGTATGTTTATATTTACTCAGCCATGTCAAGTTACCAGCCTTACTAAGAGTAGCTATATCATTTTGTGCTTCTATGTCCATGAGTCTTTGAGCAACTCTTTTTTTAACTTGTTGCACAACAGACAGGAAGGCCACAGCTTCTTACAAAATTTGTCAGTTTAGTGATCCAAGAGGTTTGTAGTTGTGATTTTATCTGCTCTAATAAACATAACTTGGGGAGTCTATCAGTCTCCATTTTGTTGATTTTGTACCAGTAGTTCTATGCTCTGATTTTAGACAGTGCGTGAATTGAATAAATTCCCAATTCAGCTCTAACTGCTGCAGCAGATGTCCTTAGATCTACACCCAAAATACATCTCAGGTGCTGGGACTGTCTTTGTTCTAGGACTGTGGTTGAGTATAGACCCCAAACGTCTGCTCCATATAAGAGCATAGGGGTAACCTTAGCTTTATATACTTTAATTAATGGGGCTAGGTGTTACGTACTGCCGTACGGAGCTAAGATTTGCATAGCCGCCGCTGATTGGTTCATCTAGCGGCAGGAGACATAAACTGCTGTCAGTGGCCAGCCCGCTACAGGGAAGCCTTTAAAAGCAGCTTCCCTGCAGCCTGCCAGCAGTTCGCGTATTGCTACAGCTTGGAAAATAAAAGTGCTGAACAGTTCCTGTGTCTCGTTCCTTCTTTCGCACCCAAATCTAACACTGGCGACGAAGGTGGTTGAAGAAGGACAACAGGACAAAGGCACCTCGTGGCATCCGCGGCCATCTTAGAAGCAAGCACCAACTGCTCTGGCCAAACTTGAGGATGGCTACCAACACATCTCCAGCTCCAGCAATCTTCAATCCAAAGATGGAAGAATGGCATACCTACATGAGCCGCTTCCGCATGTTCCTGGAAGCCAACAACTTCCAAGATCTACCAGACAACAGGAAGAGGGCTCTTTTCCTCACCTACTGCGGGCCAAAGATTTATAAAATGGCTCAAACCTTGGTGGCCCCCACGGACATTGAGTCCATTTCATGGACAACCCTACAGACAACCCTAAAAGAACATTACACTCCCACAGCAACGCCGATGGTCAGCCGCAACAAATTCTATCATCACCGCCAATGTGAAGGCGAAACCATAAATGACTTTGTGGCTCAGCTCCGGGAGATTGCAACGAAGTGCAAATTTATTAATCTGGAGGAAATGATGAAAGATCGAATCATTCTAGGAATGAGAGATCTCAATCTCCAAAAGAAGTTGCTGATCCGTCAGAGAGCAACCTTCAAGGATGTCATGGAAGAAGCCAGAGCCGCCGAATCGTTGGACAACTCAGCAGCCGACATCAGAAAAACCAGCGCCGTCCATCGTACCCACCAGGAGCCCGACTGGATGACCGAGGTTCCCGAGTACGATGAGGAATCAGAGGAGGAAGAACCAGTGCATCGCATATACCCGGAACGAAGGGTAAGCCCCAGAGACATTGAGACAAGGCAAGCCCATTGTTCAGGCTGCCTAGGGGGCCATGCCAGGGTGGTCTTCAAGTTCAAAGACGCCATTTGCCGCAGATGCCAGAAGCGAGGGCATATTGCAGAAGCGTGCAGAGCCACCCAACTGACCCCATACCAGCCAGCCCCTTTCCAACCCAGACAACCCATGGTGCAGGGGAGACAAGGGCAGACCAGAACAGTGGGCCAAAGAGGCAGATGCCGGGACGAGTACCAGAACCAGGACAACCGGGGGATCTACAATACAACCGTGGGCCACTCCGACGCCAGTTTGGGGGAAAAGTTCCATATCACCGTGTCTATTGAAGGGACTCCCTGCAAAATGGAGCTAGACACCGGCTCCGTGGTCACCATCATGTCTTGGGACACATTGATGCAAGTGCAGCCAAAACTCACTCGGCAGCAACTTAAACCGCTACGAATCCGGCTCAACGATTTCCATGGGAACCCCATCCGGGTCTTGGGGAGAGCTGAGATACCCCTACAATTCAAAGATTTCAAGGGCAAGCTACCCCTGACCATCGTAGAAGGACACAGACCAACCCTACTCAGTGTGGAATGGCTCAAGCCTCTGGGCATTGGCATCACTGGTCTGCATCAGATAAACGGGGATGAACTGGACAAGCTGCTTGCTAATTTCCGAGACGTATTCGACGAGAGTCTAGGTAAATATAAGGGCAAGCCCATTTCATTTAACCTAGACCCCAGCATCACCCCCACTAGATTAAAGCCCCGACGAGTCCCCTTTGCACTCCGGCCCAAAGTAGATGAACAACTGGACAAATTAATCGCCCAAGGGGTCCTAGAGCCAGTTGACCATGCCACATGGGAGACCCCCATTGTTACCCCGATGAAGCCAGATGGGTCGATCCGTGTGTGAGCTGACTATAAGTGCACCATTAATAAGGCACTACAACAAAACGCTTACCCAGTGCCAGTAGTGCAACACCTATTGCACTCCCTAGGAAATGGTCAGATTTTCACCTAACTGGACCTGGCGCAAACATACCAGCAGTTGCCAGTGGATGCAGCCACTGCAGAAGCCCAGACTATTGTCACGCACAGGGGGGCGCTTA
>QLTV01002965.1:71500-82540 GCA_003457575.1 Thermophis baileyi | reverse complement strand
CAGACTGCCTGTCTCCAGAGACCCTAGCAACAGACAAGATGTCTGCAAAGAGAAATGTAGCAGCAGAAGATATCAGATTACAGCCCAGCAACAGAGGCGGTGCTTCATTTGTGGTGAAAATACACATTTAAAGAAGGACTGTTTGTAAAGAAAAAGCTGTTTGCAAAGAAGACATTATTTGCAAGGAGGACAATCCACTGATGGACAAATATCTGTTGCAAAAGTTGGTTATTGCAATAGCAGAGACAATTGGTTAATAGACAGTGGGGCAAGTCAAACAATTGTTAACAATTCTAAATTGTTTTACAGGTTGGTTCCAGTTGCTCAAGATGCAGTAGCCTTGGCAAATGGCCAGAAGGCTAAGGTAATTGGAAAAGGCAGTGTGCAAATTCCATATCTGGAAACGAGGTTTAATAATATATTATGTGTGCCTGAAATGGAGCATAATTTACTGAGTGTCTCCAGTCTAGACAAACAAGGGTTTGAGATCACATTTGTAGATGGGAGATGTCTCATAAAAAGAAATGGGAGTGTATGTGCACAGGGCATAAAACAGGATAATCTTTATGTGTTGCAGGGACAAAAGGTTCAATGTGCCCAAACATTTGGAAATGTGGCACAACATGATTCATGCATTCATCTCTTGCACAGAAAGCTTGGACATGCCAGCTTCAGAGTGTTGCACAAGATGCAACAGTTTGGAGAAGGATTAACCTTGATAGAGTGTAAGACATACTTAGACTGTGCAGTATGTAAATCATCGAAGTCCAAGGCGTTCCCAGTAAGCAAGAATAGCACAAGGCAGACAACAAGAGCTCTAGAGCTGGTACATGCAGATTTGGTTGGGCCAATGCAAGCCAGTTTGGGAGGAGCAAGGTATGCGCTGGTCATTGTAGATGACTACAGCAGGTTTGGGTTCTGCTATTTGCTAAAGAGTAAAATAGAGGTGCTACAGAAGTTCAAGCAATGGGTAAGCTTCGTAGAAAGAAGATATAGACAACAGGTATGCGAGCTGCAAACTGACAGAGGTTCAGAATTCATGTCAGCAAGTTTTCAACAGTGGTTGGGGCAGTTAGGAATAAGACATAGACGCACTAATCCGTACACAGCAGCTGAGAATGGCGTAGTTGAAAGACGGAATGGAGTCTTACAAACAATGAAAGACTCATTGCTGAAGGATTCTGGTCTGAGCAGGTCGTATTGGGGTGAAGTCATGTTGACTGCTAATTATTTGATCAATAGGCTGTGGAGTTCCTCTATTAATGATACTCCATATGCTGTGCTACATGGGAGAAAGCCATCTCTGGCACATTTAAGGGTGTTTGGAAGCAATGCATGGATGCATATTCCAAAGGCAATCAGGAGAAAAGGACAACCAAAAGCTAGAAAGCTCAGGTTTATGGGCTATGAGCCTGGCTCAAAGAGCTATCACTTTAGCGATGGGAGCAGAAGGATAGTAATTTCCAGGTCTGCTAGCTTTGCAGAGCAAAATTGGGGCAGAATTGATGCCAATTTTAGGGATGACCCACTTAGTGATGGTGACTCACTTAGAGATGGTGTCAGCGTTCAGCGAGGAGAAGCTGAAAAAGGACAAGAAAAAGAGTCAGGAGAAAATGATGACTCTGATATGAAACAAGAAATCCAATTAGTGATGGTGACTCACTTAGTGATGGTGTCAGCATTCAGGGAAAAAAAAAAAAAAAAGGACAAGAAAAAGAGTCAGGAGAAAATGATGACTCTGATATGAAACAAGAAAGGGTTGACACACAAGAGCAGTCAATGCCACGCAGGTCAGAGTGATGGAACAAAGGGATTCCACCTGACAGGTATTCTGCTAGTAAAGTAAAGGTGTGTAATGTGTGGTATGAGGCAAGAAACTATCAGGAAGTATTGGCACTACCCAAAGTCGAGCAAGTGAAGTGGAAAGAAGCCATGGACAAAGAAATGAAATCCATGAATGAACATAAAGTGTTCACATCTATGACTTTGCCACAAGGTTCCAAAGCTGTAGGACAGGGGCCCTCAAACTTTTTAAACAGGGGGCCAATTCACAGTCCCTCAGACTGTTGGAGGGCCGGACTGGCTGGGTGGGCGTGGCTAGGTAGTCATATGACTGGGTGGGCGTGGCTAGGTCATGTGACTAGGTGGGCGTGGCCAATTTAGCAGTCCATTAAACAATGCACACAAATTAAACTTTAATTTGTTTTGCTCCTGGGGGTGTTTTATTTGCTTTTGTTTGCATGTTGCTCTTTTGGTTGACTTTTCTTTTTACTAGATCATTTTTTCAGTTGTTTAGGAGTCTAGTGGTCTTCAGGAAACTCAGTTTTGCAGCAATTCTTCTCAGCCCCCAAGGAGCTTACAATCAACAAGTTCTCTCTCTCTTTCTCTCTCTCCCTTTCTCTCTCTCTCTCTCTCTCTCTCTCTCTCTCTCTCACACACACACACACACACACACACACACCCCTGGTGTGGGCACATAGACGGAGCCCTTCCCGGGGAGTTCTCCTGTGCGGACGCGCCCGGCAGCGGCGGCGGCAGTGGCGGTGGGGGCAGAATTTGCCTGGGCTCTCCGCCATCCAAGAACTGCGCCGCGCATGGGGGAGTTTTCCGGCACGGTGCAGTTTTGGGATGGCGGAGACCTTGCTTGGGAGAGCCAGCAACGGGGGCAGAGATTGCTTGGGAGAGGCCAAGGAAGCTCTCCGCCATCCCGGAAGCGGCAGCGGTTTACCTGTTGAGGCTCCGGGCCTCAGCACACCAAGCCGGAAGGGAGGCAGCCGAGCAGGTGGGCAGGAAGGGCCGTGGCCCTGAGCCTCAACAGGTAACCCGCCGCTGCCTCGGTGCCCACCGGGAGCCTCTTCCTCCACCGGCCTGGCATGCCAAACTTTGCACGGCAGCGGGAAGCAGCCCGAGAGCCGGGGCAGGCACCCCACATGCTCAGCGGCCGAGCCGAGCCCCGCACGCCCCTCTGCCTCCCGCCTCGCCTGCCTCCTCCTCCTGCCAGGCGTGGAGGGAGGGCAGCGAGAGGGGCAGCGGCAGCCTCTGCCAAGTGCAGTGCACGGAGGCGGCAGACAAGGCGTCCCCAGCACACCTGTTAATCCGGCCGGCCATGTGACTACAAGTGCGGCGCGGAAGCCGCTGGTGGCCGGGCGGGCGGCAGCCCCCCGTGCGGGGAGAGCGCCGGGCCTGCCTTTGCTAAGGGGGGGCTCCCGTTCTCTCCGCCCTCCCTGCCTGGCTGCAGACATCCGCCCGCCCTCCCGGAGCACCACAGCCGCGGTTCGCTTTCTTCCTTCTCCTGCCGCCGCCCCTCTTAGCACGAACACAGCAGCTGCGTCTCCCCCAAGGGCCGCCCACCTACCCACTGGCTGGGCCTGGCCAGAAGCAGCATCACGGGCTGGACGCCGACTTCAGAAGGCAAGCGGGCATGGGAGACCGCCGGGAAGGCTGCGTGGAAGGCCGCCAAGCATGGCAGGGCTGAGGGGAAGGGAGTAGACTGCTACCTCCCTTCCCGCTGCCCCAACATGCTTTCCTACCTTCCACGTGGCCTTCCACTTGCCTGCCTTCGCAAGCTGGCTATGGGAAAACCGGGAAAGCCACGTGGAAGGCAGGAAAGCAGGAAAGCATGTCGGGGCTGCGGGCCGCGGGGAATGGAGTAGGGAAGGTAGGTTGGGACGGTGGGGGGGGCCGCCAAGCATGGCAGGGTTGCGGGGAAGGGAGTAGGCTGCTACCTCCCTTCCCAACACCCCGACATGCTTTCCTGCCTTCCACGTGGCCTTCCGCTTGCCTGCCTTCGCAAGCTGGCTACGGGGAAACCGGGACAAGCAGGTGTGGGGGACCGCCGGGAAGGCCGCATGGAAGGCCGCCAAGCATGGCAGGGCTGTGGGGAAGGGAGGAGGCTGCTACCTCCCTTCCCCGACGCCCCGACATGCTTTCCTACCTTCCACGTGGCCTTCCGCTTGCCTGCCTCCGCAAGCTGGCCACGGGGAATGGAGTAGGGAAGGCAGGCTGGGACGGTGGGGGGGGGGGCAGGGGCCATGACTTCGCAGGCTTACCTGGCAGGCAGATCAGGGGCACAGCGCTTCAGGCAGGCAAGCTGCAGAGCACAGACTGGGTGGGGCAGGGCGAGCGAGCGGTGACTGGTGGACCGGTTCAGGGGGCGTGGCCAGCCAGCCATCGCTACTGGCTCGGCGAACCACCGGCGGCCACCGCTACCGGTCCGCCCGATCCGGTCTGAACCGGGAGCATTTCACCCCTGCTAAAAATGCATTTCTTTCCAGAGGGACTGACCACATTAGTGTTGACTGATAACTTCCCCTCCCCCTGGAAACAGGCGAGAGACCACAAGCTGGGCTCTTATGGGCTCTCCCTGATATTCTTAATATCCCTAGGCTTTGACCAAGCTAAGCAAGTAGTTATTAATAGAATAAAAGACATGGAGTTCCACTTAGAGCTAAATAGGATGCCTCCCCACAGTAGGAACAGAATTAAACAGGGTGTGTGGGAACCAGCAAGATATTTAAAGGACCTGATCTTCCCGAAACATAGAATAGCATTCTTCAGAGCCAGATTTAACATCCTCCCCTCAGCACTCCTCCAGGGCAGGTATAAGAAGACCCCAATAGCGGAACGAGTATGTATATGTGATAAAGGAGAAGTCGAAGATATCACACATGTTTTATTGTACTGTGAGTTATACAGAGTTTATAGGTCAATGTATATTCTCCCCTTATTAGAGAGATTACCAGGGAGGGTAGACAATTTTTATGTAGGCGATCTCCTCCGGAACTCAAACCCGGCTACCATGCGTGCAGTGGCAAAATTCTGTGCTGCTACAATGACCACAAGGCAAAATTTGGTTACAGAATCAAAGATGTCTACTTGAGCCAATTTTTTGTAGATATCTCTTACAATTTCTAGAGTAACTATATTTACACATATACTTATCCACTCTTCAGTCATGTAAACAAGGGCATTATCCAAACTGTTTGAGTCCATGTATTTTATTACCATGGATGTTATTATCCACTATTATTATTAGTACTATCTTTTAACACTATTGTAAACAGTAATGATTCTTGTCTATTGCTTGTCTATGACCGTAATAAACTATTATTATTATTATTATTATTATTATTATTATTATTATTATTATTATTATTATTATTATTATTATCATCATCATCATCATCATCATCATCATCATCATCGATATTGTGGCTTTATTTTGGAGGCAGCCACTCTCATTTCCAGTTCACTTATCCTGGAGCAGTATTTGTTCTGTAGAGGAGCAGCTACAGAAGATCTTGACTTTGTCATTGGCTCATCCAAAGTGGGAACCAGTTTGGAGAACAGTCCAGCTTCTTGTACAGAAATTCATGTGCTGAAGCCTTTTTAAACCACACTCCCGCTCTGCCTGGACAAACAAGCTGTTGGCTTGTCCAGGTGTACCAGGAGCAAGGACTGCTACACATGCATAAGCTCCCTTCCAAATCTGCTACCCTCTATAGCAGGGGTGGGCAACTATGGCCCCTTTATGACCTATGGCAAGCTCAGGAATTCTGGGAATTGAAGTCCACAAGTCATAAAGGGGCCATAGTTGCCCACCCCTGCTCTACAAGTAATCCTCACTTAAAAACCCTAATCGGGACCAGAATTTCCATTGCTAAGTGATGTGGCTGTTAGGCGAAACATCACATGACCACACCGCTTAGCAATGGAATTGCTGATAGTCCTAGTTACACGTCATTAAGTGAGGACTGCACACTTTTCCTGCTCTGCTGTATTCGCCTCCACTTCAACTTCCCCCAGCCATCTATCTCACCCCAATCACTGCCTTTCTAGCCACCCTGCACTCCACTGCTTGTCCCTGCTGCCCCAGCTGACCGCTGTCTTCCTCCCACTGCCAATGACAGCTGCTTCGCATGGCAGCTGCTGAGAGACCACAGGGAGAAGAGAAGCAGAGGAAAGCCGAAAGGGCAGAGATGGGAGATAGGTGGATGGGGGAAACTAAAGTGTACCCTGAGGTCATAAATGCAGGTGGGCTGCCAAATAATTTTGATCATGTGAACGCAGGGGTGCTGGAGTGGCCATAACTTCAAGAACCCGGCATAAATATCATTCATTTAACACCATTGGAACTTTGAACTGTCACTGAATGAATGGTTGTTAATTGAGGACTACTGGTAATATTTGTTTGTGACTCTGCAGGGAGTTACAGTTCAGTCTGAGAATCCTATTAGCCTATACATCCAGTGATATAAATTATAACTTCTGAAGTCAGGGAAAGTATACAACCACGCATGTTCTGATACTAGAAATTGAACCTTTGTTTTGATCCCAAACAGCCAAAGGATTACTTGGGAATCATGTGAGATGAGATGGAATGCCTGTAGCCTGTAGCTTACTAACCCCTGGAGTACAGCCGGGCATGCCTAGGTAGGAAAAAAAACCCCTCTGGCTATTAAGTGAACATCTATTCTGCTTGTTGAGTTTTCCTGCAGCTGGGCTGGCAATTGGTGTTAAAATATTTCCATTATAGCCTGATTGAAAAGGTAATAATGTTAGATCATGTCTTGTGTTCAGTTTAGACATCAATAAACGTGTAGAACTTATAGTGGGTGTATTTCTGCTTTCACCCAGAATCTTCAAATGAGTGTATCAAAGAAAAAGAGTTTTTGTAAATTGTGTTTGTGTGTGTGATGCTCATTAGGCAATAATATGATCAACCCCATGCTAATATTGTGTTAAGATACCTTCTTCTTGTAACTGAGTGTTGTAACTCCCCTTCCTGTGCTGTTTTGTAATGTATGAATGCTAATAGACTAGCAATTAAATTACAAGTGTTCCTATACTTTTTCCATTGTATACTAGGAAAAAAACGTAGAACATTTCAGAGTAAAGCAGAAGCACATCTATGCCAATACTGGGGAAGCACCGTTGGTTACAGAGCTTCCAAATTCATACACAAAATCAAGCACACAACGACTGACATGTATTATATCATGATTTTTTTCCTCGTTATTGATTTTTCTTAGTCTATTAAAAAATTTGTCCATAAGCCTTGACTTTGCAACCTGTTTTGTCCTTGAGCCTAAAATTTGTCTATGAAGAAAATTTGATGGTAGGAGTAGTAGGAGAGAACATGAATACAAAAATAATGTCACTCATCTGATAATAAATTCTCCTTTTAAGAAAAGGATTTCTTTTCCCAACTTGTAATGCATAGGCTCATAATCCTATCTGTGCAAATCAATTGTGACATGTTTACGGGTACATTCATCAGCGTTCATATATATAGATAGTCCTCGACTTATGACCAGTTGCTTAGCAACCATTTGAAGTTACAGTGGACACACATCCCCTCCTCCAAAGGTACTTACAACATGGTTCTGAAATTCTGACAGCTGCCCCCCCCACAAACCATCCCGTGACCACACATTGGGTGCTCAGCAGCCACCCTGCATATACAGTACAGCCATTTGCAGTATTCCATTGTTATATGCCTGTGTCTTACAAACACACTTTTTGCTAAAAAACAGTATTTACTTTTGGCTTTCAGCAAAAATGGCCCATAGCAAACAATGGGTTCATTTTACAACCACTGCGTTCACCTGAGTGCCACAAAAAAGGTAAAATGGAGTCAATCCCATGGATGAACTGCTTTACGACCATCACGACCTACTGTAATGGCAGGCTCCTATTATGGTCATAAGCTGAGGAGTACCTATACACATCTGAGACACGCCAGCCACACAACTACAAAAAAATTTTTCTCAAATTTGATAGGACCATACCAAATGGCCTTTTAAAAATATATATGGATACACAACTATCAATGTAAATAGACATTGTTTGCATACCAGCTTTCTCTTACAAGTTCTGTATTAATATTTCTGAACAATTTGATCTAAGGGGAAGAACAAAGTGATACTGGTCCTATTATGGTAGCAACACAGATGTGAATTGCTGCTGAATGATTTTCCAGGACAAATGCTTTAGTATGATTCAGAATGGCTATTTGGATGCATTTAATGTCCATCACAGAGATATCTCAGAGATAACCCTAACCCTAACCCTAACTTAATGAAACATAAAATGAGTCTATTGGACAAAGAAGAATTAGCATGGAAAATTCAAAGTGTTAAGCAAAACCTCTTTGAAAATGCTAACAAACCAGGAAGATGGCTGGCGTATAAACTAAAAAAAGAAAAAGAGGAAACTGATAGATAAGTTAATGGATAGTGAAGGGGGAATCCAATACCGAAATGAAGAAAAAAAGGATATTATTGTTTTGTTATATTGAGGTGCTAATGAGACAGCAACCCTGTCCTCCAATGGAAGCCAGGAACCAATCCCAGATATTTCTGACAGACGTTGTCCAAGCTATCTTCTTGCTCCAGCACTTCTCTAGCATCCCCATTTGGTACATGCCATGGGGTTGTCTTCCAACAAGGAACTTGAAAAGGAGGGCAAAGAGGCACACAGGCATGTCCGAAACATAGCAAACCTCATTTACCATTAATAGTCTTGATTTGGATCAGGGAAAAATAAAACCAGAATTTAGCTGGTAAGGCTTCAGTAACTCCTGGAGGTATACTAATAAAACTAAGCAATGTTGTTGAATACCCGTACAACATCTACGTGGTCCTCAAGGGCCTCTAACAACCTCACGGCCCCCTCCATCTCTGCATCTGATAGCTGGGCGTGGACAACTGGGATGAATTCAAGGCCAGCAGACAAAGAACAAAGACCCAGCGACTCCAGTTTTTCACGTACTTGGTGCAAGGTGGACACAGCGGAAATAAACTAAGCGGTGGAGAAGAAGACAGAAGAAGGAAAAAAAGATATTGTTATAGCCAGTGCCTAGAAACCTAAAACACCTGATCAAATCTAAAAAGTTCAAATAGTTATAACCACCATGCACCGGGGTTCTCCAACAGTGGGGGGGGGTTTATACCCTTTGAGAGACTAAGAAAATCTGCAGGAGTCAAACATTTGCAGAGTTTACATATTTAGATCAGGGTTGCTGTTACCACTTGTTCTGTGTCTACAAACAATAGAATAGAATAACAGAGTTGGAAGGGACCTTGGAGGTCTTCTAGTCCAACCCCCTGCTTAGGCAGGAAACCATATACTATTTCAGACAAATGGTTATCCAATCTCTTCTTAAAAACTTCCAATGTTGGAGCATTTACAACTTCTGAAGGCAAGTTGTTCCACTGATTGATTGTTCTGTCAGAAAATTTCTCCTTAGTTCTATATTGCTTCTCTCTTTGATTAGTTTCCATCCATTGCTTCATGTCGTCAGGTGCTTTGGAGAATAGCTTGACTCCCTCTTCTTTGTGGCAACCCCTGAGATATTGGAACACTGCTATCATGTCTCCCCTAGTCCTTCTTTTCATTAAACTAGACATACCCAGTTCCTGCAACCGTTCTTCATATGTTTTAGCCTCCAGTCCCCTAATCATCTTTGTTGCTCTTCTCTGCACACTTTCTAGAGTCTCAACATCTTTTTTACATCGTGGCGACCAAAGCTGGATGCAGTATTCCAAGTGTGGCCTTACCAAGGCATTATAAAGTGGTATTAACACTTCACGTGATCTTGATTCTATCCCTCTGTTTATGCAGCCTAGAACTGTGTTGGCTTTTTTGGCAGCTGCAGCACACTGCCGCCTCATATTTAAAAGATTGTCCACTAGGACTCCAAGATCCCTCTCACAGTTACCAGAGATGGGTTCCTCCCGGTTCACACCGGTTCTATAGAACCGGTAGCAAACCGCTGGTGACGTCACGGATCCGGTTCTGTTGGTGCCGGTCCGTGGACGCCGCCATCTTTTTTTTGGATTTTTTTTTTTGGAAAAAAAGTTTTTGGGAATTTTTTACTCTTTTTTTTTCTTCTGCGCATGTGCAGAAGCCGAGTCCCCGGCACTGCGCATGCGCCGCCATCTTGTTTTTGGCTTTTTTGGGAATTTTTTTGGGAATTTTTGCCACTGCGCATGCACCCGCGCGGCGCAGCCATGCGCGTGCAGCCACGCGGCGCGGGAGGAAGCGAACCGGCAGCGAGGTAAGTTAGAACCCACCCCTGACAGTTACTACTATTGAGCCAGGTACCACATATACTGTACCTGTGTACCAGTATAGAAAGAAATAGTCTTGTTCTGACAGAGCTTGGAATGCACTTGATGAAGATCAACTACCTGTTGGGTGCACCTCCTGTCCAGGTGAGAGATTTCAGAGTGCTACCTTGCAGTGATCCAGTCCTATATTCCTCTGGCATGCATCTGCATGGTGGATTTAGTATCTTGGTGGGATAAGGATGGGCAACAGCCACAATGTACAGGTAGTCCTCAACTTACAACTGATGGCTTAGTAACTGTTTGAAGTTACGACCTACTTGGAAAAGGGGACTTAGGACATGCATCTGAAGTTCCAATGGTTGTCCCCCCCCCCGCCCTGTGGTCACGTGACTACATTTTATGACAGCTTTGCTGCAGGGGTGAAATGTGAAATTTTTCCCTACCGGTTCTATGGGCGTGGCTTATTTTGTGGGCGTGGCTTGGAGGTCAGGTGGGTGTTGCTTCAGGTGGGCGTGGCCATGTGGTCATGTGACTGGGTGGGCGTGGCCAATTTAGCAGTCCATTTTGCCAGGGAGCAGGGGGTTGAACTAGATGACCTTGAGGTCCCTTCTAGCCTTTGCTTGGTCATGTGACTGGGTGGGTGCAGCCAATTTAGCAGTCCATTTTGCCAGGGAGCAGGGGATTGGACTAGATGACCTCTGAGGTCCCTTCTAGCCTTTGCTGTGCTGTTTCAAAGCATCCTCTGAAGCTGTGTCTAGTGCCAGCCAGGTTTGTGGTCCATCGTCCCTCCCTCCCTCCCTCCTTTCTTTTTCTTTCTTTTGTGGGAAGCAACCCCCCCCCCAAATAAAATATTACTCATAATAAAAGGCTAACAGAAAAACAAGAAAAAATCAAGCTGCTAAAGAAGAACCTGCCGGAAACTCATTCCACATTCCTGCCTGATAGAAAGAGAGATAATGACCAGATA
>QLTV01002965.1:37832-48928 GCA_003457575.1 Thermophis baileyi | reverse complement strand
AATCATTTTCTAACTTTGCAGTAACAATTTTCCCCTTTTTCTCAAACATTTTTCTTTCTGAAAATTTACTACAAACCCTGCATTTACTAATTCCTTTACAGATAGCAAGTTGAACATAAGTTTTGGCATATACAACATTGATAAATTTTCATTCAGAAATGAACAATATACAGTACCTTCTCCAGCTGATTTCATTTTCCAACCATTTGCTAATGAGACACGTTGGTTACTATTTGTCATATTTACAAACTTTTCTCTACTATTGGTTATACATTGTGCTGCACCACTATCAACTACCCATATATGATGGTTTACAGTTTTAGTATTTGATATGGTTAAGCTAACATCTTTATACTCTCTCTGTTTATTATTTCCATTCCGCCTATTACCTTTCTTACAGAATCTAGCTATATGCCCTTTAGCCCCACAAGCATAACATTTTCTAACTATATAAGCAGTTGAAGATATTTTGTCTTCTTCCTGTGGTTGTTTATCTCTCAATTGTCTTCTATCAAGCCTTCTTTTAGACTCTTCTAGCATCCTTCCCGTTATACCAGTCAATGTCAGTTCATCTCTGGTTAACACTTCCAGTGAAGACACATAATCATCATAAGAGTCATCCAACGACATCCATCCACTATCACGGCAATAGAGTCTCTTCAAAATATCGCAACACTTGGCAGCAGATTCTTCGCCTTGAATATGGACTAGCTGCCTATCACTCAGTGTCAGTCTAATAATACTAAGAGCTTTTTCATTTTCACGATTAAAGGCAGTTATTTTCTTCTTATCTTCATCATTTGAAAAATCCCAAGCTGTTACATTCGGTGGATTATTAACTATAGTCCATAAGCCTTCTTTTCACAGAAGTAGGCTGCAATTCATGGACCAGGAAAAATAGTTTGTTCCATCCAGACGAGGTATCAGGGATATATGAGATGACTGCTCTTGTGCCATTGTTACTTTCACAATAAACCACAAACTTTAACTGTCTGAATATGAAAACTGAATATTCACAATACTCTTAATATCTCTCTGGATATCACTCTTAATATCACCCTGGGAATCTCGCTGGGCCCATAACCAATGTTAATGTAACAACATAGTAACCCTTGAGTTATCAAGGAGATGCACAGAGAAACGTGATACCAGAACAGAGATGAGTAACTTGTTCTGTTCTCTGTGCTATTTTAAAGTGCATTACAGGTTTTACTTTACAAATAGCATAGTCAATAAACAGTCCAAGTCGTAAACATTAAATCAGTCAATAGTTAACAAATACAGTAACAAACCTCTCAATACATACATACACACAGTATAGTAGTATATCACACACAGTGTAACGCAGTAACTAATCACAGAGAGAGAAACTACGTTCTCTAGCTCCCTCTTATGGTTAACAGTAGCAAACCAATCCAATCACTTTTCAGCATCCAGTTAAAGCTACAATACTTCAATACAGTTCAAACTATCATGGTTAGTTTATATATTGCTGACCCAACTGAGTGGACAGAGTCCTAACACTGTCACGTTTACTTCAACCCTGAGCAGCGGAATCGGGTGAGGAAGGCATGCCCTGTTGATTTCAACAGTCCACGGTCGATTCGGCTGTTCGGGAGCACGGAGCGAGACACGGACCCATGTTTCAAATAGAGGTTGGTTGAAAACAGAAAGAGAAAGGAAGGGGCTAGATTTATAGGATTGCTGGAACAACTGGGTAACTTCGTGCACGGACCTAGGTAATTCTGGTGAAATAAGAATACACCTACCGTGTTTCCCCGAAAATAAGACATGTCCCGATAATAAGCCCAATCGGGCTTTTCAGCACATGGGCTAAAATAACCCCCCCCCCCAACTACTTTCCGGGGAAAGGGGGGAACATGCCCCACATACCCCACACGCCCTTACCGAGGCGCGTTGCTCGCCGCCTGCTCTTGCCCATTTGTTCCAAGCCCCCCACCCTTTCCTCGGAGAGAGAGAAGGCGGCAGCAGCAGCAGCAACTCACCCAGCGATTGAACTCATGCCCAGCGGCATGGCGTGGCGAGAAAGAGCCGAGGCGGCGGGAGGGCCCCGCTACGGAGCCCGCCGAAAGAGTCACCCACCGAGCCAGAGGTGCAGGGAGGCGGAACCCGGAGCGGGCGGCTGGAAGGGCCCTTCCGCATCTCTCCGCATTGCGCTGGCGGATGGGGGGGCCGGGGCTCTCCCCCCCTCTGGAGCCTCGATCCCTGCCTCGCCTCCTCCTCCTTGCAGGCAGGAGCGCGTTTCAAAACACCGCCGGAGGCAGAGCCCAGAGGAGGCGAGCCAGTCCCATGGGGTGTGCGCAACGCCGCGGCAGAGGGAGTTGGTAAAACTGCCTGTGTGTGCCTGCCTCTCGCTTGTGCTCTCTCTCTCTCTCCCGGCCAGGAGCCGCTCTTTTTGCAGCGGGCACTCTTTTGGCCAGGAGGGAGAGAGAGAGAGAGCACAAGCGACAAGTTGCCCGGGTTTTTAAGTTTTCCCAGGCTGCTTTTGGAAATGTCACCGCCATGCCCACCGCCACAGAAGCCGCAGCCGCTGAAGCTGCTACCGGTCTCCTCCCTGGCGAGAAGATCACCTCCTTGCCTCCCATGTGTATTGCCGGCGGAGTGGCGGGGGAAGGACTCAGGTGCTCAGTTGGGAAAGTTGCCCAGGAAGCGAACTAAGGTTGTGCTGGGGCAATTTGCATGCAGGAAAGCGCTGCGCAGGAATTTGCTCCGCTGCCTTCCCGGGAACTCCAATCAAAGGCAGGCGCGGCATGGGCGGACAGTGCACTTGAGTGGCTGACTCGAGGCAGGGAAGATGCCGCTGCTGCTGCTGGTGCTGCTTCCAGCGACGAGGATCACGGATTCCGCCGCCTCGGCTTCCTCCGGCAACGGCGGAGGGAAGAACGGGAAGGGGATCTGAAACTTTCCAGTGGGATACTGAGCGGAGCCGGGCTCCCCCCGCCGCCCCCTTAACCTCCTGCTTCGCTCACTTTTCCTCAGTCGCCCAGGCGCGCATGGAGCCTGTTCCGCTGCCCGAGCTTGGCACCCTCAGATGCCACCTTTCCAGCTACTTCTCTGCTGCCGGTGGGGATCGTTGGCTCGGCTTTGCCTTCTGCCTGCAGGGGCACGGTCGTTCACTCATGCTGCCTGGTGGTGGCGAGGCTGAGGGGACTCAGCCCAAGCGGAGATCTGTACTGTGCAAGGTGTTTCCCTAAACAGACTCAAACTGTGTCTCGCGGCCCGCCCCGCCCCATGCCCCGCCTGACCTGCCACCCCCAAACTGTGCCCCACCGTGAGACGCGCGTCTTACTGGAGTCTGGCAGCTCCGTGGCATCTCTCAGCCAGTCTGTTTAGGGAAACACCTTGCACAGTACAGAAACTCTTCTCGCTGCGAGAAGTTGTTAATTGCTGAGAGAAGAGTTTCTGTACTGTGCACGGTGTTTCCCTAAACAGACCAGCCGAGAGACGCCACAGAGCTGCCAAACTATTTACCATCTCTAATCTCTTCTCAGTTCCTTCTAATCTCTGATCCATTTGCTCAGTTTTTTCCTCCATCGTTTTTATTCTTGTTTCATTATTTATTAACACTTCTTGAATTGTTCCCATTCTTTCATCTAATTTTTCCATCCTATCATCGACCTTTCTTATATCCCCCTTCATTTCCCCCATATCCCCTCTCATATCTTTGTAATGTTTGTTCATAGATTCCTGCATTTTAAGCATCATTTCTTGCAACCCCATCAATGTGGCCTGCATATTTTGTTGATTCATGCTAGCACTTGCTTTCTCTCCTGTCGTATTGTCTATGGCACGTTGAACCACAAGGGAGGGGGTTGTAGAAGTTATTTTTTCCCCTGTTTTAGAAGTCGTTGTGATTGTACTTGTCATCCTTACTATCTCCCAAACTTTGTTCCACTGTACCATATACAAATTGGAAATATAAACAGTATTATAGCTCTCCGCTCTATATAGAAATTATCACAATTAGGTTCACTACTATATTCTATCAATTATTAGTTAAAACACTTATTCCATCTAAATCTCTACACTCAGTTCATTAATTCAGTAATTATATCCAATAAATAGTTTTTGTTTAAGTATAAATATTAATCTTTATAATTCTACTTTCACCAAAATATATATATAAAAAGGTTACACTTCAAATCAATCCACTAATAAAGACACACATATATATATTTATAAAAAAAGGGAAAAAAACAGTGTTCTACTAATATGTCTTATTCTCTATATCTGTTAACATATATAATCAGGAACAGGATTCCTTTAAACACAATAGATTTTAATATCGTGTGGTAGGCTAATCCTAATATTCACTTACAACTTAGAATCATATAATAAGCAAATCTCTTTATTATTATCTATTTTATTTTTAAATTGTAAAGTTCCTTATCCAATATAATTACCACACTTCGCTACTTCCTCCATCTCTATATGTCTTTCTTTTATCGTCTCTCTCTCTTTTTTTTCAAGATGTCTCCCAGTCATTTCGCCTAATCAGCTTCCGTTCACTCATGAGTGCTCTTCTTCCTCTTCCACCAACTTTCTCTCACTTTCTCTTCCTTTCTTCACTTTCTACTGTCCCTTTTGCCACAGTCCTTTTCCAATCCTTCTTTTAAGTCTTTTAACTCCTTTGCAGTACGGTGTTGTAATTCAAATCAATCCTTCACCTCTCCTCCACTCTATTACTTCTCAGTGTCAGTTCCTGCAACTTCCGCTCCCACTTTCACTTCGCCGCTTTTGCATTCCAGGAGCCGCTCTCTGTCGTCTTTAATATCTCCAAATCCACCAAAAGGGATCTCCTTCTCACTCTTCCTTTTAGATGTTAAAAATCCGCTTTCCTTCAACATCAGTTTCAAAGGCCTACCCATTGTATCCAGCAGAGATGCCCATAATTCTAACATATATCCTATCCTTGGATTAGCTATTCTAACCATGTCTCTTTATCTTTATTTCAGGTAACTGTACCAATTGAGATGGTGATAGTTAATTCTCCCACTGTAGATCAGGCCCAGTCAGAAGCAAAACATCTCCACAAAGAAATCAAACAGGTTGACAATGAAAATAGTATTTCTCAAGGTAACTGTTTTATTTTATTAAACTATATATGAAAAGAAAAGGACATTTCAGCAACCCACTGCTACAAGTCAAGCCATGTTCTATTATTTCTCCATGCCTTCAAAATCTTTAATTCTTGATTCTTTATAATTTCCAAATATTAGAGAGATTACCAAAAAATCCCTATGCAATTTATATGCAATTTTTAATATAATAGGAAATGAATTTCAAGTTTCTTAAAGCAGCCTTCCACTTGTTTACCAAGACAGGATATTCAATCTGATTATTCAGAGACTTGTAAATAATTGACAAATATAATTAGCCCCCTTCTCCTTATAAAAAGGGAGGATTGTTTGCAAAATAATAATAACAAAGGTTTTTCAGAAAGAAAGGATTTGCTGCTAATCTTTTTTATTATGTGACTTTTTGTACTACAGTATTACAGTCTGGCTTCTGTTAACCCTTAACTTGGATCCTGGCTTAATTTCTTCTCTTAAACCTTCTGAGAAAAGGAATGGATCCAAAAATGTGACCCAATACAGGTAGTCCTCGATTTAGAACCATTCGTTTAGAAACTGTTCAAAGATACAACGGCACTAAAAATGACTTATGACCAGTCCTCACCACAGCGTCCCTGCAGTCATGTGATCAAAATTCGGGGGGCTTAGAAACCAGCATGTGTTTTGCAACAGTTGCAGCATTCTGGGGTCTTTGCAGTCTTCTCAACTGGCTTCCGACAAGCAGTTAATGGGAGATGCCAGTTTTATTCATTCATTTAACAAAAGCAGTGATTTGCTTAACAAACATGGCAAAAAAAAGGTAGTAAAATTGAGCACGCTTCACTTAATGACCTTTCTTTGCAATGGAAATTCCGGTCCCAATTGCGATCATAAGTCAAGGACTATGTATATGTATCTGACTCTTATCCAACAAAATTTTTTTAAAAGGTAACCTTGCTTTTAAGGAATAAAGCAGTTGACTGCTAGTACAGGTAGTCCTCAACTTACAATGGTTCATTTAGTGACCGTTTGAAGTTATAGCAACACTGAAAAAAATGACTTATGACAGTTTTTCACACTTACAACCGTGGCAGCATCCCTGGGGTCACGTGATCGAAACTTGGATGCTTGGCAACTGGTTCATATTTATGATGGTTGCAGTGTCCCGGGGTCAGGTGATCAGCTTTTGTGACCTTTTGACAAGCGAAGTGAATGGGGAAGCTAGATTCACTTAACAACCGTGTCACTAACTTAACAACTACAATGATTCACTTAACTGTGGCAAGACGGGTTGTAAAATGGGGCAAAACTCGCTTAACAAATGTCTCAGCAACATAAATGTTGGGCTCCATTGTGGTCGTAAGTTGAGGACTACCTGTATTAAGCAAGAGGGAAGAGCAATTAAAGGAAGAAATTACATGAGAATATTGAGGGAAAGTCTTGCCTTAATCTCTTAATAAAATTCTCCCACCTGGTTTTTAATGCAAAATATCCAAAGGGCTCTGGATAGAGAACTTTGTCATGCCCTTAAGATTTCCAGAGAGATTTAGGGATATTCAACCCCAGAAAGAAGGAAAAAAATCAATCAATCTTGAAGCGTAGAATTGGGACTGCCTCTCTACCCATTTCCTGTTCCCTCCAAACAAGCAGGGTGAATGGAGGTTAAAATATTGAAGGTAAGACAGTGGAATGGAAGTGAGATGAACGTTAAGGATAAAAATTACACCGAGATGAAGAAAAGATGCCTTATTTTTGAAAGAGGACAAATTTGATATAAAACATTGGATGAGGAATAGGGACCTTCTGACTGTTTTTAAGTTTGACATCCCAGGGTAAAATGTGAAGCAGCTTAAATTGTCATATGCTGCCCTTATTTTTTGAAATGATTTTATGTATAAGCACCATTAAGCTGAGCTTCCCAGTATGCTGAATTTAACAGTGGGGCCACAGCTTATTTATTTTAGGAATCATATCCTCTGCCAGGGCAGACTCGGACGATGAGGAGGTTGGGGAGGAACTTGGGCCAGTCCTGGAGTCTGGGGAAGGCTCTGATGGATGCTCTGCGTCGGAAGCAGAAATAGAGCCAGGGCCGTCCAACATTTCCCAGCTGCCTTCGGAGGCGGAGATAAGTGGGGAGGAAGAACAGCTGGGGCCTGTTCCAGATGCACGCATGCACAGAGCTGTTAGGAGAGGAGAACAACTGAGGACAAGGAGCCGACTCGGGAAGAAAGGCACACATGGACACTGAAGGGCCCCTCCCTGGCTGGGGAATAAATAGAAGGAAAGGGGATGGGTGGTTGCAGGAGACAACCGTTCGGATTTCTGAAGATTTTGCTCATTGTGTTTCGTGCCACAAAGACTGTTTGCCAGAACTTAATTTACAGCCTTGCAGCTGGAATGGCAATTATCTGAAGGAACTGATAAGGTCTGCTACTGCAGTTAACCCTTTGAAGGATTATTGCCTGGACTTTTCAGTGTGTGAATGCCATTAATTCACAGTAGCTAAATAAAGAGGGTTTTTTCGGGACAAGGAGTCTGTTTATTGGTTCTGCCAAGGCTGGGTCAGAACAATTAGCTGAAATGATATTCCACAGATATAATGCTATTACAGGTAGTCCTTGACTTTTGATAATAATTGAGCCCAAAATTTCTGTCACTAAGCAAGACAGTTGTTAAGTGAGTTTGGGCCCATTTCACGTCCTTTCTTGCCACAGTTGTTAAATGAACCACTGCAGTTGTTAAGTGAATCTGGCTTCCCCATTGACTTTGCTTTTCAGAAGATCACAAAAGGTGATTACTTGACTCCGGGATACTGCCATCCTAAATACATGCCAGTTACCAAGCATCTAAATTTTGATCATGTGATCATGGAGATGCTGCAACAGTCATAGGTCACTTTTTTCAGTGCTGTTGTAACTTCGGTCACTAAACAAATGGTTGTAAGTCGAGGACTATCTGTATTTTAATCATAATTTTTTATTTTAAACATAATTTTTGTAAATGAATATTTGCAATCTGTTTTTACATAAACAGCTGAGGAAGCCCCCTGTGCAAATTTCTCAGGGGTGGTGATGGCATGGAACTCTGAATAGTCAGTATCTGAAGTATAAATGAAGTATAAATATAAGGCTTGCAGAAAAGTCATTTGTCAACACTCAAAAGTACTTCTGGTTGACACTGAAGAAGCATTCAACAAATGAGAGACAATTGGAATACAGTTTTTTAAGGAATCAGAAAGTACAGAGATGTCCTTGTTTATTCTCTAAGCAAGAAAAAGAGAAAACTATTTTATATCGGGCTGCATTATGGCCAATTTTGTACAATGTGCCAAGACATGTCCTATTTTAACCATCTTAAAAATGAATGATAACTATCTGGATTCCCATAAGCTAGGCCACCACCCATATTTCTAAACCATAATCACTAAATATGTTAAGCCAAAACCAGATAATCATGTTATGTGTTAGTTCAATGTGTGGACCACAGGGGTGAGTTTTTACATTATAATGAACCACTTCACAACCATGTGAACATCTGTCTCATGTTACCCTAAACCAAGTAAGTCACATTATGTCTTAATATAGTATGTTTGTGTTCTGCCTCTGCATTTAGCTTTTCAGTTTAATTCTGGCTGGTTGCTGCTCTCCCAACACCTTTCCTGATTACAGGTAGTCCTCGATTTACCATCACAATTGAGCCCAAAATTTCTGTTGCCAAGTGAGATAGTTGTTAAGTGAGTTTTGCCCCATTTTACAACCTTTCTTGCCACAGTTATTAAGTGAATCACTGCAGTTGTTAAATTAGTAACACGGTTGTTAGGTGAATCTGGCTTCCCCAGTGATTTTACTTGTCAGAAGGTGATCACATGACCCCAGGACACTGCAACCATCATAAATATGAGTAAGTTGCCAAGCATGGAGATGCTGTTGTAAGTCAACAACTACCTGTACTACATACCTTGGTAAACTGAACATAGAAACTATAAAATTTTGGTCTTTCCTATCACATTGTCTTTCTTCAATCAGAAGGCAGTTTTGCCAGAATGGGGGCAAAGGATCTGCACCAAGGAGAGTTGGAGGCAGAGGAACGAGGATGGAGGTCTCCAAAATTCGGTGAGGTCCTTTTCCCAAAAAGCAGTGATCTTCCCAGAAGATCACAAGTGAGCAAGTGTGATTCAGAAAGGCCACAGAAAGGCAGTATCAGAGTTTGTTGCATAAAAATAAAAAACCAGAAGCACACACAGATGACTGATTCAGCTGGATTCAATAACTTCTTTATAAACATAATAATATATACATACAATACCACAGGGAGATTATTTCTTCAAGTAAACATAAGCAGGAGATTCATTTCAGCAGAGAGTAGAGAGCAGAGAGGACAAAGAGCAGAGTGGACACTGAGCCACGCCCAGCCTTTAGCTAAGTTTCAGTTTCGATTCTCTGCACAGACTCAGAAGTGGTTAGCTCCCATTGGCTGACTTAGTTGCTATGCCTATTCATTGGCTAACCTTTTTAACATGGCTCTCCCAGTCATGAATATTCTAACAGGCAGCCTTTCCACAAGGATGATTAAAGACGAAGTGTTTGGGGGAGTCCCGACCGACCTCGAAACGAAATGACATCTGTGTAAGGAATGTGGGAAAAGGTTTCGGAAGAAGTGGGATCTCATCAGGCATGAAAGGATCCACACGGGTGAGAAACCGTATCAATGTCCAGAATGTGGGAATAGCTTCAACCGGAACACAACCCTCACAAAACATCTCATTCATTCAGGAGAGAAGCCTCACCAGTGCACGTACTGCGGAAAGAGGTTCACACGGCGTTCACATGTTGTGAATCACCAGAGACGCCACTCATGGTAGGTACCCCTCTGTTTCTCTCGGTTGTGTGGTTGGGAAACTTGCAATTCACTAAATCCCCATGTAGGCCACCTTGGGCTCTTGGGGGTAAAAGAAACAGTTAAAACTAAGAACAAAATAATAGATATGCAAGTTGAAAAGGAAATGTGGGCAGGAGGAGCATGACCTGATAAATCTTTATTGACATTTGCTTCTTAAGGGATCATAATAAATCAGTGTTTCTCAACCTTGGCAACTTTAACATATGTGGACTTCAATTCCTAGAATTCTCCAACTAGCATGCTGCCTGGGGAATTCTGGGAGTTGAAGTCCATTTGTATTAAGGCTGAGAAATACTGTAACAAATGTTCAGATTGTAGAAGAAAGGAGGTAGGCTGTACTAATTAGGATGGAGAAAAAACATTTTCATTGCAGCTACAAAGTTCCCATTGGCTAGAGATTGAAACAAACACCTGATGAAAAACAGATGGGGTATACAGTGGCCTTGAGAGTTTCCCGAACTACAGTCCTAGCATAACATAGCTAACATTGTGAATGGTGAGGGATGCTGGCAGTAGAAATCAGCAACAACTACAGGATTCCTGCTCCTGTTTTAAGGAGATGGGGGCTGTTGTCTGATTAAAGAAGAGGGAGGTAAATTCCTATATAATCAGTCAGTCTTACTTGAGTGTCTTTTTGCATAGTTACCCAGAAATCAGCCTCATTGGACACAGGAACTGTGACTGATTAACATTCTTATTTGAGTTGTTTATATGTACAACGTATTAAACCACTGTTTCTCAACCTTAGCAGCTTTAAGAGGTGTGGACTTCAGCTCCCAGAATTCCCCAAACAGCATGGGTTTTGATCAGCATGGCTGGCTGAACAATTCTGGGAGTTGAAGTCCACGTTCTTAAGTTGCTAAGGTTGATGTTATGTTCTAACTGTTTAAACTGTGTTACATGGTTCCAACCAGGTCCAGCGTTTGAGCGGGAAAAAGCTCAAACGCTATTGGCTGGTCTGTCTGACAGCTCCCTATAAAAGGGCAAGCTGTCAGACTGCTCTTTGCTGGTTGCTGATACAAGAGCTGAAATAAAGAGCTGCTTGGAAGTCTGTCTCCTGTCATCTCTACCCACTATCTAACAGTGGCGACGAGGGCTTGGGCCAGGAGAACTGTGACTAGC
>QLTV01002964.1:165065-175305 GCA_003457575.1 Thermophis baileyi | reverse complement strand
AGAGAGAGAGAGAGGAAGGGAGGGAGGGAGGGAGGGAGGGAGGGAGAGAGAGAGAGAGAGAGAGAGAGAGAGAGAGAGAGAGAGAGAGAGAGAGAGAGAGAGAGCGCGTTTCACAGGTCCAAAGGTTAAGCAAGGAGAAGGACAGCCACTCCAACTGGGCTTCCCTTCCACTCCCAGGGCTTTGGCAGAGAAAGACCCTCGGCTCTTCCCTGCCTCGCCTGCTGTAGGGCATTTACTCCTGGAGCCCTTTCAAGAGGGGCTGGATGCTCCTGGTCTCCTCCTCCTCCTCCTCCTGCTGGGTGGAATCCATCATGCGGTGGAGCACGGAATCCCATCAAGCCCGGTTGGGAGACGGGGTCAAGTGGTCTGCTACTGCTATGCTGTTGGAGCTCATCAGAGACATATTTAATTTAATTAAGGTTGTCAGTGCTATTGATTTTGGCAGTTTCAATTACAGTGCTGTTACGGCTTCTGGATCTACTGATCTGTGATGAGGCATATCAGCACCGGCGCACATGGAGGAAAGAGCCCTTTGTCTCTTTTAAAAGCTGACACATCTGCCATCGGCCATAACTTATGACTTTTATCCAGCCCGGCTCCTCTTCTGTTCCTCATAATTAATTTCTCATTAGACAGGTCTTTATTGTTTAATTTGTGCAGTTTATAATCAAATTGGGCACATTAATTGTCACAGAATTTAAGGCTAATGAAAAATAAAGGTTTTCAATAACTTACTCTTCCATTATTCCAGACAAGATAAAATAAAACACTTTAAGGATTGTCAGCTTCTTAAATTATAAATTAGGCTGTTTAAAGAGCAGGGGCATTTAGGAAGCAGTTATCCCGCATTTAGTAATGATAAATCCTAGCCTGCAGTGCAATTATTGGGGTTATATTTACTATTCCTCTTCACTTTCCCCCAATCTACCCTTTTCTAATTTAAGGGCATTATGTCTTTTTCCTGGGAGTCAAAACAAGCGAATTCTCAGATAATGGGGTGGGTTCGTGGGGGTCTATGTGTGTCATTGCCCACCACAACTAACTTCAAAGACTTTGACTTCCCTTTGCAGAGAATCCCCGGAAGGCTCCATCTGAGGGCCTGTCAGGCAACTCAAGAGTTTCTCACGGAGGAGGAGAGATTTCCTAGAAGACGGAGAGCACAAAACATGGCTTAGCTCTCACCTTCCTCCATTTTGCTTTCTCCCATCCTCGGCTGATCCTTTTTAACAAATGCAAATGGAATGTTTCTGCGTTTTTGATTATTTTTGGCTAATAAAAATCACTTGGGCAAGAAATTTGCACTTCATGGATGTCTTCTACATTTTGTTGGTTCACGGAGAACACTTTTCCCACATAGTTTTGTTCTGAGAATTGCTGCCCAGAATTGCAGTTTTCCAGGATTCTAGTTCATTTAAGAAAGTCAGATCTGTCCCAAATACAAATCAACACTTAAAGAAAAGTTCTTTCTTCTACCTTAACTCTATAAGAACCTGCAGAACCATCCTGCTTCCTGGAGTTGGGGGTTCTGACGTTGGACATAACATGGAGCTGGAATTCTGTAGGCAGGGCGGAATCAGGAAAAGAAATTGGGATTTTTCCTTTCCCCAGCTGTGTTTTCCCCCTCATTTCAACCAACACCCTGCTGAAATCCACAAGTTGCAATCAAACCAGTTTCAGAGAAGGTGAATATTTATTCCTGGTCCGTAGAGGTTCCTGCGAGATGAGGTTGCAGCTGCCATAACCTCAAGATGAAGCAGCTCCTACACAGAGAGAAACAAAGCCAGGAATCCTGTCAAAAAGATCCCTCCAGGTAGATAAGAAGGAAACAAGAAACATCAAAGGAGAAATGTCATCAGAAGGTAGACAAAGAGGCTGGGCCTGAGCCCATGGAAACCTCCCTCCATCACAGCTACCTGAACTGCGAATCAAGAAAACAAGGACTTTGGGCATAAAAGCGGCTCTAAAGACGGCCCACTTGTCCGGTTGTCCTGGATCTGGACTTGCTGGCTTCTGTGTCTCTAGTTCATGCCTGGCTGCCTCCTTGAGAGGGATGTGGGTAAGTGGAGGTGTGCATTAGTGCACGCAATTGTTACCTCTGCATCTCGTTCTCATCACCGTGCCTGTGAACTGTTTGCAGAGGTTGGAACCCTGGTAGGAGGCAACATCGATTCCTTGCACAATCTATATTAAAATCCACTCTGCGCCCCAAACTGACAAGGTTTACTTGCAGATTGATTCTCAGAAGGACATAAGCCTGCCGACAGTTTTGGAGACAGGAGGTGAACATTCCTGCCTGTCAGGATCCTATCGGAGAACAGACTGTGGCACCTTCTCCTGGACTAGTTCCAATAGATAAACTGTGCCGACTTGTTAGAAGACCCGCAGACAGGAGTTTTTCTGGTGGTCGATTTCCTAGTGAGCAGTCCTGATGGAGAGACCAAGCCAAGTCTGATCCAAACCCATTTCCAGTGTCGAATACATGGAAGATAAACTCCACGTTGGATTGGCCAGCAAGGGCCACTCCTGGTACGGTGGCTCATGAACTGCAAGGCTCAGCACAGCCTGCGAGGAAAGTACCTCAGCACCCCCAGCAAAGCACCTGGCAAAGAGAAAGAAATGACTGAAATTCAGCAGTCACAAACTGATATTGGAAATCAACCCCTAAAACTAGAGGATTTCAGAAAAGAACTTTAATATTTGGAGACACTACTATACAGACTCAGGAACGGATGGACAGTGATTACTGAATCAATATCATTTACCTTTAGAACAAAAGCTTTTACAGATACCAAATTTCAATAATTAGAAAAAAAATTTGCTGAATATGTGAATAATATTAACCAGAACTGTAGAAATAAAACCGAAAAATTATCAAATGATTAAAATTTTTGAAGAGCAGCCTCAAACTTTATTAAAACTTCTGAGATAGATATAATCATGAAAGAAGTGAAAATTGAGCAAAACTGTGCTGAAGATCAGCTCTCTGACAGTCATGGAACTGAAAAGAAAAATTATGAACTCAAACTACAGGAAGGACGTTTACCATTGAAAAAGACAAGTGGAAAAGAACTATCAAAAGTTCTGAAAGGCACAAATTTGGCACTAGGAAATACTGAATCAAAGATATGGGATGAAACCGGTCATCTAATTTATAGCACAGCCGCAGTGATAACATCAGACTTGGGATACAAGACTGTAAAACCCAAGCAAAAAATCAATCACCAAAATGGAAAATTTGATTGGAAAGAATGATCAGTAAATTACAAGCTGATATCAGCAATCTGAAGAATTTGAAGGAAAGAAAATTGAAATATAGTTGCATCAAAGAAAGTTCACAGGAGAGATATTATCTTCACACTAAAACAACTGAATTAAATGAACAAAGTCATGGCTATTTCAAGTAAAATTGAATGTTATAAAGGTGGAATAAATAAGTTTTAATAAAATTAGCAGTTTTGAACAAACCAGAATTTGTTTTAGAAAGCATTGTTAGGAAATACAAATAATGCCTGCAAATACAACACAAAGCTTGCCTCGATAAAGACAAAGCATTAAAATTTTGGACTGACATCTGGGATAATTCGAAAACCAAACTAAAGATGTAAAATGGATAAGTGACGTTGAGAAGTACGGTAAATTGGCTCAGTCAAAACAGATGATATGGTCATAACATCAGACATGGTTTTTTAAAAAAGTAATAAAAAAAAGTTAAGAATGGGAATGGATTATTCTTTTGGCAAAAAAAAATTTGGAGAGAGAAATATCACCATTAGGTAATTGCATTTATTTACAGGAAGAAGCCATAAGCTTAAAGAACTGAATATCTATTTAATTGTAGCAGCCAGTTGTGCAACATTGGACAATTCTAGATAACATAACAATTGAATTGTGGGCTAGCAAGGCCCCTTCAATTGCCATATTAGAAAAATTCAGAGTTAAAGTTAAAAGAATGAGACTTTAGAGACAGGAACTACAATTTTATTTAATGTGGCTGAACTTTATTGTTTACCTTTATATTAACAGATTGTAGTTTGATTTATACTTTATATATAGTAAATTTTTACATGTAAAGTACCTATCTCTATATTCACATTGTTGTAGATCTAATTTGTATTTTCTATTTTTTTCTGTTTCTTGGATTTATGTTATTGTAATTATCTAATGTTACTTGAAAAAAAATAGGTAAAAAAAAAAAAGAACTGAAATGAATCAGGGGGGAAAAAAGTCCAGGAATTGGTTACTCAATGCAAAGAAATATTAAACTGAAAGATTTTTCAACTGAAGGATAAATGGTGACTAGTAGAACATCCTTAATAATAAATGGCAGAGAGAAAAATATAATTGCGATTGGAGACAATTACTAGCTCGCTAATAGTTTTGAAAATGCCAAGTAGTTGGTAAATTAGCAAATGTGATTTTGAGTTACATATTCAAAATTTCCTTGTATCTGAAGAAAAGGTAAGTTGTGAAATTCACGAGGAAGAAAAAAATCAATTGCTGATCAATAAAATGAAAATATACTGCAAAGTTTTCCTAATAGTTATTGGCGTTTGAGGCAAAAAGATTAAACAAAATTTTACAAGAATGAAATAATTCGGCAATATCAACTGTGGAATGACCAAAACAAACCATGAACCTTTTCAGGGCTTATGTCACAGCTCAGGATTTAGGTGGATGTTTTCTAGGTTCCAATAAAGGAGAATATTTGTAGCTCAGGGTTGACATGAGGGGTCCTTGGAGTTCTCTGAGCTTGCTTGTTTTCTTGCAGACGTTTCATGACCCAACTAGATAACATCATCAGTGCTTCTTAAGAGCAAATCCCACTCTCTTCTAGCACTGATGATGTTACCTAGTTGGATCATGAAATGTCTGCAAGAAAACAAGCAAGCTCAGAGAGCACCAAGGACCCCTCATTTCTAGGTTCCTAGCAGAAACTAGAATTCCCAAGAACACCAAGATAGGAGTCTTTTGGTTTGTTCTCAACGAATTAAAAATGTAACAGCGACAACAATAACAATGACTAACTCAGACAGATGAAGCCAGTGAATTTTTTTTTTACTTTATGATTACATTATTTTATTAGGTTTTCCAGGAGCAGGAGGTGCCAGTGAATCTCCATCCTCTGAGTCTGCCTGGTTTAGCTTGACCATTGGCTGTAGAGCTGATCAGATCCCTCGGCTGCAGGACGAGACTTAACCACACAAGCATTGCTTGTTCGTGAGACGGGCGTCTGCATAAACTAGGCAGACAAAGCAACCGGCTTGAATGAAGCCTCACTGATGGGCAGGGACGCCTGGCAGAGATGTCAGAGACGAATGCCCATTTCTGTCTCCCTTCCCACTCCTGGAAGGGACACAGGAGTCAGGCTGGCTTGGAATGGAAGAGGCCTGCTTTAAAGATACGCCCGTTCTCCGTCTATGCCGACCCATTTTGTGTTTTGCCTTGCAAATGTCCCAGCAGGAGTTTCAGAAGTCAGTGGCCGCCATTCTTCCCCGTTCTAGCACTTAGCACTTAGACTTATATACCGCTTTACAGTGCTTTACAGCACTCTCTAAGCGGTTCACAGAGTCAGCATATTGCCCCCAACAATCTGGGTCCTCATTTTACCCACCTCGGAAGGATGGAAGGCTGAGTCAACCTTGAGCCGGTGAGATTTGAACCGCTGAACTGCTGAACAGTCAGCTGAAGTAGCCTGCAGTACTGCACTCTAACCACTGCGCCACAGTTCTGTGGCTGTGCCCCATCAGGCTGGAGGCCCTTCCAGCGCTCTGGCTCAGCCGGAGTGACATCTTCATCTGTCAGTAATGGGATTGCCATGCCAGTCAAAGGGACATCAGGGGGACATTCATGATTCAAATTGGTGTAGGTGATTGGGGGGAGAATTCTGGTGGGACCACCAGCCCTCTTCAGAAATCCTCCCCGGGCGAGGCAGGCAGGGGCTGGCGTCTGCTGGGGCTTCCCAGATGCCGGCTGCTGCTTCTGCACTGCCTGGTGGGTAGGAGCAGCCAGCCAGCCAGCCAGCCAGCCGGAAAACACCATCAGGAGACTCCAGCCGAGGTTGGGTGGGGTGGGGTGGGAGGGGAGGGGTGTCTTTCGGCTGATGGATTTTCCCTTCTCCCTAAAGATGCCCCAAATCTTCACCTGCTGGCAGGAATTAAAGGCCAGCAGCTCCCCCCCCCGCCTCTCCTTCCTGGGAAGGCACAGCCCGCAAAGGTGAATGCAAAGCAGTTCACGGAGGCTTTCAGTCCTGGCTGGAGCATTCGGGCGGTCAAAGTCCCGGCCACCCTCTTGTCTCTTTGGACTCCTCCCCTTTGCAGGTATTCCCCGCCAGGTGCCATAGCACCCCTGAGCTGGCTTGCATTGCTGAGTGCAGCCAGGAGGGGCTCTTTTCAGGGGCAGAAGCGGACCAGGTTGTAGTAGGGCTCCCCAAGGATGTCCGTAAGCCCCACCTGCTGAGCTCCAAAGTCCTTGCGAAGCCCGAGGGCATGCAGGCAGCTCTTCCTTTTGGATCTTCACCCAGCCCAGATGTGTGCAGTTGTGGTGCAGCTTTAGGTAGGACAGAAGGTGGTGGGAGCCCCCTTTTTTGTCCCCTGCCCTTAATGCCTCAATAGGGCACAGGCCATGCCTGGGTTAACAGCCCATCTCTCCCTGCCTCTCAGCAGAGAAGGGGCTCCTAGCCCTTTTCCTGGGCTCCCTGGGGGGCTGGAGTGAGGAAGAGGAGTGGGACGCCCTTTCCTCTCCCTTTGACTAAAAGAGCCATTTGGGTTGAGCAACTCCAGGACAGAGAAAACAGCAAAGGGTGGTTTGATGGCAGAGGGGAGCCAGGACCTCTCCCCTCTCTGGTGCTCTTCGTGGATTGGAAGGCGTCCACCTGAAGGAAAGGCTCACCGGCCAACCCGAGTGTCCTTCGGTCCAGCAAGGCTGGGTCTCCCTGCATGGCTCCTTCTGGAAGGGGGGAAGATCCGGGGAGGACTCTGTGTCAGGCCGAAGCCAATTTTCTTGGGGCATTTGGCCTGCCACACTTTATGCTATTTTAAAATGTATTCTTTGCTATGGGAATTTGGGAAGGGTCATTGCATGAGGGATGTCTGCATGTAGCCATAACAAATTCCTTCTAGATTGTCAAGGTCATCCTTTGTCGTGCACCTGCACGGAAGCAGATGGGAGTAGCTGCCAAGTTGGCAGATGAAGATTGGTTCACGTGATGGACTTGAGGGTGTGGGGACAAGGGCTTGAACTTTCAACTGGGTGGAAAAACCCCTGGGACTTCAGATTCGGTTTCTCCCAGATGTGCCAACATGGCTCTGTTAATAAATTGGAACTTTGAGGAATATTCTGCCTCGGACTCTGATTTAAAATTGGATGCTATTTGGAATCCTGACATTAACCCGAATCTCCCTTAAAACTCACCCAGCTACCCCGAATCCTCGGGACGCTGTTCGGGCTCCTGAGCCCCAGTGCCGACCTGGCGACGGGCGGCGTAAAGACTCAGGGAAGATGGAGGAAGAGAAGCATGCCACGGGGAAGTGAGTAGAGGATGGATCACGTATTCACATCGAGACCCTCTACATCCCTTCCAAAGCTGTGGTGGAAGCCGCAGAGGCCGCAGAGAGGGAACGCCGGTTGGGGGCTTGGTGCAAACAGCCGACCCCTGAGCACCCCTCTCCGCAAGAGCGGACCTCTCAGGGCGCAGCCAGAGGGCTGAGCTCTTCCACAGCGCGGCTTTGGGAGCCACACCCAGGCATGGGATCAGCCTCGGGCCATGAGTGGAGGCAGCAGAAATTTACGCTGACCGGACGCTCCAAAGGTGGGGGATCCCAGCCGCTGTCGTGTGGCCAATCGCTGATAGAACTCCCCGACCAGTTCGGATGACTAAGCGTAAGTTGGACCAACCCCCATTCGGGACCCGAGACCACCGGATGGAACTTGGCCCAGCCAACATTCTCCTTCCCAAAGAGGAACCCACTGGCCCCTTTGAGCGGAGACTCGGCCTCATTCGCCACTGCGATGAGCGAGACCCCGGCGAGTCTCTCCACCGGGGAGAAGCCAACGTGGGCAACCCTCCGCCCTGAAGCACAGGTGACCCAACGGCCCGGGCTCGGGAGCCCACTGGCTGGGCAGCAGGGCACGTGGGGATTGCTGACCCCAGGCCAGCTGCCGAATTTCGGCCTCGCACAGCCAAGGCAAGCCCCAGCAGGGTGGGCTTTCTTCCCAGGCATGGGATGGGAGCAGTGCCAATGGGGCCCAGGGACCCAGCAGCCACCGATCTCCGCGCCGATGTTCGGGGCGGCGCAGCTTCCTGCGATGTCCATTCTGGCCGTGCAACCCCAGCTGCAGCAGCAGGGACACCTCCCCACCGACGGCGCTGCGCCGGGACTAGCCCAGCCATGGCAACAAGTGGGGCCGCAACTGGGAGGGCCCCAACCTCAAGCGATTGTCCCACCGGCTGCACAAGTGCAAACTGCCGCCCAGCCAGCTCCAGCACAGCCCCCTCAGTTCCGTGCCACATTTGATGGGGATCCCAGGAAACTGGCCTACTTCCTACATTGGGTCTGGGTGTACGTCGACCAGTTTGGGAACCAATTCCAGTTGGACCGAGAACTGATCGACGCGATAACTGAGGGGATGAATGAGGGGGAAGCAGCAGAGTGGGTGGCAGAACTCCACGACGAAGCGGCCCCTGAACTCGATGACACAGATGAGTTCGTCCAGTTGATGAGGGTCCGGTTTAACGACCCAGCCCAGCAAGTGGAAGCTGAGGAGCAGATTAAGGGGCTGAAGCAAGCGGGTCGCCCAGCCAAAGAATTGGTGTGGGAATTTTGAAAGGCAGCAGGGAAGGTGCGAGACTGGCCCTAGCGACTCTTGGTGCACACGTTCCGAGATGCCCTGGACCCAGAACTGAGAAAGTCGTGTAACATCCGTGGAGTCCCTAGGTTCCGTGCCACGTTTGATGGGGACCCCAGGAAACTGGCCTACTTCCTACATCGGGTCTGGGTGTACGTCGACCAGTTTGGGAACCAAGTCCAGTCGGACCGAGAACTGATCGACGCGATAACTGAGGGGATGAATGAGGGGGAAGCAGCAGAGTGGGTGGCAGAACTCCACGACGAAGCGGCCCCTGAACTCGATGACACAGATGAGTTCGTCCAGTTGATGAGGGTCCGGTTTAACGACCCAGCCCAGCAAGTGGAAGCTGAGGAGCAGATTAAGGGGCTGAAGCAAGCGGGTCGCCCAGCCAAAGAATTGGTGTGGGAATTTTGAAAGGCAGCAGGGAAGGTGCGAGACTGGCCCTAGCGACTCTTGGTGCACACGTTCCGAGATGCCCTGGACCCAGAACTGAGAAAGTCGTGTAACATCCGTGGAGTCCCGGACCGGATCCAGGACTGGTACAACACGGCCATCGTCCTGGATCACGCGACCCGGGACCCCAAGAAGCCTCCGGCTGAAAGACCAGCCAGAAGGCCTCTGGCCCGCCAATCCCAAACGAAGCGAGCCGCGGCCCCGGGCCCTGAGGCGACAAGAGGCGTGAAATGCTATAGATGCGGCCAAACTGGTTATCGAGCTTCGGAGTGCTTGGCGCAGGCCCCAATTCCGCAACCGAGAGCCAGGCCAACTCCAGGGGTCCGGAAGAAGCCCCCAAAACCGCCGGAGCGAAGTCGCTTGGCCCTACATGCGGAAGAGTCCCCTCCCCCATCTGACGAGGCCGAGGCGTCGCCGGGAGAGGAACCATCTCCCCGATGGGATGAAGGAGGCAGCGGTGAAGATGACCCGATGGCAGGGGTGAAATGTGAAAATTTTCCCTACCGGTTCTGTGGGCGTGGCTTATTTTGTGGGTGTGGCTTGAGGTCTGGTGGGTGTGGCTTCAGGTGGGTGTGGCTTGGTGGTCATGTGGCCGGATGGGTGTGCTTGGTGTTCATGTGACCGGATGGGCGTGACTTGGTGGTCAGGTGACCAGGTGGGCATGGCCAAGTCGACATCACAAAGAGCTGGAAAAAAAAACCTTTTACACTTTACACACACACACACAACACACAACAACACAACTGGCTCACACACCATGCAAAAGCAGCTGTACTGACTCACACACCATGCAAAAGGACACAAATGACACCTGCAACAGGTTTAACACATTTAACAGATTTAACAGAGTTGGAAGAAGGGACCTTGCAAGGTCATCTAGTCCAACCCCCTGCCTAAGCAGCATTGCAAAAGCACACAAAATGGCCCCTGCCACACGCAT
>QLTV01002964.1:142845-159668 GCA_003457575.1 Thermophis baileyi | reverse complement strand
TCCGCTCACTGGAGAAAGATAAGAAGAAGGTGTACCAACAATGGAGAGACAACCGACACCAACTTAATGGTATCCAGTCGAAGTTACAAGACGAGGATCTTCTGAAGGACTTACAACGTCTCCAGTGTCTACACAAGGAATGAGAGAAGACCCTACAACGCAACGGTAACCTTCTCGAAGCGATCTTCAGCTTCAAAGCGAACTTCAGACAGAGATCACAGCTGGCGAAGAGAATGTACACGAGGAATCTTGCAAGGTTTCTTCCCATGCTTCTAAGAAAGCCTCATCCTCTCGTCCCAAGGAAACAACAAGCGAAAAGGCTGAATCTGAGGTGTCTCGTCATTCACATGGGGCCTCCTCTCACGCTTCAAAGAAAGCCTCATGCTTTCACCCCAAGTCAACCCGGTCCCACGCCGGTAGCAGTGTCTCAAAACAGTCTTCCCGCCATAGCAAAAGCTCCAGGACCTCAAGAGCAGAGAGTCTAGCCAGCAAAGCTGCAGAGGCACAAGCTGAAGCTGAAGTCCCCAAGGTTGCTTTGCAGCTGGCGAAGGAAGTACAATTACAAAGGGAAGAAATGGCCAGACAAAAGGCCAAACAAGAAGAAGAGATGGCCAGACAAAAGGCCAAACAAGAAGAAGAAAAGGCCAAACAAGAAGAAGAAATGGCCAGACAAAGGGCCACGCTTGATTCAGAACAGAAGTCACGACTCCAAATTGGGAGGACATTTTGGATTCCTAAAGACTCTCCACCTAGCCCAGCGGCAATTTTGGTGGCCAAAGATGAAAGCTGAGGTGGAGGACTACGTAAAGAGCTGTGCCATATGCGTGACCAGGAAGCATCGGCCAGGAAAGCCGCCTGGACTGCTAAAGCAAGTGGCCAAACCCAGCAAGCCCTGGGAGGAGATAGCCATGGACTTCATCATAGAACTCCTAGACAGTAATGGAAACACAGTGATTTGGACAGTCATCGACTTATTCTCCAAGCAAGCCCACTTCATCGCGTACTCAGGCCTACCGTCCGCCAGGAAATTAGCAAAACTGTTCCTAAAGCACATTTACCGGCTACATGGAGTCCCAAAAAGAGTCATCTCCGACCGAGGCATGCAATTCACCGCCAAGTTCTGGAGGGAATTCCTACGAGCAATTGGATCCACGCAAAGACTCAGCTCGGTTTTTCATCCGAGTACCAATGGGGCAGCGGAACGTACGAATGCAATGGTGGAACAATACATCCGTTGTTATGTAGGTTACCAGCAAGACAATTGGTCAGAGCTGTTGCCTTTTGCAGAAGTAGCGTACAACAACGCTGTCCATAGCAGCACTGGACTAACTCCGTTTCAGGTTACCAGCGGCCAGGAGTTCATTCCCATGCCTGAGCTGCCTACGGAGGCCCCCACATCGGTGTCTCTAACAGAGTGGATGGAGTCGCTGAAGAAAGGATGGGAGAACACCAAGAAAGCACTATCTGAAGCAGTGGAAGCCTATAAGAAGCAAGCAGACAAGCACTGATCGCTCCAGCCCCCTTCCGATTGGGGGATAAAGTTTTCTTGTCCACAAAATACATTCGATTGAGAATGTCCAGCAAAAAGCTAGGGCCAAAATTTTTGGGTCCATTCCCCATAGTTAAAATTATAAACCCAGTTACTGTGCAACTGGCATTGCCTAGAATATTGGGAAAAATTCACCCGATGTTTCATTGCAGCTTATTAAAACCGGTGGTTGGGTCAAACATAAGACCACAAACCCAACCACCACCTCCCCCTGTAGTAATACAAGGAGAGACACACTGTGAGGTGAAGAAAATCTTAGATTCCCGAGTGTTTAGTCAACTACAATATCTAATCCATTGGAAGGGATACCCTTTGTCAGAAGCTACATGGGTGAAAAGTTGGAATGTAAAAGCTGACAGGTTAATTAAGCAATTCCACGACAGATACCCAGACAAGCCAAAGGGTCCCCCTGGAGGGGAGGGGTGGTTAAGAATGCTGAATTAACCCCCTATGCTATTTTCTCTCCTTTTTGTAGGACACATTTTTTTTCCTGAGGGAGGCCGCCTGTCAGGCCAAAGCCATCTTATTTGGACATTTTGGCCTGCCACACTTTATGCTTTTGAAACGTATTCTTGCTGTGGGAATTTGGGAGGGGCTATTGCATGAGGGATGTAGACATGTAGCCATAACAAATTCCTTTAGATTCTCAAGGTCATCCTTTGTCCAGCACCTGTAGAAGACAGCAGGAATAAAATATGCAATAAGCAAGAGCATCTGGGAATTAGTAAATCAGCAGGCACACCATCCGATATAGCAATAGCAATAGCATTTAGATTTATATACCGCTTTATAGTGCTTTACAGCACTCTCTAAGCGGTTTACAAAGTCAGCATATTGCCCCCAACAATCTGGGTCCTCATTTTACCCACCTCGGAAGGATGGAAGGCTGAGTCAACCTTGAGCCTGGTGAGATTCGATCTGCCAAACTGCTGGCAGCCGGTGATCAGCAGAAGTAGCCTGCAGTACTGCACTCTAACCACTGCGCCACCACGGCTCAAAGGGAGATGGGGATTGGCTTGGCAATGGCCCATTTTTGTCTTTCTTGCATCTTTCAGAGCATCGAGGAACATTTTTCATCTTCCACAACACCAGGGAGAGCAGCCTGGGATTTCGGATGAATCCAAATGCTTCAAAACAGAAGGACCTGGTTTCTCTTCAGGAGGAAAAGCAATTTGGGGAAATAATTGAAATGCATTTTTTAGTTCCTTATGGGGTTCCAAAGTCACTCTGCGGACTGTACCAGAGGTGGGTTTCAGCAGGTTCTGACCAGTTCTGGAGAACCGGTAGCGGAAATTTTGAGTAGTTCAGAGAACCGGTAAATACCACCTCTGACTGGCCCCACCCCCATCTATTCTCTGCCTCCCGAGTCCCAGCTGATCGGGAGGAAATGGGGATTTTGCAGTATCCTTCCCCTGGAGTGAGGAGGGAATGGAGATTTTACAGTATCCTTCCCCTGCCATGCCCACCAAGCCATGCCCACCAAGCCACACCACGCCCACCAAGCCACGCCCACAAAACCAGTAGTAAAAAAATTTGAATCCCACCACTGGACTGTACGGTGGGTTGTGCGTGTTTCCTGACAAGGATGCCATGCTCATTAGTTCATTTATACAGTTGATGGTCCAGCTTTGGGTGCCCGGAGACCCCCCTTCATAGCCCAAATCTCTGGGTTCCTCTCTGTTGAGCAAGCTGCGGTCCTGCAGTGGGAAACAGCAACAGGGCTCGGAGGGCCATGGGCTCCACCGAATGAAGGAAACAAGGGAGAAACCTAGAATAACCGAAGGATCTATTTGGTTGCAAATTTTATTCCAGCCCCCTCCAGCTTTCCATCATAGCACAACCTCAGGCAAGATGGGGGGGGGTGAAGGCTTGTGACTGGCAGCTCTGGTCAAGATGGCCTTGGCCACACAAAAGTCCTGGCTATTTTTCAGTTGCAGACTTTAAGAGAAACTAAAAGTGAATGTCCTCAGAATCGAGCTTGGGATTCAATGAGCTGAGAGGGTTAGGTTTTTGGCCTAAATTGGTATGTCGTTCCTTAAAAACATTCCTTTAAGAGTGCTAATGTTAATCCTGTCAGTATTTCAGAAATGAGATGTCTATGATGCTTGTAGCTTTGACAGTGATTTGAATGCCTATTTTAAGTGGTCTTTGAAAGTCCCCCTGCTGAAAGATCCATAATTTGTTTGGCAAATGGAAAAGGGAGAATTCTTACATTTCAGTAGGGATTCGGTTACTTCCCTCTCTCTGCTGCTATTAAGGCCACATTGTTGTCTCCGCTCTCAGAGGAAAAGGGGCAATGAACACTTAACTCTTTCTCTGGCTCTTGCTGGGTGGCACGGTCAATGCAGCTGGCCTGGTGCCACAGTCCACCTCTGCTGGGAGGGCGCAGCTCACTGACTCTGGTCGGTGCAGGGACTCTGGACAGACGGACAAAAGAAGAGCGGCTGATGCTTCTGAGAGGGAACTCGTAGTTCCCAGAGGTGAGACTGCTGGCACCCAGAAAACTAGACCTGAATGAGGAATGCCCAGAGAGGCTGCCCACCTTTGCCTCATGGGATCTCAAGCAGGGGTGAAATCCAGCAGGTTCTGACAGGTTCTGGAGAACCGGTAGTGGAAATTTTGAGTAGTTTGGAGAACCGGCAAATACCACCTCTGGCTGGCCCCAGAGTGGGGAGGGAATGGGGATTTTGCAGTACCCTTCCCCTGGAGTGGGGAGGGAATGGAGATTTTGCAGTATCCTTCCCCTGGAGTGGGGAGGGAATGGAGATTTTGCAGTATCCTTCCCCCAGGAGTGGGGAGGGAATGGAGATTTATCCTTCCCCCAGGAGTGGGGAGGGAATGGGGATTTTGCAGTATCCTTCCCCTGCCACGCCCACTAAGCCACGCCCACAGAACCGGTAGGGAAAATTTTTGAATTTCACCCCTGATTCTCAAGCCTCATTTGGTCTCTAAAGTCCAGGATACTCTCTCACCCCTGGCCAGTACAGGGGTGGGAGAGTATTCTGGAAGGGCCTTCCCTGGCCAGTGCCATTTTCAGCCTTGGTTCCCAGACAGGCCCAGGCAGTTCCTGTTTCTTATGGTCAATTGGTTGGCTCTCCTCCAGGTGCTGGGCAGGGGCTCAGGGCCTTTCACAGGCAGGAACCTTCTGCATTGGGGACCAGGTTGGATCTTCTGATGCTTCTGGCCCAGCTGCTCCTCTTTGTCCTCCAGCTGTGCCAGCCTCAGCATCCCAGCTGCCTCTAGCATGACTTGCGCTCACAGTGAGCTTCTATCTCAGCTCTTCCTGGGCTATTCACATAGGTGCCTCTGTAACAATGAACCCTTCCTTTCACCAGACACCCCTTGGGGTCCATAGGCTGTTTTCCTTTGGTATGCTCTATGGGAATTGCCTGGCATCGTTGGCAGTCCATCACAGCCTCCCGTCTTTCTTGCCAGCCACACAATCTCTACTGTCGGCTAGTCCTATGAACTGTGTGGTGTCCTTCAGAAATGGAATTGTTATGACATTGCATTATGCAATGGGAGGGGGAGGGGGAGGAGGAGAGGAGAGGAGAGATGGATAAAGAAAGAAATAAGTGGGAAAGAAGACTTCTTTAATCCTTACAGCAACTTTAAGATGTGTGTGGACTTCAACTCCCAGAATTCCCCAGCCATTTGCACCCCTATCTATTTCTTGGGCTGGGCTTTGAGGAGACAGTCCCCCCTCCCCATTGTTGGGCATTTGTCTTCCTATTCAATCAACTTTAATGTTAGTATGAACAAATGTCTTCTGCCTAATTATAGACAAATGCCAAATATCCAATCATGGACAGCTGCAAATATTTATTTCAATAAAATTATCCTTACTTGTAGAATTCTTCAAAGATCTTTGTTATTGTGTGTGTGTGTGTTTTTTTTTTTTTGAAGTTTTCTACATTTTTCGATCCCATTGATGCAAAGGAAGATGTAGTTTAATTTTCCAGTATTTTGCAATTATAAACCTGGCAGCTAAACAAGCATTGAATTACTTTCTTATGTTGCACATGTTTATAGGTCTTGGAAATATGGAGATTAAGCCAGCAAGATTAATTATGAAAAGAAATCAGACAGCAAGATTAATTATGAAAATTTGTTAAATATTTTTTCCAATTTTCCTTAAAACCTTCTAATCAAAATGAATAATTAAATGGCATTGCCATTTGGAATACAATTTCTATAATTTTGATTCCAATCCCTCCAGTAAAATCCATAAAGTTTGTAATGAATAGAATGTAATTTTAGAGGGGTATATAATGTTTTTCTGCCTCTGGGCCACTCCTGATGCGGTGAGAAGGCTCAGTAGCAGCTCCAGTGGCCAGGAGTGACTCTGAGGCAACCTTTACTGGAGTTCATTCTCCAGGCTAACCTCAGGTGAGGAGGAAGAAGCCCAGCCTAATCTATGATGGGGCTGAAGGTGGCCGGGCTCTGCAGGCAGGAGAAAAATCAACCTTCCTTTGGAGGAGAGACCCCCAAATCAAGCTCAGAAGGCAACATTTAGGTGCCAGATGTTGGTCTCTCCAGTCAGCAGGCCCATTTCTAGTTCCTGGGGGAAATGTGGGTCCTCTCAAGGATATTTGGTGTGGTGATATGGCCAGACAAAGCCACAACAAGATCTCGTTATTGAAGGGGCCAATATTGAAAAAGGAATTCCTGACTTTGTACACAGAGTATGAAATGTGAGGAGCATGAATCAAAGAAACATTGACATTGTGTATCATTCTGATAAACTAATAAACAAAAAGAATAGGTTTTAAAAAATATAAAAAACATACCATATAACAAAAGCAGAGTATCAAGGAATAGCCCAACTCGGTAAGGATGGGGTCAGGAAGAATAAGGACAGAAATATTCTGAAGGAAAAAACCACGAATGATAGAACTTCAGATTATTCAAATAATTCTTTGTGTTCAGAAAGGAGCGATGAAGGACAGGTTGGGTCCCTCTTAAAGTGAGCCAAGCCATCCTTGCACAACTCTTTGTTGGTTGCCTGAAGATCAGAGCTGCTTAAAACAATTATCGTTAGAGAACAGTCTCAGAAAATAGAGGTTTAATTCCATGACAGAAGATAATAGTAATGGTCTTTATGCTGAAATGCTGACCTCAGGAAAAGCTGGCAAGCCAAGCATAATAATCTCACTTAATTGTGAAACTCAAACTCAGTTAACCCAGAGACACGTATCTGATGGAAACTACGGGCGGAATTCCTCAGGGCTTTAATGGGAGGTAAGACGAAGATCCCCGGTCCGGTGGCTCAAACATCTGCATTCAGATCAAAAGGTTACATTACCTGCTGAGACACAAGAAACCTCCTTTCTAAAGGTTAGTTTATTATATTAGCAGTTATTTGAAATCAAAGTGGAAAAGAGTCTGGGGGCGACTGGGCTAAGAGCTCTCATGCTGCAGCTTCCCCCTGGGAAAACAAACGGAAGGCCCGAGCGAGGGCAGAGGGAGGCTCCTTTGGCTCCTTTCGATCAGGCGCGGTTTCTGTCCCTTCGGGGACGTGGTGAGGGCGTCTCCTCCTGGGCAGCCGCGCAGGAGGGCTTCTCCTCCAGAGGGGTGCTCTCAATTCCCTCTCCGGCCTGCTCTTTCCTCCAGGTACTGCGCAGCCCCTTCTGAGCTGTGGAAGCTTTCAGGCAGTTTGAACACAGCACATGTTTTAGCACGGTGGGAGTTTAAACCGTGGCAGCAAATATTTAGCAAGCCAGAAGCTCCGAGAGGACGTCACGTTTTGCTGTGCTGCAACACAAATCTGACCCACTTAGCTTCAGACAGACGCTTTGATTGTCCATCCCTCTGTCCGTCCATCCATCAGTCCCTCTGCCCATCCGTCCACCTGTCTGTCCATCTATCAGTTCATCCATCTGTCTGTGCGCCCATCCCTCTGTCCACCCATCCATCCGTCTGTCTGTCCGTCTATCTGCCCATCCATCCGTCTGTCTTTTCCTCTGTCTGTTCTTGGTAGATCAGCAATAACTTTGCTTACTGTCACTATGCAAAAGTCCAGTCTTGGCTGAGCCTGAAACTTCACCTAGCTTGGAGGTTCTGCTGAACCTCATTTCTCAGCTCCACAACTGGAGTTCCATTCAGCCATCGATAGACACAGGGAGATAAACCACATTTACCCAATGTTCAAAACATCTAAAAATGATACTGAAAGAACAGAGACAGAACTCTCTCCAGCAGCCAACACTCAGGTAAGCAGGGATTAACCCTGGACAAACCATCAAGCAGAAAACAAGCAGTCGTAAATTAAGTCACCACATGACCAGACTTGATTTTATAACCATTTTTACAATGGTCGTTAAGTGAGTCATCACAGTCGTTAAGCAAACTGCATAGTTGTAAGGCCAAATCCAGCTTATCCAATAGGCATTTCCTGCCAGAGTATGGCAAATGAGGTCACAAAGCACAATCAGGTGACTGCGGGACCTGCAACTCCAGACGTAAGCTGGTTGCACCTGAAATGCAGTCACACGGCCAAGATGGCAGTGCAGCAGTTGTGACTTCGAGGGTGGGTCATAAATAACTTTTTTCTGTTGTAACTTCAAGTGATTGTTAAGTGACCAGTCGTAAGTTGAGGACTACGTGTAGATTGAAGTTGGTTGCTCTTTGTTGGCATGAAGACCCAACTTCAATGGCTTCTTCTTCAACCGCAGCCTCTGAAACTCGCGGTTCTTTCCTCCCAGGTTTCAAAAGGCTCTGGGCCTTTCTAGCCTCCAGGCGAAGCAGCCGCTGGTTGCTGACCTAGCCGACATCTCTGCCCTGAGAGCTGAGACCTCCTGGTGGGGCTTATCTCTTGCAATACATTTGGACAAAATTGCCCAACAAAGAGTCTTCTTCCCCACCAAGGTGGCTAATTATGGCAATTTATTATGGTTTGCCTGAATAATGTGGGCATTGGTGGGAAAGCATCCTTGCAATCTAGCTCTTCAAGGGCCAGTCTCGTTGCAATAGGAAATCTTGGGTGTTGCTCCCAGCTTCATTGGATCCAACCTCGGTCTCTCGGTTCCTTGGATCCAACCCCACGGCAGGGCAGACTTGCACTAGGCTGCCCTTGACAGATGCTGTACTGGACGGATGTGGTTTTCCAAAGTGCAAGGCGCACAAACAACGGCAGGTTCCAGCGCTGTGATTTCCCAAGGCCTCACGGTCCAGCGTTAAACATTAACAGCTGCAGGAGGAACAGGCGGAGGGATGAATCAGCATTTGCTGACCTTCATAAAGGGGAGCCCGCAGAGACGGGGGGGGGGGGGGGGGGGGGGGGGGGGGGGGGGGGGGGGGTTTGCAGAAAGGAGGAGTAACAGAGCTCTTCTGGTGTTGGAGGGCAGCATTTCATAAATCTCTGTTTCAACCAGGTAGTGACTACAGCTTTTATGTTTCCATACAAAGCAGCGGAAAAATGAAAGGATTATCTGAGAAATTATTAGCTGAATTGAATACTTTACTTGGCGGAAGGAAGGAAGGAAGGAAGGAAGGAAGGAAGGAAGGAAGGAAGGAAGGAAGGAAGGAAGGAAGGAAGGAAGGAAGGAAGGAAGGAAGGAAGGAAGGAGCCTGCCATCTGCCTGGACCATGCTGGTCTGGCCCCTTCAGATTCAGGGCTGGGCATCTCAGCTCCCCAAAACTGCTTTGCCCAGGTGGAAAGTTAATTGAGACGAATTGGACTGTACTTGGATTGAGGAAAACTTGCCAAACATTGCATGTGCGTTGCGTAGCAAACCCCAATCCTGTCCCTCTTTACTGTTTCCCCTCCAGGTGAAAGAGCACAAGGCCGCTTCAGATTCAGTGGGGATTTGGGGTGTTTCCCCGGCCTATGGCTTTTTCACAACTTTCTCATGTCTGAATAGGACCCAGCTGAACTGGAAAGCCAAGAGGCTTTTTATCTGCTTTTATTTTGAGCAGAGGGTTGGGTTGTAAAGGGTCTTGAGTTATGCGTTAAGGTTGAGATGCCAGCGTAGATCACAGAGTTTCGCTTTCAGGAGGCAGCAAAAAAGCCTTTTTGTTATAAAGATCCTTTGACTTCTTGACTCCAAGCTGTAAGAAATCCCTGCTTCTTTCTCTCCCAAGTTAAAAAGGAGATTATCTACTGTAGAGCACCGATTATTTTACCTTTTCAGTCACTGTAAACTCTGTTTTCATGCTTGTTGTTTCCTTCTATACAGCCGTACTTGGTGCTAAATGTTGACCTTTACTCGGTTGCCAGGCTTCTCCCAGACTCTGTTAGCACTTCAAAGGAAGAGCCGGGATTTTTCCGTAGCTAAAAGCCAGCTGGCAGGGATGCTTACCTGTCTACTGTGACATACAGCAACCGCCAGTGCTGGCTTGGCCAACGTATGGCCGGAGGAAACTTTTCCCCCAATTCTTAGCCCAGTGGCTGTTGGCTCCCTTCTGAACCCAGCCAGGGATGGGAAGATCTGAGGGGCTCGGAAGAGGTGGGGGGGGGCCTTCGCTTGGCTTTCTCAGGGATGGGGCCGTCCTTTTATGTAGCAGTAACAAGCTTTTGCTTACTTGTGGAGGACCTCTGCACTCTGCTGTGTTGTTCCACCCGAAAGCAAGAGAGCTGGATAGGTTTGGATTCTTCTCCATTTGTGTAAGAGGAGGAAACGGGTCCTTCCTTTGCACCAACACCAGGGGTTTATTGCACTTTAGCTTTTATCACAAGGGAAAGGGGCTCCTGACACCCTCAAGCATAACGGGGCAACCCTTTTGAGAGCTATTTTTAAAAACTCTGCTTTTGCCTCTTTTTAAATTGTAGAATGGAAAAAATGAAAGGGTTTTCACCAGTTGGCCCATTGCTAGCAAATGTGGGGAAATATTGCCTTACACGTCATCAGTGCCACCTCCGAGTGAAAAGCCTGGCTGAGGTGCTTCTGCCCGAGGAGGCTTGTCTGACCGCATTTGGTCTGTGACCTCCTTCCCGTTGCCTTGGCCAGGAAGTGAAAGGTTGGGCTACACTGGCACCTAATTCCCAGGCAAGGTAGACATTTGTGAGGGGGAAACCCCCCCTCTTTTTTGCATCACTTGCCACCGGCAAAGAGGCGTTTCTCCTCCTTCCTTATTCAGGGGGCCAAGCTACTGTAATTCTGCTTAATAGAAGCATCCAGGAAGGATACAGATGAAGTGATGAAGTAAGCAGCCAGGAGGCTTCAGTGCTCAACGTGTTGTTCTCCACTTTATGAAGAGCTACAAGATGATCAAAAACGAGGAGAGAGGAAGGTGCCAGGATTACATCACTCAGTCCGATGCAATTGCTGGAATCAAAGCTGAGGTGGCTCCGAGGGGCTCTATTGACCCAGAAGGATGCAAATGGCTCTCAGCATCCCATCTCTCCCTGCCCAGCCTCTGCACCTGTGTTGCTTAATCTCCGCAAGGGACGGTGTGGGGCCTCCCAGCCTGAGGGACTCTAGGTGAGGGAGAAAAGCCACCCCAGGCCACTCCATGAGGATACAAAGGAGGCAAAACAGCCACTCTGGGCCTCCCTTGCCATGGCGTCGGCTGGGACTCAGCAGGCCCCACTCTGTGCTCGGCCTGGTTCTTTTTTCCAACGGGCTCAAGCCTTGCTCCGCCCCCTTTGTGGCTGTCACAGAGCAAAGAGGTTCATGTGGGTTCTCAAGAGGGAAGGTGGCACAGCCTCCTCACCCGTCTTGTTCAACAGAAGAGCCAAGCGGCAACAGCAGCGCTTCATAGACAAGGGAGAAAAGCTTCTCAGCTCACTCAGGGGCTTCCGTCAGGCGATTTTAACCGGCCCCCAGGGCTGTGGAGTTTTGTACCTGTGACCCATCTGAAGCCAACCAGGACACGGACGTGGTTGTGAGAGCATTGGTAGGAGAGCAGGCCCAATTTTCAGAGACTGCCTGGAAAAGTCCCTGCAGTTTCCATGGAAATGGTTTGCCATTGCCTGCTTCTTCCTAGGGCCGAGAGAGAGTGACTGGCCCAAGGTCACCTGGCTGGCTTTGGTCTCGTGAGCTCCAGATTTCTGCCTTAACCGCAACACCAAACTGGCTTTCCAACATACTCTCCATTTGGCATATCACTCTGCTAAAAGGTATGAAAAGGTATAACGATTGGCATTTCCTTCCCTGTCTCTTGCCTTCCTGTTGGGTTTCTGTTTAGAATGGGATGGGATGGGATAATAGAACAGAACAGAATAGTCTTTATTGGCTAAATGTGATTGGACACACCCGAAATTGGTCTCCAGTGCAGAAGCTCGCAGTGCACATGCAAAGCAACAGAGTAACAATAATCGCAATAATGATACCAATAAGAGAAGGTACGGTAGTAGAAAAGAGGCAAAGGATAACACTAATGCAGCCACCCCGCGCGGGTAAATATCCTTAGACATGAGGCTGTACTATGTGAATTAGGTGTTCAGCAGAGCGATGGCCTGAAGGGGAGAAAAAAACCAAACCTCCCTGTGTGTCTGGTTGTTTTGGCCTGCAGTGCCCTGAGGTGCTGCCCAAGGAGAGGAGAGAGGTGATGTCCAGGAGGTGAGGGGCCTGCGGCAGTTATTTTCTCAGCCCTCCTGCAATAGACCAGTCCTCAATGGAAGGCAGGCTGGTTTACTGCCTCTTATACCTTTCCTCCGCTTTGCTTAACGTTCCTTATTTCAAAATAGAATATGGGAGGGGATGTTTGTAATTAGTCGATTAACTGGTTTAAAGAGAGGCGATCGGTTGAGCTAAACACTGGTCATTAGGCCCCTTGTCCTGGGTATGGCTACATCAAACACTATCCAACTCATTCTATTGGCTCCCAAGGATTTAACGGCGCTTTCTAAAGAACTCCGAACCCATAGACTGAGCAGGGGGACGCGGGTCAGGCGGGCATCCCCTGTTGCCAAGGCTCGGGAGCCTTTGGTGATTCGGCTGCCCTTCACCCAGGCGAGGCGACGGGTCCCCCCCGAAACGACGCTCGGCAAAAGGGACGATTACCGCCCCGCCCCGCCTCGCCACAGTTTGGGCCACTGCTAAGACCCGGGAGGGCTTCGATCGGGAACCGAAATGCCGCGTTACCACCTACGCGGTAAATTATGTCTGAAGTAATTAAACACAACCGAGCTTTGGGGGGGAGCAGAGGAGATGGAGGTGTGGGGAGAGACCCTGCCCGTGTCCTCTGCCGGGCCAGACAAACGCGGCGTCTCCCGGCCAGCTTTCCTTTAAAACAAGCCCCTGTGGCACAGTCCACGTCACGTCGCGGCATCGCCAAAACGCACCAAAAACTGCTCTGCGGCAGTGAATAGTCAACCTGGCAAGATTTCCTTTTTGTAATCTACACCAATGGATTCCGGCAACCACACTGGCCGTGCAAATCCTTTGGATTCTCCCCCTCCGGATCCCCGTTGGGAGACCCGTCTCCCCCGACCGCCCCCCCCCCGCGCCTGCCTTTCTCGGAAGGGCTCCGGGCTGCTCTCCGGGGAAATGCGGTACCTGATGAGGGTTCTCCCCATAAATCACGGGATGTCCCCTCGTCCTTCGCAGGCCGAGGGAGCGCGGGCGTGAAATAGGCGCTTATGGCGGGATCGGGAATTACGGATCGCCGGCTCCTGTTTGCGCTTCCCCGCCGCCGCCGCCGCCGCCGCCTCCTTTCCTTACCGGAGACAGAAGCGCTTCCCATTTTCATCCCGCAGATCCCCCCTTGCACATTCGGACTGCAGCGTTTAGGGGGAAAGTCCTTTGCGAGGCCTCCTAATTGCTAAGAGAAATTGTCCAGGAACGCTAAGCTTCTCTACCAGGAGTGATTTTATGAGGAGCCCCTACATTTCACGTTTGTGGACTGAAGGCTTAGAAGCCAGAAGGTCCGGAGAAGGTTGGTGGAATCTAGAAGAATGTCCCCTCCTTTGAAAATGTTGGAGATTGAGATATTCTCCATCCACTGCTGACACAGATCGCTCCCCCATTCCTTCCCTCTACTCTCTTTCTTTAAGTGAGCAGAAAATTTAAACACACACACACACACACACACACACACACACACACTTTAAGCTGCATTTCATTCCTAACTTCTCAGTCCATTTGTCTATTCTGAGATTTTGCAGATTTCTAGCCTAGAGGGAAGTCTCTGAGACGCCCCAGAGAAGCCCCCTCCCCCCTAGTCTTTGTTTAAGCAGAAGCTCCTTTGGCAGCCCTGAACAATTGTTGTTTTCTTGGACATTTCATCCAATTCTGCCAGGAAACCAATAGCTATGGGCAGTTCTTTCATCAAATGAAAGAAGACACACTGTCCTGCGTCTGTTGCTCTGACGCATCCACTCGCCTGTTAAGAGTGCTCGGATCCCTAAAAAGTCCATCTGCTTTTCTCAAGGAGGAAAGGGTGCCAAAGAGGGTGTTAAAGGGAGATTTGAACTCTGCCTCAGATCAACCTGTGGGTCTCCACACCCGCATGAAATGGTGCAAGCAGCTCTGCCAATGGCAGCGTCCATCTCCCCCCACTCTGGCTCGCTCTCTGCCTGTCGCTGCTCCTTCGATGCTGCCCAGAGCAACTTGGGGTCCCTGCTGTGCAGGACAGGAGGAGGGACTCGCCGCCCCTTCTGGAGCAAAAGGACGAGGGGGGGATGAGAGCAGGAGCTTGGGGGTGGGGGGGTCTTTGGGGGGAGGCTTTGGGGCCTGGATGTTGGCACGGGAGCTCTAGGATGGGTGGGTGTTATTAGCAGTGGTTCTACCCAGCCTTGCTACAGAGGCACCCGGCCTTTGGTCTCGGGAATTTCTGGCATTGGGTTCCCTACCCAGCGTCTCTGGGAGAGCTGAGCAGCTCTATATAGGTAGTCCTCGACTTACGATCACAACTCAGCCCAAAATTTCTGTTGCTAAGTGAGACATTTGTTAAGTGAGCTTTGCCCCATTTTACGACATTTCTTGCTACAGTTGTTAAGTGAATCACCGCAGTTAAGTGATAAGTTAGTAACATGGCTGTGAAGTGAATCTGACTACCCTCACTGACTTTGCTTGTTGAAAAGTCACAAAAGGGGATCACGTGACCCCGGGACACCCTAACCGTCATAAATACAACCAGTTGCCAAACATCTGAATTTTGATCACGGGGATGCAGCAAAGGTCGTAACTGTGAAAAACGGTCATAAGTTACACTTTTTAGTGTCGTCTTAACTTTGAATGGTCACTAAACCAACTGTTGTAAGTAGAGGACTGCCTGTAAACGGGACAAATAGATAAATACATTTGCTTTGGGAGGATGCTTCCTGTGCCAAAGGTTTTGGGCTGAAGAAGTTAAAGTCCACACATCTTAAAATTCCTGCAATCGATTGTGGTGACCCAGGAGAAGCTGGAGGGCTTCATCAGGCCCCGGATCGGCTTCCTGCCTTGCAGACAATCCAGCCTCGGTGAGGTCGGTCCGCCTCTTTCCCTCCGTCAGCCTTTCCCCATTTGAGGCCGCAGAGGCATCCTGGAGCCCAGCTTTGGGAGAGCATGGGCAGACAGAGTGCCTTGAGGGCCGGGGAATCCTGGCTTTTCCCACAAAGCACCTTGGCTTCTGCCTGCGCTGACCATGAATGCCCCCTTGAAAGGAGGAGATAAGAGTTACTCTCAAACTATGGAGCTGAATTTAGTTTAAGTGTGCGTAAAGGTTTGCACACAAAGTGTTTTTTCAGTATGAAACAGGTTATTTATTTCTCCCTTTATTTGCTTTGTGGTTGAATGCGGAAGCTCTGTAAGGAGATCTTGAAAGCCAACTGCCAGTTTCAGCATATGGATTCAGTTATCAGCATAATTAATTGTACTGGGAGAAAAAACAATTTGCTGGTTAATTTGCTGAAATAACAAAGTGCAAAAGCAGGTAAGGCGGTAGTTCAGTAAATCTTAGTAAATCACTGCCTTGCTCTGACTACTGTTCACTAGCACAGAGAGATAAGTGTTAATGGAAGAAGTCCCCGGGGCTGCGCATTCATTTCGAGACAAATAGAAAAATGGCACTAATAGGGCCCTTTTGTTCATCCATCATCCATCACGAGGCAAACGTCACAGACCTAAACCATCCTCAGGTGAACAGCAGCGCCTTCAGCCCTGCTCAACCAGCAGGCAACAGACGGGGGACCGCAGGAGGAGCAACGGCCAAGGCAAAGCGGCCTTCGGCTCTTCAGCTCAGGCGCTTCCTAACCGATGGGGCCTCATTTGCCTGGAAGTCAGAGAGATTCCTGCTCTCTTTCCATCACAGTAAAAAGAGCCAAACATTTTCTGCACGCTCGCAAAAAGGTACATAGTAACACAGGTCTGACCATTAAGTTACTGCTTTCAAAAGTGATGCAGAGAAGAAAAGTATGGGATTGGAGGAGCAAAACAGGCACATCTCGAGTCCTTAAAAATCTCCAGATCTAATTCCAGGCACTTAGAATCGCTATTAGAATGTAGTTCTGAGCCAGGAATACTTCAAAATTCTTGTAAAAATGTATTTAATCTGTTCTCATTTTTTCTTTCCCTGTGTTTAGGGAGTTAAATCTTATGTGAAAGGCTGACATGGGTCTCCAGAACCAATTTTTTCTCTCAGGTAAGACTTAGGCCCCAATACTCTGCATCGGGAGCAGGGAATTGGGCTCCTTCCCAAGAGGGTCCTCCTGGCATCACTGTTGCACTGCTGACTGGGCTAATTGTAGTTCTTGCTCTCCATTGTGGGACTAGAAGGATTATTCCTTCTGGGGATAATTTGAAAACTTGGTGCAAGATATCTGGACTCTTCTCCACCAGCATCCATCCATCCATCCATCCATCCATCCATCCATCCATCCATCCATCCATCCATCCATCCATCCATCCATCCATCCATTCATCCATCCATCCCCAGAAAAGTGCATAGCATGAAATTTGCTGCCTCCATTGCTGATGGTGGATCCTCCAGGCTCTTCCCCCTGCCCCCCATCTGCCCCCCCCACCCAGCATCAAGAAGAAAACTTCCCTCCGTCACTCTCCTTAAAGTCTGATGGGGCTGGAAGTGTGATGAAGGCCTGTTTGACAGATGGCTGGACTGACAGGTTTAACCCCCTGTCAGAATTCCCTCTGCTCGTCCACGTGTGCTTTGCTTGGTTTCTTTTCAAAAGCAGTTTAGTTTAGTTTAGTTTAGTTTAGTTTAGTTTAGTTTAGTTTAGTTTAGTTTATTGTCATTGCACCTCGTACAACGAAATTAAATGCTATCTTCATTGTACATTATAATTATAAAAATAAAACACAAACACACATCCTTCACATTCTATACAATTGAATTGAAAACCGATATTGCATTAATATTGCACTATACTATTCCCTAGGATATAAAGCAG
>QLTV01002964.1:131745-142785 GCA_003457575.1 Thermophis baileyi | reverse complement strand
GCAGAGGGCAACCAATGATCCTCTGGGCAATGACGTTTACCCTCGGGAGCGCTGTCCTATCTGCCACTGTGCAATTGGCAAACCATCCACAGGTGCAGTAAGTTAAAATACTCTCTATGGTGCAGCGGTAGAAGGTCACCAGCAGTTTTTCATTCAGTTCATTCCTGAGAAGTCTCAGGTAGTATAATCTCTGCTGGGCCCTTTTGACCAGTGCTGCAATGCGAGTGCCCCAGATCAGGTCCTCTTTTATGAACACCCAGAAACTTAAAACTGGCCACTTGCTCCACTCGGTCTCCATTGATAAGCAAGGGCTGGATGTCTGATCTATTCCTTCCGTAGTCCACTATAAGCTCCTTGGTCTTATTGGTGTTAAGGACTCACCTGACATCCATTAGACTGCTTTCAGGCCAGCATTTCATCCTGTTCAGAAGATGGCTAGAAAACCCATGTTCCAAGAGCAGCCTGAAGGCCCAGAGGCTCTCCAGCTTCACCACACGGCCCCACCACCCCTGCTGCACAGCTGCCGCCGCCGCTCATTGACCCAGAGCAAGCCAGTGGGGAGAGCGCGAGAACAGCTCAAGTGGGCTTCTTCTGCAGAGCCACCTTCCTGCCAGACCTGGAAGCTGAGTTGATCCAAGGAAAGCTCCAAGGTTTCTCCGCAGCCCTTCTCTTGCCTGAGGGCAGCAGGAGCCCCGGGTCCCAGCCTTCTGGGGGCTGCCCTGCCACCTGTCCCCAACCCCCAGACTCAAGGGGGAACTGGCCAAGCTGCCTGAGCCTCAGCAAGGGACCTCCTGCTTTTGGGCTGATAGCTTGCCTGCTTCCTCTTATTTATTTTATTTATTTTATTTATTTTATTTATTTTACTTGTTCGTCAAACATGTACAAGATAGCAGGTATAGGTATAAACATAAACATAATCAAAGTAAGTACAGATAGATGAGGACAATAGGACAGTAGGACAGGGACGGTAGGCACGCTGGTGCGCTTATGCACGCCCCTTACAGACCTCTTAGGAATGGGGTGAGGTCAACAGTAGACAGTCTAAGGTTAAAGTTTTTTGGGTTTGGGGAAGAAACCACAGAGTCAGGTAGTGAATTCTAGGCATTAATCACTCTGTTGCTGACGTCATGTTTTCTGCAGTCGAGTTTGGAGCGGTTTACATGAAGTTTGTATCTATTGTGTGCTCGTGGATTGGTGTGGTGGAAGGTGAAGTAGTCATTGACAGGTAGGACATTGTGGCAGATAAGCTACACTTAGGTCAGATCGAAGGCGGCGTAGTTCTAAGTTTTCTAGGCCTAAAATTTCAAGTCTGGTGGCATCAGGTATTCTGTTGTGAACAGAGGAGTGTAGTACTCGTCTCGTGAAATATCTCTGGACATTCTCAATTGTATTAATGTCCAATATGTAGTGCGGGTTCCAGACAGATGAGCTGTATTCGAGAATTGGTCTAGCAAATGTTTTATATGCTCTGGTTAAAAGTACAATATTACCAGAGAAGAAGCTACGCAAGATTAGGTTAACCACTCTTAATGCCTTCTTAGCTATGCTGTTGCAGTGGGCTCTGGCACTTAGATCATTAGAGATGAGTACTCCAAGGTCCTTTACTGAGTGGGGATCGTCAACAAGGTCATGTCCTCCAAGCTTGTATTTTGTGTTCTGATTCTTTTTGTCAATGTGTTCTTTTTGCCAATGTACTCTTCTTCAGGGTAACTCCCTGCTGGTTAGTCCTTCCGGCTCTCCTACATTTAACATCTTTTTTCAATGTCTGTATACTCTTTATATCTGCTTGCACTTTCTCTAAAGATCTGTTTCTAAGATTATTGTTACAGTTTCTCTTATTAATAATAAGCTTATATCATAACATGGAACAAGTGGTTGCTGAGTTTGCCTCTAAAGCAACTGCTGTTTAACTGTTATTAAAAAAGTCAAGTCTAAATATTTTTCCCATGACAAAGTATCCTTCTGTGTTTGCCAGTTTTACCAATGATACAAACTGTACAATGGATACTGTTTAAGTTGTCAGTCTTCTGGCTTGACATTAGCCTATCCCAGGGGTCTGCAACCTGCGGCTCCGGAGCCACATGCGGCTCTTTGGGCCCTCTGCTGCGGCTCCCTGTCACCCTGTCACGGCAGAGGGATGAAAGAGCCATCATCCTGTCACAACAGTGGCATGGCCAGAGCCTTAGTGCGGGAGCGAAGTGCCCCTCTACTTGCCTTTGCACGGCAACAGCATTCCACCTTCATTGTGGTACATTTGCTGTTGCCGCCAGCAAAGAGGGCTGGGAGAGAATGGCAGGGGCAGAACTTGTGGGGTGAGGCCATTCCCCGAAGCCTGGCCTTCCTCCTCCCTTGTTGGCAGGGCCAAGAGAAAGAAGGGGGCAGCGTGGGGAGGCGCTCCCCCCCACCGAGCACCGAGCACAACAGCACAGCGGGGGGGGGAGATGGCCCGGCAGAAGTGGCCCCATTGATGAGTTGGATGGCAGAGAGGCCTGGCCCGGCTCTCGCAGCGGCACGCTTTTCACCGCCTTTGAAACACGCCGCTTTCTGTTTCCTGTTCCTTCCCCGGGCAGTGATGGCTGGGGCCGTGGAGAGGGAAGCAGAGGCATCAGGGCTGCTCCCCCCCTCAGTAAGCCAGGCCTGGAGGAGCGCAGAGAGTTGTAGCCAAGCGCCGGAGGGTCAGAAGATGCGCTCTGACATCGCCCCAACACGTGTTTCCAGCACGCGCTTCTCTGTCCCGAAGTAGGACTGAGTGGGGAGAAGGCAGCAGGGGGAAGGGGGAAGGGAAGGAGGGAAGGAGAAGCCCGGCTGGCTTTCCTTTGGCATGGGGTGGGGGGAAGACCCAATACCCCCTCCATGGCCTGCCCGCTTCTCTTGCAGCGCCTTGCACAGCACAGTGGAAGCTAGCGTGCTTCACAATGGGGGAGACTGGGTCCCCTCCCCCTCCTGGAGCCCATTCCCTGCCCCACTCGCCCCTGGTAACACTCACTCTCTCTCTCGGGGCGGAAAGCAAACCCAGAAGTAGCCACCTGCCGTTTCCTCCGGGGGGGGGGGAGACGAGAGGGAGAGGGAGAGGAGAGAGAGATTCAGCTGGATGGATTCGGCCCTCGCCAAAGACGCTCACTCATCAGCCAATCTCCCTCTGTGTGTCTCTGTCTCTGTCTCTGTCTCTGTCTCTGTCTCTCTCTATCTCTGTGTGTGTGTGTGTGTGTGTGTGTGTGTGTCTGTCTGTCTCTCTGTCTCTGTCTCTGTCTCTGTCTGTCTGTCTGTCTGTCTCTCTCTCTCTCTCTCTGTGTGTGTGTGTGTGTGTGTGTGTGTGTGTGGCTCCCTGTCTCTGTGTCTCTTCTCACTCTCTCGGAAAACCCTGCATGCTCTCAGGCTCTTCGCTACCCGTTTTTCTTTCTACCTTTTGGAAACCCGGGCTGGCTGAGGAAAGAGCGCAACCCATGGCGGAGGATTCCCTCCTCCTCCTCCTCCTCTCGCAACCCCCTGGCCGGCTGTGGCAGGGCCGGGAGGGTGCACACTAGAGGAGGAATGGGAGGAGGAGGGAAGCCTCCATTGTGGGTTGCGCTCATTCCACAGCCAGCCTGGATTTCCAAAAGGAAGAAAGAAAAACGGGTAGTGAAAAGCCCCAAGGAGAGCACGCAGGGCTTTCTGAGAGAGTGAGAAGAGACACAGAGACAGGGAGTGATGCCTGATTTGTCCCAGATAAGTGGCTTTGCACCTGCATGGGCAAGTTACATTATTGTCTGTTCTTGTGCAAACACACACACACAGAGAGACAGACAGAGAGTCAATAGGGAAGAGCTGTCTTTTTGTTGTGGCTGGGACAGAACACTTTTATAGCCAAACACGTATTCTTGCAGCAACCTGCTCTTGCACATGGATGCAGAATGGCTGGGAAGGGGGCTGCTTTACAAACATGCACTCACTTGTGTGTGTGTGTGGTTTTTTGGGGGGGTTCTTAGAGCAGATATTTCACATCTGTTCTCTCTCTCTTTCTCTCTCCCCGGCTGTCAGATTCCCACCACCCACCACCAGTTCAGGGGTTCCTTCCCTCCCCCGGTGGGGGGAGGGAGAGCACAAAACCTGGGTAGGTGTGGCTGGGGGGGTGTCATGTGACTGGGTGGGAGTGAGTAACGTCGAGTTGGCCACGCCCACCCAGGTTTTGTGGCTCCCGTTGTTTTGCTTTCTGTGGGAAACGGGCCCAAGTGGCTCTTTGAGTGTTTAAGGTTGCAGACCCCTTGCCTAGCCTAAAGGAAAAAATCTTTAGGTGCTTTACATATTTCCCTTTAATAAAATGCTCTGGACAGAAAATTAGACCACCTTGTTTGGTGGAAACCCAGTTCTCTAACCTCAAGATCTGAAAGAGCCTCTGACCTCCAGGCTCTGCCCTCCCCTCAGGGGGACAGAGGGGTGACCCTGCTTACAAGGAAGGAAGAGGGCAGCATCACTCTTAGAGGTCCGTCCCAGCCACCAGGCCTTTTCTGGCTCCTCCTGCACTTGGAAAGCAGCCCAGCCCAGCTCAGCTCAGCTCAGCTCAGCTCAGCTCAGCTCAGCTCAGCTCAGCCCCATCTGTCCAGCCTTAGAAGCAAGGCTTGGAAATGGAGGCTGGGCTCCTTCATGGCCCGCCTGCATGGGGAACTCGCAGGCCCCTGCTCCAGCTTTTGCAACCCTTCCAGAGAACTGCCCTGACACTCTGCAGGCCCTTTTGTGGACAAAAAGCCTATTTCACAGAAGTTGGAATGGGTTCCTTTAAATCAGGATTTTTCAAACCTGGCCACTTTAAGATGCGTGAACTTCAACTCCCAGAATTCCCCAGCCAGCGCTAAGAGTTTGAGGGTTGTTTTGCAGCTTCCTGGCTTTTTACAATCCAGATGTGATCTTGATCATTTCTCTTATACTTTGATGAGTGATCCTGATGATATTTACTGTAAGTACTCATGTCAGGAATCTTTTGATTTTTTTAAAAAATAGGTTGTAAAGAGCATTAGCTGTCATTGCTGGGGAGGGCTCTTTACCCAAAGCAGGGCGATTGGAGGTATCCTAATGTTTCAGTCCTAGCATTCTGTCCCCCCTCACCCCAATCCATGGGGAGGGGGGAATGCAAAGGAAACCAAGATGGGGATGGCAACCATGTGACGAAAGCCCCACACGTGCAATGCACAGGAAGAGGAGCAGGGCTTCGACCGGCCGGCCGGCCACCCTCTGGTCTTGATGGACACCCCCTTGGCCTGCCTCCTGCAGAAGACCCGATCCAGCTTCCCCATCTTGGACCAGCAAATACCAAAAGCAGAGCAACTACAAGTCCAGGACTAGCCCAGCCCAGCCCAGCCCAGCCCAGCCCAGCCCAGCCTGTGCCCTTTCAGCTTGTGAAGCTACAGAAGAGATCTGAAGTACCTGGGTTCAACCCACATCTTTCCAAATTTTCATACATCGCCTTTATTTAATTTCTTGGTTTATGAGATAAATCCTACAGTCTACTTACATTCATTTTAGTTTCTGGTGAACATTGCCAAAGAAGGAACTCCATCCTTTTGTTCCAGTTTCATGCCCTTATCTCTGGGGCGAGAGCAAACTCGTTTGTAGGACTTCCCTGCAGGGAGCGTTGCCCCTGATGCCATCGGGCCCTCCCTTCTGCCCTGCCAGGCTGTCCAGCTTTCCTCCCCTTCTGGGGTCCCCACCAGTCTCTGGGCAGGGTGATTGGGGCCCTTGGCTGGTCCTTCCGTCCTCCTTCCCTGCCTGCCCCTCAAGAGTTAAAGGGGAGCCTTCCTTCCGCCCCTCTGCAGGGCACTCCGGGGGAGGGCAGGCTGGCGCTGGCGGCAGGCGGCTTTCATTACCCTGATCGGATACATGTGCTCTATTTTATCTCCAGCATTTTCTCAGTAATTCAGCGCTTTAAAGTCTCAGCTGTCTACCGATCTGCAGACAATTGTTTGGTGTAATACTATCCGGAAAAGACTGATAAAATGCAGATGTGGCCAGGGCTCTGAAATCTGTGGTTTGCTAAGTGGCTTTTCTCCCCGATACTCGCCCGTGGCGACTCGGCTCCCCCCCCCCCCCCGTGAGGCACGAAGGCAGACTTTCTTATTAAAAGGTTGTAAAGAGGAAGTAATTGCTCAGAATTATCTGCAATTAAAGAAGTGGGCTGAAATGTGAAACAGCGAGTTAAATTTTCTATATTTTTATGATATCCTCTTCCAGCCTTATTCTCAAATTTGAACCAATCTTGAGTTTAACGATCATTTTCATTTCATTAGGCTCGCTTGACAAAGTGGATGGCTTTCTGCAATTCTTTGCAAATGCTGGGATTTCCCCCCCCCCTTTTTTTTGGCTGTGTAATTAAGATGCTTCCACAGTCCACAAGTTTGTCTGGAGCCCCTCCTCGCCCCACTCCCCACTTTCGTTCTTTTGATTCTCAGCGCCACTGAGAAAGTAAAACGAGAGCCAGGAGCCGTCGAACGGCTTGGTGGTTAGCATAGCCTGAAACGATGGTTAGCGTTGGCTGAAGTGATGAAGATTTGAGCTCTGCCCTTAGCAATGGGGTCCAAGGCTTGCTTCGCTTGCTCGTCCACAGGCCTGTCAGGATAATGTAGGCCATTCAAGTGATTTCAAATGTATTTAAGGCAGCATGGAGCTAGGTGCAGGACAGAGCAGCCGTGTCATTCTCTGGAGCACTGTGCATTATCCTGTTAGGCACCAACCTTACGAGGAGCAGAGAACCAACATTTGCTTGTGACTGAAGGGTGGCATGGAGGGGTGCTTGGCTGCCCTTCCATTTTAAGTCAGGACACAGTTTGGAAAATGCCGGTTGCTCCTTCATAGACTTGAGGGGCCTCCGAATTTCTTACAGAGTACACCATTTTTTGAGAAGTTGTAGTGGAAAGCACAGAAAAAAGAAGGCCGGGGTGGACCCAAAAGGCCACGAGGGTGACCTCTGTACAAGCAGGCAGAAGTGGCCTTTGGGGAAGGATTGGGGTGGGGCTGACAGCAGAAGACTGGTAAGGATCAAAGGAGAAGCAGCAGAAGGAACCTGTGCCACAAGGGCAAGAGGGGGCCAAGCTTCCAGTGCCACCGATGGACCCCTGAGAGATGGCTATTCAGGCTGTGTGCAAGGAAGGAGAGGTGGTGGGCAGGTGGACATGGGACATGTGCGTAGACTCACCGGCACCCTCTCCCCCCTCAGTCTCACCCAAACACTGCTGGACACAGGCTCTTCTCTCCTGCAGGTCAGTGGGGAATGGGAAGCTGCCTTTCCTGCAAGGAGAGAAGCAACCTGGAACTAAGGAGAAACTTTCTAACAGTGAGGACAATCAACCAGCGGAACAAATTGGAAGTTGTGGGTGCTTCATCACTGGAGGCTTTTAAGAAGAGACTGGACAGTCCCTTGTCTGAAATGCTACAGGGTCTCCTGCTTGAGCAGGGGGCTGAACTAGAAGACCTTCAAGGTCCCTTCCAGCTCGATTCTGATTGATTGATTGACTAGGTTGCCAGGCCTGTCATATCGGCGGAGGGCAGGCAGGCAGGCAGGCAGGCAGGCAGGCAGGCAGGGAGGGCTGCTTCCCACCCCTTCCCCAGCCCTCTTCTACCGTCCTCAGAGGAACGGGAGGGCCTGATCCGGAGCTTCTGGAAAGAGCAATCTTCTGCAGAAACTAAGCCAGAACCCTCCACTTCATCACAGGCCCTCCACTAACGCTGGAAAATGCAAACAGCTGTAACTGTTTCCCCACAGAATGCTGAAATTTGCCTGAACATTATGAAATTATTGGGGGTCAAGGCCTCCCAATTTTTAAGACATAGGTACAGGAATTTGGGAGCTAAATTCCTTGAAATGTCTTTTTTTTAGGAAGGAAGGAAGGGAAGGAAGGAGTTTGTTGCTTTTTGAAACAAATTAGATGAGCTAAATTGCTTCTACAGCAGAGCTAAATTTGAGATAATGAGATGAGAGGTTCTTTGGCAAACATATTTACAAACCTGGAGGTGGACAAAAAAAGGTTCAATTAATCCTTCCAGTTTGGGGTGATCTAATGCTGATGAAATAGAGATAGGCAAATGTAGAATTTTAGAGGCATAGGTGAAAGATTTTCTTCATGTTTAGAGGGAATTAAATAGGAAAGATTATTATAAATAAGTTAGCATTTTGTGCTGGAAATTATTTTTAAGAAAACACATCTGCTATTCACTTATGGAAAAGAATTTCTGACTTTCAGATAATTCCTAAAAGCTTCCAGTTCTTCTTAGGGTCCTTCGGAAGGGATCACTGGGGCAAATGACGTAGTTCAGCATCTGGGCCAATTCTTGTTCAACCTGCTTGCAGAACCCCTCAACTGGAAGACGGTTCCTTCTCCCTCCCTCCCTCCAGAAATGCCAGTGCTCCTGTAACCTATACTCTTCCTGAAGACCAGCAGGGAGATCAGATGGCCTAATGGACACCTCTGGCATTGAGGTACTCCTACCTACCTCCTCTTCCAGGGCGTTTTCAGGTGCAACCTTTTCCTTTCCATGGGACCATCTTCATCACCAGAGGCCCAGGTATCCTGTGTGGCTCAGGCAGGTGCACTGTCCACATATCTCCCTGGAAGGAGAAGAACCTGCCCTGATAAATTTTCACTTAGCTCCTCCTCCTCCTCCTCCTCCTCCTCCTCCTCCTCCTCATCATCATCATCATCATCGCCACCACCCAGAACTGCAGTTTGTCTTCAACAGAGTGAAGCCATATTACTTTGGGAACAGAATCCTATTAAACCCCACAGCTAAAATGCCAGGGCTTGTCCCACAACTCCACACCTCATCTTTGGGGCACAATCCTCCACTTTTCTTCTGCTCTTACTGGAGACTACCTCTCCATAAAGAGAATGCTGTGGTTTGTTTCATTACTTGTTGGTTTATAGTCAAGGACCAAACGTGGCTGATTACATTGAACATAAACCAAATATAAGCAAGGATAATGAACAATTAATGAAATAACACACTCACAAAGAGCAATAGCCATAGGCTCTTAGCACTTAGCAACCTTACTGGAAACAATTGGAGAGTTATCAGCTGACAGCTCAGCTGACCTACCAAGGTGAGGACACAAAGGTGGCAGTATTACATCCATGCACCAGGCCCGTGGATGATTAAATACATATGTTTGTAAAGAAATGGCCTGCAGGCCAACCATCAGAAGGCTTCTCCTAACATCTCACCTAATCTACCTCACGGGAGTTTCACCCCACTAGTTCCTGCCCTCCCATTTGATAGGGCAGCCCCTAAAATATCTGAAGACTCTGTCCTGACTTCTTTTCTGCAGGGTTTCGGTTTCGTTGCCATGTCTTTGTAGATCACATCGTGACCGGTATAAGCTTGACGAACGTATCTTTTCTTTTATGTACACTGAGAGCATATGCACCAAGACAAATTCCTTGTGTGTCCAATCACACTTGGCCAATAAAAAATTCTATTCTATTCCTATTCCTATTCCTATTCCTATTCCCATTCCCATTCCATTCCATTCTATTCTGAGGGCAGACACTAGTCCAGTGTTTGATTTTTTAAAATATAAATGATGCTGTGCTTCAATGGTTAGATGGCCTAGACATGGATATTTGAACATAGATCTTTTTAACATTTACATTTTATTGGGTTCTATTAGTCTAGTTGAAATGTTAGTCTATATTGCTAATCCACGTATGATATGCCATAAGCCAAATAAATTCTGCAGGGTAGACACACCCATTTTCTTTACTTGTTGCTTGCGGTCTTCTTACCATCTTGAAGGTAGCCCTCCTCTGAGCCAGGGGTGGGTTCCTCCTGGTTCGGACCGGTTCTCCCAAACCAGTAGCGGCCCGCTGGTGATGTCACAATGATGTCACCGAACTGGATCGGTCGGTGCTGGTCCGTGGGGGCCGCCATCTTTTTTTTTAAATTTTGTTCGAATTTGTTTTGATTTTTTAAAAAAAAATTAATTTTTTTTCCTTCTGAGCATGCGCAGAAGCCGACTTCCGGCACTGTGCATGGAGTCGCCATCTTTTTTTTGGCTTTTTAAAAAAAAATGGATTTTTTGTTACTGCGCATGCGTGCACGCGCCCATGAGGTGCGCCCACGCGGTGCGGGAGGGAGCGAACCGGCAGCGAGGTAAGTTGGAACCCACCCCTGCTCTGAGCCTGATCCCATCAGTCACTTGCCTTTCTCAGCCGGGGTACTCGGAAGCAGCCACAAGATGCCAGCTGGGATCTGATGGGGCAGAGCAGGATCCCATCGGTCACTTGCCTTTCTCTTTTTTTTTTTTTGTAAAAGTTTTTTATTTTTTTCCCTTTAAAATAAACATTTCATCATTCATTAAACAGTGTGTCGTCTGAGTACAAAAAATTTTTTGTGTCATAATCCTTATAGTTTACCACCAAATTCTTTATATACTATTCTTATTTTAATATTACAACTTAACATATCTCCTGTTATAACATTTCTCTTCCTAAATTATTTAATTTTATACTTTTTATCCATATTCATTTTCTAACCAATGATAAAATAACCCCCATACATTATAATAATCAGATTCTTCCTTTCCTTGAATTGCTAGTGTTAATCTACTCATTTCTGCACAATCTAATATTTTCTTGATCACATTTTCATCTTTAGGGATTTCTTCAGTTTTCCAATTTTGTGCAAATACAATTCTAGCCGCAGTTATTACATGAATAATGAAATATACATTTTCTTTACTATATTTCCCTGGTAGGATACCCAACAAGAATAATTCAGGTTTTAAGTCAATATGTTGCTGCGTCATCATCTCCAGCCACATTCGAATTTTTGCCCAGTATTTTTTCGCTGAATGATAATACAACCCTGGCATTTGGTGGCATTTCCAACATTTGGTTGATTTGTCTTTAAACATTTTTGCCAATCTTTCAGGTGACATGTGCCATCTATAAAACATTTTATACAAATTCTCTTTATATGCAGTTGCCATTGTTAATGTATAATTTCACTCCCATAGTTGCTGCCATTTATCTAACTCTATCGAATGTCCAAAATTTTTTGCCCACTCTATCATTGTTT
>QLTV01002964.1:56724-78049 GCA_003457575.1 Thermophis baileyi | reverse complement strand
GGAGGAAAGGGGGCGGCGGCGGCGAGCCTGGGTGGCCCCCTCGCCCGGGCAGGCGGAGGGAGACGGGAGGAGCCGCCGGGTTTGGCTCAAGGCCGAGGGAGGGAGGGAGGGCTGCGGGGGCAACCTTTCTTCGGGGGTGCAGGAGACCCCCGGGGCGGGCCGGGCCGGGCCTGGTGGGTTTGGGGCGGCTCTGCCGGCAGCCGCTCCTGGGCGGCGAGGGAGGCCGAGGAAGGCGGGAAGCCTTGGGACGCGGCCCCGAAGGAGGAAGCCCCTGGGCTTCGAGCGGCCTCCTCGGACTCGGCTCCCCTTAACGGGAAGCGGAAAGTTCCTTTGGGGGGGGGAAAGGCCCGGAGGCCAGAAGGAGCCTCGCCGCCAGGCTTGCAGAGCCCCCGGCGGGGCGGGATGGGCCTCGCCCCCGGCAGGGGTTTCCAAGAGAGGGGGGCGTTTGGGTGGGGTGGGGGGCTCCCCTTGGCCAGGGGGCGCCTGGCTTTGGGTTCCCGCCCGGAGCAGCCTCCTCTCTTTCTCTGCTGGTGGCTCGAATTGAGTGCCAGGACCAGACACTGGTCAATCTAGGTTTGAAAGCTTTGCCTTCTGTGGTTTGTATTGGAGACTAGTGATCTGCAGAAATTTTCACTTTAAAGATTTTTAAAATTCTAAACATTCAATTTCCTGTTTTGATAATTTTAGATTCTATCTATCTATCATCTATCTATCTATCTATCTTTCTACCTATCTATCTATCTATCTATCTATCTATCTATCTATCTATCTATCTATCTATCTATCTATCATCTATCGATCATCCATCTATCATCCCTCTCTCTCTCTCTCTCTCTCTCTCTCTCTCTTCTATCTCCTNATTCTATTCTATTCTATTCTATTCTATTCTATTCTATTCTTCTATCTTCTATCTATCTTCTATCTATATCTATATATTATATATGTATATGTATATATATATATATTATATGTGTGTGTGTGTGTGTGTGTGTGTGTGTGTGTGTGTGTGTGTGTGTGTGTGTATATATATATATATGTTTTTTTTTCTCTGTTTAATCACCTGGTATACACAAATATGGGAGGGAGCATACTGCTTCCTTTTTGCCTTTCAGCCCCTCCCAGGGCCATCCAGGCAGTTACTTACAAACGAATGTCCATTTCTATATGTTACATATTTTTACATAAATAAAGGGAGACTAGTATAGATCTATTTCAAGCTATTTAGCTCTCATCAGCTAGTTCTAATCCCATAAGGGTGTGTCTAGCTGATGAGAGCTAAATAGCTTGAAATAGATCTATACTAGTCTCCCTTTATTTATCTTAGAGAGTGCTGTAAAGCACTATGAAGCCGTATATAAATCTAATTGCTATTGCTATTTGGGATTAAGGAACAAATAGTTTGCCTTAAGAAATAGCCTGCCTATATATTTATTTATTTATTTATTTATTTATATATATATATGGCTGTATGTATGTATGTATGTATGTATGTATGTATGTATGTTCCAGAATAACTCTGGAACGCCTCGAGCAATTTCAACCAAACTTGGTACACATATGACTTACTATCTGGCGACAAATACTGTGGGGGTAAGACACCCCTGGCATCCCTAGGGGTGGCCTTTCGGAACAATGGTCAACAACACTGAGCCTAGCTCAGCGGTTTTCTGAAGAGGCCTAGGCCTCCCTCACACAGTAGGCCTTTGAAGGGAGCCTGATCATGCCAGTACAGAGGCCTTTGATTGAGCGTGCCATGGCCTAAGCGGATCGCCCGTCCCCACCTCACTGCGGCAGCCCAATCTCACAGGGAACAGCTTCAGCCTGGTTCCCAGGATCGTCCTTTGCCCCAACTCAGGCCTAGGCCTCCCTCACCCAGTAGGCCTACGAAGTGAAGGGAGCCTGATTAGGCCAGTACAGAGGGCTTTGATTGAGAGCGCCATGGCCTCAGCGGATCGTCTGCCCCCACCTCACAGCTTTGGCCCATGTTCCCAGGATTGTCCTTCGACGCAACTCATCGCGCGAAGGACGGGACCACCCCAACCGAGGCGAAACAGGTATGGAGGCCAGAGAGGAGACCCAGCCTATTTCAGCAGGGGTGGAGGAGGCGCAGCATGGCCCAGCTCAGGGATTTATGTCCCAGTCCCAGGCCCAGTTTGAGGAAATGGTAAAACGGGTGGTGGCAGAGGCAGTGGGGCGGTGGCGCTTCTAAACCCCCCAGCTGTCCACAGGTTCCGTAGCTTGGATTTGAACAAGGTCCTTATACTTTTAAAACCCTGTAAATAAAATTGCTTTGATTTGACACTATAGATATAATTCATTCCTTTTCCTGTCTAATACAAGATTGGGATAAATAAATACCCGGGCAACGCCGGGTAATCAGCTAGTTTATTATAAAAATAATAACTCAAGGTGACAATACCAAATCCTCCTGCTATTTTCCTCACAACAACAACAACAACGAATCGCTGAAACCAGCTCTGTTTCCAGTTCAGATAAGCTCAGGGTGGCCACAAAGACAGAGACGACAAAGACACATTCTGAAAGTCTGTTTTGAATTCAGATGCTTCCAACTTTTTCGTGTGAATTGAGGTACTTTCCTCGTTCCTATAAAGGGAAAAGCAGATACAGTTTGGGGAAATGTAATCGTGAGTCCTGTGTTCTCTCCAGTAAATATGCGTGGACTAAAATCACAGTCGCTTCCATGGTTAGTGAGTGCATGTTGGCTTCCTTAAAAACCATGATAGCCTTCAGGTATCTTCCTTCCCAACTCCTGGACTGCCTCTTCCAAATACTCGGTCCCAGTGAAATACCGCACTGCCTCCTTTGCCTCCAATGGCTGCGGGTGATGTGCAGGCCAGGACCAGCTCTCTTGCTTCACTTTTTTCAGGGCTGTTCCTGCACTTTGCCTGCATTTGTTCTGCCATCCCCGTCGGGGCCCTTTTTCCTCAGAAAAAGGATGCTGAAGCCTGGGCTGCCCCTGAAGGGCGGCTATTCCATCCGCCTGTCAAAACTTGTGATGAGGATGCACCTGCCTTTCTTTTTTTCTCCAACCTTCACCCCCTTTTTTCGTGTTTACACGCTTGGAGTAGTTTATTAAAAATCTTACTCATTACTGATACTTACAGGGTGAAAATACTTTTGATAAATATTAGAATATGCCATTCTGAAAAGTGTGACTTGCCAATAGAGATTTAACACAAAATATAATAGGTTTATAATAAGAGCAGATTGCAACTGATGTTTTGCTGTACTGAAAATTATAACTTTATTTCCTGGGTTTCTGCCTTTCCAGGGGCCAATTTTGTGTCCAGATGAAGGCAGAATTGAATTTTACATAGTTACTATTTGCAAAATTACAATACAGGTAGTTCTTGACTTACAACAGTTCATTTAGGGACCATTCAAAGTTAAAACAGCTCTGAAAAAAGTGACTTTTGACCTTTTTTCACACTTACGACCATTTCAGCATCCCCATGGTCACGTGATCAAAATTCAGAGGCTGACGGACTATTTCAGTGTTCCGAGGTCATGTGATCACCTTTTGTAAATTTCTAACCAGCAAAGTCAATTGGAAAGCCAGATTCACTTAACGACCGTGTTACAAAATTAACTGCAGTGATCCACTTAACAACTGTGACAAGAAAGGTTGTAAAATGGGGCAGAAATGTCTCATTTAACAGAAATTTTGGGCTCAATTGTGGTCGTAAGTCAAGGACTACCTGTATGCTTGTTTTAAGTTTGCAAAGTCCATTTTAAGTGGCTTATGAGCGGGTGCGTACCGCAGCATCTCTGTTTTAATTTTAATCTCCTTTGGTCTTTGGCGATGTTCATATATTCCTGTGTGGCTCTGCTGGATTCCTGGAAAAAGTTTTAGTTCAGGCTTTCCTCCGTTTGTTCATTGCTGAAGTCCTATTTATCCTGATATAACAATGTAAGTTAAACAATACAATGGAATTGCTTTATCAAGCATATTTTTCACATGTATCTGTTATTTGTTGTAATACCGTAATTATTATATATGTTATTCATGGGGAATATTTTGAAAATCTAGCATAAACAAGGAAATGTGCTAAAATTATTCTTTCTATAGAAAAATGGCCATAAAGCAGTAAAATTACAATAACAATAAAGTTATTGGATTCTGCAATAAACTTATTCAGATTATTTAAGAATTAAGAGGCAATCAGATTTAAGCAGTAAGTTAAGTTGCGGCAATGCAGAAACACTTTTTAGATATGCTATTCAGTTTTGGTGCCTGAAATAGTTTGGCTGTAATTATTATTGTTGTGACCGGTTTGCTACATTCATGTGGGAACAGTAATTGTACAATCCATACAGTGTAGACAGAAATTGGTTTTTGTAATTCGTTTCTGTTTTGAGTACTAAGGAAATGGCATATACCACATGAATTCTGTTCAGCGATTTGAAGCAACCATTCTTACTTTACACATTTTTTAAAAAGCTGGCTCTCTTTAGCAAGTCAGTTTTTTCCTCACAGGGCTGTGAAAACGCTCCATGGATGGGTCTTCTCCGGGCGGCCCTCCCCTCAGAGATAAGGCCACTGACTGTCACAGCAGGTTGGCGTGATCCGACGGGTGGCTCTCCTGCATGCCTGGCCCGGGAGCAGGGAGACCCAGAGCCACCCAGAATAGTAGTTGCCGTGGGGAAAAAATAGGGCTGCCTGCTTGGTCCTTTTTTAACAGGAGGTTTTAGCAGCCTGGTTTGTTTTTATCTAGTTGTTTATCATTTTATATTTTTAGGAGGCTGAAGCCAGCATGGTTCTGAGCCCTTGTTATGAAGAGAACATTTACAGTATCTGTGTGGACTGATTGCAATGGACCTCTCTGGCCATCGTTTGAGACAAACAAGGTTTTACTTTGGTATTCTGGAAAAATAGTTGAATCCAGAATTACCAAGGATTAGTTATTTTTATAATTTATGCTTTGAGGATGCCATACGTAATTTAAAAAGATAATACTGAATAACCCAAAGATATGACCGTAATAAAATATGCCAGTATAACATCATAGTTAAAAGTAGACTAAATAATGCCGCAAACAAGAACAGCAGCAATTAAATGGTGGACAACAAGAACATAATCAGTAATTTTATTGAGAAAAAAGTGAAGAGTGTCTATTGTTCATTTATTATTTATAAATCATATTTACATAGCCACCGATTTCACAATCGACTCACTCTACTGTTCATGTAATGTGATTCTGATGTATACAATGTGGGAAACAATTTTTGTAATGTGTGTCTGATTATCTGTATTTTATATTTCTGTGAAAAGCATTCACTCCCTTTGCAATATATTGAAGTTTTGTAAATCTTTGCCATTGAGTAGTATCAAAGCATCTCATGGACCCTCTTAATACTAAAAGGGAGTTGAGCCTGAGTAAATAAGTAGCTCCAATGTTTGAAGCTTGTTTAAGGTAAATCATGAACAAAAGTTTTCCCACATGCTGTGTTCCAGTGTAACCCCCCCACACACACAAAACTTAAGATTCAGTAACTGATGCAGCAACACATTGGTAATAATTGCAGCCCTGTAATTAGCGTTAATGTTTAACTTTGCCATGTAGGCATTTTGGCCCATTGGTTCATTGCAGACTTCTTTGATAACACTTGGGGTTTTTATTACACGGCTTTCCTATCTTAAGTCCCACCACAACATTTCTGTGTGATTTAAGTCTGGATCGTGTTTTGGCTTTTCCAAAATGCTGATTTGATTCTTCATCGTTCTCTTGTAGGCTTCTCTCTCATGTTCTGTAAGAGATCGTTGTCTTGCTGCAGAGTTCGCTTGTGCTTCAGCTGAAGGATAGATGGCCCGATGCTCCGAGGTGGAGCTCATGCTTCCTCAGGGACGGTAAACAGTCCAGGTCTTAGGTCAGCAAAGCATCCTGGAATCACAATGCCGCCACCTTTGTGCATGGGGTGGCATAAAAACTCTTGTGGAATTCATGGTTTTGTTTCCACTGGACGTTAGCGGCTTTGTAACCCAGGAAGTTTCCTTGCTATCTTACCTGTGTCCATCGCATTTCTCTCCTGGTGTTTGAAGGGCTTCTTGGAACACTGGAAAGAAGCATTGGGGCCCTTTTGATTTACTACCCTCTCAGGAACCCCAGTTTTAGTCAGTGCCTTTCCAATGATGGAATCACGAACCCCATGACAGGAAAGTCAAGAGAGGCTTATAGGGTGCTGTTTTGAGATTCTTCATGGCATCTAGAGCAATTTTAGAGTTCAGTTTTGGAGTGATTTTGACAGGATGGGCACCCTTGAGATTCTTTGTTGTTCCCAGTCTTTTACATTTCAAGACTCTGGATTGCTGAGACCCCGGAGCTTCAGAAATCGGTCTGTAGTGCTTTCCCGACTGATCGACATCAGGGACTTTTTAATGAAGGTCTTCAAACATGCCTCTTGGACCCGTGTGGCAACCCCTGCATTATGAGGAGTCAGCTGGGGACAGTGCTGGCCCACATCAGCCCTGATTGCGTAATGAAGCCCTCACACATCTTCCCCTTAACGGAAGTGATGGGGAAGGTTTGATTACTTGGCCCTGTGGGCACACGGCAGGCTGGATGACTTTGTCTAGGAATAAATAAAATAAGCACCGAACTTTGGGGGCTCTTGCTGACTCAGACTCTAGTTATGTATCAGCAGGACCTCAAGAGTTTCTGGTAACATTCAGTATAAAAGATACGCAAAAAAATCAGAGGGTGAATATTTTTTTCCACAGAACTGTACAGACCAGTGGTTTCCCCCTCTCTGTACTAGGTCCTGTAAAAAACAAGACCTCCTTTGTGAAGCTCCCAGGCAAGACTCATTTTTAGCTGTGCGTGCATCTTTAATGCCTCTGGGACATTCATTGGCGTATGATCCTGTGGGTGAACCATCCCAGCCTGGCTTGTGTGTTGGAAGATTGTCCGGAGCTTGCAAGTGGGCAAAGCACAGAGGGCAGACCCTGAGCTTGGCCTGGCCTTTGGAGTCGAGAGAGGGATGCCGTCTTTTGCAGTTCTCTTATCTGCGAATGCACGTGAGTAGATTCAGGACCTTTCAATTTGCAAGAGGGACATGTTCTCATTGTGAACCAATATCACGAAGATGAAAATCTGTTCAGAAGAACTCCGTAAATGAGACCATTTGGATAGGTCCTTCTAGGAAGCTTGTGCTTGTATGTTCCACAGAAAGGTTCACAAGCAATTGAATTTTTTGGGGTGTGTGTGTGTGTGATTATTCATAAGCAGAAAACATGCTTTTTTGTAGAATATCTTTGTTGGATCTCATTTCTTACCATTTACCAGTACCAGAATTTCTCACAATGTTGACATCTTGTTAACAGTTTCTTTCAAGTATTGCCTTTGTTTAAATTTTAAGGCTCTATTCTAGGCAAACTTCATTGTTTGTCCCTCTTGAACACCTTCCACGCTTACTTTATCGTGGCACATTTCTATGTTTTGTGAAGGAGGAAAAGCTGTAAGTTGTGGAAGGAAGGAAAATATCTGTGGAAGGAAGAAGGAAAATAAAAATAAAAGGAAATAGCTGAGATACTTTGCTGAACAAAATTTTCAAATCTAATTCCAAATACGATAGCCACTTTACAGTGTTTAATACTGTTTCGTTATTTAAATTTCACTTAATTCGGCTGTTTAAAAACAATGAGACAAGAACTGTCAAAGTTATAATATTTGGAAATAGACCTTAAAGATATAATGATATTTGTTTATCCTGAATTAAATTATAGAAAATTCCATGGGAGGGAAATACTTTCTCAACACAGCCCAATCCAGCGTGGCATTCAAACTCAGTTATTCAACTAAATATAATAAATGCAGCTTTGGGTTTTTGTTATGAATTTCTGAATGTGTTATTTTAGTGTAAATATCAAATTTGTTTTTGTAAAGAAAATAAAATAGTACAAAGGAATTTTAGATAAGAGATGGCTATCAAGCTTCTGGATCCTGGGGAGATTTTGTAGAAATAAAATGAAAGTTAGGGTTGAAACTGACTCTTTTTAAAACATGAGACCCAGGAACTTGATAAATTTATTAGGATTTTATTATTGGATGGGGAGTGCTTTCTTATATTTTGGCTCTGTCATCGGGGCCAAATCATTTGTCCCCAGATTTCCTTTGGATTTGTTGTTTGGTAGCATGGCTGGTATCCTGTGTTGGATATAAGATAGCATGTTTCCCAGTTTGATACAGTAGATCAAAGGAGGTCCCTTTGTGTTAATTTTGTTTTCCGAGCTAAGTCACAAAGTAATTAAAAATGTCACCTTACTGTGCAGTTTGTACATATTAAATGAGTTTGAAATTTCTGTATTGTTGTCTCTTAACGTTGTTGTCTTTTCAAAGTTGTTTGAAAAGAAATTGTGGCAATGAAGTGCTGACTGGCTCCTTAACAGCCTTCCCTATGTTCACTTGTTGCAGTTTTTGTTCTTCAATTAAATACATCTTGCCTCCTTCAAACAAGCCTCTGCACTTATTCCCGCATTGCGTCCTTGGTTTTGCAGCTCAAGCAAACAAGTGAGGAGATGAAAATAATGAGAAAGGGAAGCATGAAGACGACAACCTAATTAGCACCAAAACAAATGTTTAATTAAAAGAACGGTCATGCTTAAAAGCCCGAATGCTGCCTTTTGGAAAGAAAACCCTTTTGTCGCATGTGCAAAGCTCAGTGTCCACCTCGCAGTAGATGTAGGTAGCTAGCATAGAGGAAGAACCGGGGTTTACATTTGCAAGCTGGAATGTCCTGCAGATAATTAAGTTGTGGTCAGGCTTTAGAAAAATACAAAGTTCTCGAACTATGATTTTGTAAACATGCTGCAATAACATTTCATTATATTTAACAGTTCCATATAGAAAGCTGATACTCTCACAAGGCATTGATTAAAGGTAAAACATCAAGAAAGAAAAAGATATTAAATTAGAACTTCAGTTAGGATGTTGACAGTTGGCTTGTAATATTAAACAGATGTGCATATTCTTGAAATAATCCTGTTTCAAAACTTCGTTGCCAAGATGTGAAAAAAAAAGCTACATGATTTTTTATTAATATTAAAGTCCCTTTGACTTTGGACTACCCTTTCCTTCTTTTTTTGCCCATGTCTTGATAGGGAGGTGTTAAAAAAGTTGTGTTTAAGAACAAATTTTAGCAGGTAGAACAAAAATACTACCTATCATCTAGTTTATAATAAACAAAACTGACATTTGCTATTTAGGTTAAATTCTTGTGTGGTTGAGAGGGGCAAGGAAGAATATTGGGTGCTGCTTATAACAAAATAATTCAGTTTTCTGCAATGAATTGAAGTTTAGCATTATGTTGTTTCTTTTTTTTCAACGAGAGGAATATTAGTAGTGAGTTGTACAAGTTTTCCTGGGATGACCATCCATTTTTTCTGGTTGGATGCGCGGAGTTATATAATCTCTTATTTGTTATCTGAATGTTGTTGGTTTTTTTGCATTATGAGAAGATACTGAAACTTCCCTAAATTATGCAGTATTTGTAAAATGAAATGACTAGCAATGAAGTTATTTTTCTTTTGTAATTGTTTCATCTTTTCAGTTTTTGTTAAGAACTCAAATCTACAAATTATCCATTAAATCCTATGTATTCTCCTTATCTGCTTCTAGATAATACCATCTTATTTCTCCACTGATAAATAAAATTAGTAGTTTTAGCTTTGTCGTGTCGACAGAGGCTGGCCCCTTTTCTGCCACACCAATAAACGCCTCGAAAATAAACCCCTGGTCATGCAGCCTTTTAAAAAAATTGCCACGTTTAACACACAGCTGAAACCCTAATCATGGGTTTGCAGAACTGGTTTAAAGATTCTTGGGATTTTGGTGATGAAATGATAAATATAAACAATCACCTATCAGTAATGATTCATGATTCCTAAGTAATCTTTTAATTATCATTTTATGTTTCCATTAAATGGAGAACCAACCATTGTTCTTTCATAACAATATCTCTCCCTATGAAGGAGTGACCTGAAACCATTCGCTAACATGACTGTCACATTTCTCACCTCCCAAGCCTCTGGCTAAATATGGGACTCGTGGTTTAGATTCAGACATCCTCATGCTACTTAATGAATTTCTCCCCACTTAATGAAAGGATTGCCTTGTTACGATTTTGGCATTCAGCAGGTAGCAAACTCCCACATGTCCAGGTGTATATGTATGCTTTTTTCATTTTCAGCAGGTATTCGGCTGGTTATCTGAATTAGCTTGACAGGTGAGAAAGAGAAATTTATTTATTGACTAGATTTTTATCCTGCCTTTATTACTTTACAAGTAACTCAAGGCAGTGACTGTATCTAATATTGCTTCCTCCTTCTATTTTCCCCATAACAGCAACCCTCTGAGGTGGGTTGGGCTGGGTGACCTTGGGACTGATCCAAGGTCACCCAGCCAGTTTTCATGTTTAAGACTGGACTAGAACTCACCGTTCCCCAGTTTCTAATCCAGCACCTTCACCACTAGACCAAACTGGCCTCTGGCTTCTACCTCAGAGATCCTGGACTCAGGTGTCTGGAATTGCCGTCACTGGTGGGCTGGCAATAGAATCAATTGCCTTACATAGCCATGGGTCGCCATGGGTGGGGGGAGCTCTCTGGATAAGAGCCACAGATGAATTAAAGTGTGCTAGGAAGATTATTCATTTACCAAACAGCATGTGATTGGCATTAATTTCAAACTTACTTCCTTTCCCACGTGTATCAGCTATCCAATTAAAATATTAATATAGGATAAGTAAAATTAATCTGTTGAATGTTCTTGTTCATTCAGTGTGGATGGTTTGAATCTACATTGTTGTGCTTTGATACAAGGGTGGTTGGTAATGTTGTGATATTTCCTTTAGCCTAGAAATGATAGGAAGTTTAGAAGTTTGTGACTTTCCTTGAAAACTAGATTTAATATATTAGGGTTAGGGTTATTAGGGTTATATTAGGATTTGAAGGAAAAATATGAGGAATATACAAATAATAATTTGATCCCTCTGAATTATGGAGACTATTTTCAGTTTAAACAAAATAATTGTGATAGTGATATTTGAATTCTTGGGAGACACGTGAGCTGCTTCAGAATAGAAGTTGGTTCACTTGAATGAATTCTTTTCTATGTCACCTAAAGACAAATAATATTTAAAAACTTAGGTTTTTTTGGGGGGGGTATGAAAGTCGTCGTCCCTGTTTACACCCCCCCTCCCGAGACGTGCAGTGATGCCAATTCTTCAGCTGATCTGCTGATTGCTGTTCATGGGGTAATTGTTGTTATAATTAGCTGAGCAACTGTGCATTGTTGCAGTAATTATTAGATGATGCTCATGCTGAAATAAATGACATTTTTGTCTAATTCCTATGCCTATTTAATAAAAACATCTATTTTTTTTTAAAGGCAATTTTGAAAATATGCGGAATGTAGCAATTAACCTACATGCATGTATGTAATACTAGAAAACGAGCAACTTATTATATTCAAAGGGAGATCTGATAGGCTGAAATTGCTTAAAACATCAGTTATTGAAGATCTACCCTGGGGATTTTAAGAAACCGTTTAACAGATGAAAGTATATTTTGAAAAGTTTGACCTTACAGCAATCATAAAATGAATGCAAACAGGGCTTCTTCCCCTGAAACGTAGAGAGGCCATCTGTGTCTAATCCTGTAATTACAGGCTGAGTTCAATTACCTTTTCAAACTTGGAGCAGACGGGAGACAAAGCAGCGAATGTGCAGAGGGCTTTGTCTAGACCTCCCTTGACCACAGCCTAAAAGAGGAATGTATATCTAACTGTATTTAGTGTGCTCGGTTTGGTTGGTTGTTTATTTGTTGATTCATTTTGCTACCATGTTTTTGAAAACCGGTTTTCTATCCCTATTTGCTAAAACTGCAGTCTCTTGTGTACATTGTATATATAAGCTCATTAAGACGGAACTGAAGGGGACTAGAGCAGTTAGTTTTCTCAGGACGTTAATGGCTCCTCTGCTGTATTTCTCCTTTCTGACAAGTTTGAGGTTGGGCGTATCTAGGATTGGGAGCAGAAAAACAAACGGGGGTGGGGGGGTGGGTGGGCAAGGGTGGGTCAGCTGTTGGCAGATGGAGCTCTTCTGACTGGATTGCTGGCCATCGGGAGGTGGGTCCTGCTGGGTCAGTCTTGATACTCTTAGCCACCTAACCTTAAATGGCATGGAGGTTGGCTTGGCTGGTCAGGCAATAGCGTCCCTGCCTGGGATGGGAGGGGGGGGAGGGGAGAGCGAGTTGGACACTTCGTAAACTCAAGGCTGGACTCTGCCTCCCCTGCCTTCCTCATGGGGTCTCCTTTGAAGGCAATTTGGAAATTGTAGCTGTTCCAGAAGGTGGGCCAGTGACTGGGGAGTGAGACTCCCCTCAGGTCCTTCATTACCTTTCTCCCCCCCCACCCCACCCCCTGTATTGAGGCGTCTCTGGTGGGACAAGGGAGGGGATGCTCTCTAAGGAAACAGGCCAGGAGCCCCCAGAGGAAGAAATATAGGGAGGAGCAGCCCTAATTGTTTGGGCTGTTTAAAAATGGCAGTGGAAGTTTGGTAAAGTGGCCTCACAATACAATACAATATAATTAGCTCATATAGTCATGTTTCTTGTCTGTGTACCAGGGAGGGTGGACACAACTTTAGTGTTTGTGGTTGTCATCTGAATAACGTATTGCACCTCCTGGGACTTAGGCTTTTCCCAAGACCACTTGCGGCTCCAGAGTCAGAACGGAGCCAATGGCCATGGAAACAATCCCCCCTCCCCCCCCCGGCTCTTGTTACCGTATAGGGGGAAGCCTTAGGGAAAGAGAGCTGTTTTCCTAGGCCATTGAATACTGCTGCATTCATCTCTGGCTTATGCTGGTTATGCTTATATACATTTTAAAAATAGCAATTAACAAAGAAGCCCTCTGGATTTGACGGCAGAAGACATGGGATCCCGGCCTCACACACACACACACCCCCCGGGCTGCAGAAATTCTCTCTCACCAGGCAATGTCACACATTCTGATGAGAGAGAAGCTTCCCGAGGATGGGCTCCAGTACTAAACCTCTGGTCCCGGTGACCGACCCAGGTTGGATCCCACAACGTAGGAGTGGTTTAAATGTTTTGATAAGAATGGTCAAGAAAAATGCCCCTTGTGCAGAATTAAGTATGCCTTCTTTAGCCATTGAACTTCAGGTTGCTGAGAATTTAGCAGGATTGTGGTGGGAGCCAACTCCTACCATTTCATGTAAATCACAAAAGGGCAACTTTCAGCAGTTCTTTATTTGTTTCCACACACACACACACACACACACACACACACACACACACACACACACACACACCCAGTGCAAAAGAGCTCAAAAATTGAGCTGCTTGGAGGCCAAATGCCCAGGAACAGGAACCCCTCCAGCACCCAATCTCCCGTCCCCACACACACACACACACACACACACACACACACACACACACACACACACACACCCAATGCAAAAGAGCTCAAAAATTGAGCTGCTTGGAGGCCAAATGCCCAGGAACAGGAACCCCTCCAGCACCCAAAACATTTTGATTTTCAAAAGTCAAATCCAGCTCCCAACTAGACAAAAGTTGCACTCCCCCCCCCCCCCAAAAAAGAGATCCAGGCACCCAAAAGTAATCTCATAACATGCGGATGGAACTTATTTTTAAGTAAGCATTCATAAACCCAAACAGTTGTTTTATTTAAAAAAAATCTGTTCCAATCAGTCTTTCCCTTAATGAGTGTTTCATGTGGTCAGAGGGAAGTTGACAGAGGGCCTGTGAGCTCTGCTGGGAAGAAAGAGGTCAGCTTCACAAATTACCATCATTTTGTTTACTTGATAGGGTTTTAAATTTATTAAGAACAAATGGAAAGGGAAAGAAATAAATGGAAATATAATTTATTGGGAGTAAAAAGAAACTAGGATATATTTATGTAAGAGCACAAATAAAATTTAATTTAGTAATTGAGAATTGTTGTAAATCAAGTGTATTTAATCAGTACAAAGTCAATTTCAATAAACATGTATTTTGCCTATTTCTTAAAAAATTACTGTTCTTAGCATTTCTCACAGCTGCTTTTGTGTTGCATTTTGTGAGGTTTTGGATCATTGTGTGAAAATATAAATATTAACTGAAGTTCTGATTAGAGTTGGGCAATAAAACAAAAAAAAAGGGAATATTATTAAAATCAGATGTGTCTTATATCGAAATGGAAGATGTGCAGACGCCAGCCTGTGGGTCTGGTTTATATGGTGCAGCTTTCATTTATTGTTGCAACTCTGAAGGAAAGCTTGTCTTAACAACCACACACCCCAGCTTCCCTTTGTTTGTGCAGATCATAATCAAGTAGTAAAGTAAACTGGATGTGCGTTCTTGAACTCAGGTAGCTTACTCAGAAGCAAGCAGGCAGAGGATTGGGCCTCCTGGGCAAGGCGCCCCAAACAGGCCCGCAAGATGGGCAGAGTCTCATTTACCGGCAGTTTGAGATGTGTCGGAGCCGTCTTTGCGCTGGCTGGGTGGGAGAAGAGTTGAGAGGGTCAACAGTCAACTCAAATAAAGTAAACATTCTCTTTTGTCTTCCTCTCTAGTTATACAACTACACAAAATGAAAGGAGTTGCTCAAAAGCTGTGTGCTTGAGGGAGGGATGTGCTTCCGCTAACGCCACTCCTGGGGTGTGGGATGCAGCAGAAGAAAAGAGGAAAGAAATAAAACATCAGTGACCAAGTTTTAAATCACAACCGGGAAAGTTTGTGTAAAAAACTCGCTTTCCCACTAGGCCAGTGATGGTGAACCTTTTCAGCACCGAGTGCCAAAAAGGTCGCGCGGAAACGTCGTGTGCGCGCTCATCGGGCCCACGCTCCGGAAAAGCCGAACTTCCTGGTTCTAGCGTGCATGCGCGCCCAACGATCAGCTGGCCGGCACACATGCGCAGGCCGGTTTTCGGCACTGCCGCGCGCACAAAGGGATCGCGCTCCGGAAAAGCCGAACTTCCGGGTTCTGGCGCGCATGCGCACCCGACAATCAGCTGGCCGGCGCCCAGGCCACAAGTGGTTTTCGGCCACTTTGGGCACGCGTACCATAGGTTCGCCATCACGGCACTAGGCTGTGTCTCATCTTGAGTCCATACTGAGGAATCGAAACACCTGGTGGGATTAATACTTCCTATTTCTGAGAGCAGCTTAGTTTTCCAGTGAATTAATTGGTTGTCTTTTAAAGTGCTTTGTTCTTTCAGCTAATTCACTTTCTCTCTTTGGTGTGCTGAGTTGTTCTACTCGGTGCGAGGAGGGAACCCTCAGTTGGTTTGCTACTTAACCCCGTCCTGCACTGCACCAAAATAGGTTGAAATTTCCCAGTCTGAACATTGACTTTTTTGTTTAATCTCTTGGTTCCTTGAAACTCTTGGTTCAATTTCTGTTTCTGTTTAAATGTCTAGAAGGACACCTGCCCAGTAACAGTAACAGCAGTGTCTCTAGATAAAATGTGCAACCTGCGCTTGTTAAAAGTGAAGTCGGTCCCGAACCCTCTTCTGCTTTTACATTTTTCCTCCTTGTTGATACAAACCAGAAGCTGAGCCAGATTGATCATTAGAGGGAGCCAGGCTGTCTCCTGCTTCTCTGCCCTCCCTCCCTCCCTCTGCAGGAATTAAACCTTTTGTTTGAGATTCTCTTGCTGGGTAGGAATTGATCTGAATGACCTTTAAAAAAAAAGTTTTAACTTGTTGCTGAAAGCAAAGCCTCGGCATCTTCTGAAAGGCTGACCGGTCCTGCGCGTGGTCTGGACTGCCAGAGTGTTGTACCACCACCACCACTCCTCCTCCTCCTCCTCCTCCTCCTCTCCTCCTCTCTCCTCCTCCTCCTCCTCCTCCTCCTCCTCACTGCCCAGAGAAGCTCAGGCCCTCCAGGCCCCTGCCCCCTCCTTGACACAGTGGGTCTGGTGAGCAGTGAAGGGGGGGGGCGTCAGGGAGCCTGGGTGTGGGCCTGGTGCTGGAGGGAGGGTCAGGCGTTGAGCTCAGCTCGCTAATTGGATGCAACCTTGAAGAGTAACCTGGGCAGGATTAAAAAAGGAGGGTTAGGGCTTTCCTGTCCTTGAGCATTTGTGATCTTTGCAGAGCAGGAAGAGCAGCCCTTTTGGTGGGAGTTTCTCCAGGCTTTGCTCAGGAGGGAGGGAGGGAGGGAGGGAGAGCTCTCCTTTTCCAGAGGCCAGAGCGAGTGGGGTGGGGCTCCTGACTCCTTCCCAATGGGGAGGGGCCCCAGAGGGCCAGAGGCATGCCCTCTGCCGCACAGGCAGGCAGGCAGGCAGGCTCCGGGGCGCCTTGGTCTTCCCCAGAGAAGAGAAGCAGGATGGCTCTCCTGCTCTGCAGCTTTTCCACAGGTGAGGAAACAGCCACCTCTGGTCTCTACTCCTGTAATTCCAGACCCCAAAGAAGGGGGAGAAGGAACATTACACCTGGCTCGTCCACCTCTGTCCTGACCCTCATTTCTAGGTGGGCGGCAGGTGAGCTGAGGATGCCTTGGTGTTCTCCTCAAGCTGGAGTCTCGGCGCCATTTCTGTGGACTCCACGATCCTTGCCTTTTGGGCTCAAAGGGTTACGTGGGTTTGGAAAATCTGAAGGGGAAATTATTTCTAGTATGGCAAATAAATTGGGATCTAATTAACTTACTATTTTAATTGCATTTGGACATATGGCTGACATCAGGGCTACTTTTTAAGTAGCACTGAAAATCTTTATTTGAATGTTATATGATATTACATTATTTGTATTTTAATACGTGTTTCCAGAAATTTCCTAACGAGGCATGACAAACTGGGAGCATGTAAAGATGACTGATCTGGAACATGAAATATTAATTCTTTTAATATGACCTGATAAAATCCCCAAGTGAGGCTGAGATGAGATGCTGAAAGTGAATAATTAGTAGGATCCAACGAAAGGTAAAAATCCCAGAAAGGGAAACGAAGGCAGCTGCCTAATAACTGAACTGAAATCTCTGTGACCATCTAGTGGTAGCTGTGCATTAGCAGCACAGCAGCCTTGAGATCCATGTTTCTCAACCAGCAGCTTTCAAGACAGGTGGACTACAGCTCCCAGCATTCCGTGCTGGCTGGGGAATTCTTGGAGTTGAAGTCCACCGATCTTAACACCCCCGAGGTTGAGAAACGCAGCTTTAGGTCACAGAACGGCTGTGTGTCCCCGAGGAGAGGGGAGGAGAGGAAGAGGCCCGGTGTCTCCTTGTGGGGCACCATCCTCTGGGCTGCCCGGGCTGCTAAAAGGCGGCCATCTCTATTACAATAGAGAGCAACTCCTTTCCTTTTCTTCCTCACCAGGCTCAAGGTTAATTCGGCCTTCTGTCCTTCTGAGTTCAGTAAAATGAGGACCCAGATTGTTGGGGGGGGGGGCCAAGAGGCTGACTCTCTGTAAAACCGCTCAGAGAGGGCTGTAAAGCATTGTGAAGTGATATATAAGTCTTTAAGTGCTAAGGGCTATTGTTATTCTTGGGGGGGGGGTCTTTTCAGCATTCTGTTGAAGTTCCAGGGCAGCTTCTCTTGGGCCAACAAAAGCGAGTTACCCTGAAAAGAGGGTCCCCCTGGATCTGCCCCTTTGCACCCAGGGGGCCCCTGCTGTTCCTACTCCTGCTGCGCTGGCAGGAGTTGCCTTTTCTCTCCATCTGCCAGGTCGTGTCTTGCCCTAACCCCAGAACTGATTTGGGGCAAAGTCGGAAGAAGCTGCCTTGGATTGCCAAGTGCAGGCAATAGAGGCCGTGCGATCTGTATTGCTTTGGACGTTTAGCAAGTAATTGGGCACACAGAAAAACCTGTTATTTACACGATTAAATGTAATTATGAAATTCAATGTAGAGAAAAGTAAAGTCTTACACTTAGGCGAGAAAAGCCAAAAGTACAGATATAGACTGGGTGAAACCAGGCTTACTAGCAGTAACTCTGAGAGGGATCTTGGAATCTTAGTGGACAACCAGCTAAATAGGAGGCAGCAGTGTGCGGCAGCAGCCAAAGAAGCCAATGCAACCCTAAGTTGCATTAACAAAGGGATACACTCAAGATCAAGTGAGGTACTAAGACCACTCTATAAATCCTTAGTAAGACCACACCTAGAGTACTGCATCCAGTTTTGGTCACCACACTATAAAAAAGACGTTGAGATTCTAGAAAAAGTGCAGAGAAGAGCAACCAAGAAGATTAGGGGACTGGAGGCTAAAACATATGATGAATGGTTGCAGGAACTGGGCATGGCTAGTCTAGGGAAGAGAAGGACCAGGAGAGACATGATAGCAGTCTTCCAATATTTGAGGGGCTGCCACAGAGAGGAAGTGGTCAACCTGTTTTCCAAAGCACCCAAAGGCCAAACAAGGAATAATGGATGGAAACTGGACAAGGAGAGATTCAACCTGGAAATAAGGAGGAATTTTCTGACAGTGAGAACAATCAACCAACGGAACAGAAGTTGCCTTCGGAAGTTGTGGGAGCTTCATCACTGGAAGCTTTCAAGAAAAGGCTGGACTGCCATCTGTCAGAAATGGTGTAGGGTCTCCTGCTTGGGCGGGGGGTTGGACTAGATGACCTACAAGGTCCCTTCCAACTCTATTAATCTGTTAATTTTTACTATTTGTTCATTTTAGGTTAATAACATTGGGAAACTCAAAGACTTTCTTCTTCAGCACCGGAAAGATTACATTAATGCTTATAGGTAAGTGTCATGATTGAAAAATTGAAAATTGACAATCGTGAGAAAAAATATGTATAAGTCAATGCTCCCGTGTCAGTTTCCCAGTCTGACACTGAATTTAGTGGCATGGTACGAAGCTTAATTATCCTTGGAGCAGGAAAAAGAAAGTTTATTCACTGTAAATTGGAGGGTTATTCTGAGGGCTGAATCCCAGCTGATGCTTGGGGGCATTTTAATATGTCACTGCCACCCTTTCTGTGTGAGGCTTCTGGAATGGGGGTAAAGGCATCAGGATGCATAGCTTTCAAAGGGGGGGGGAGGAATATAACAAATAGGAGTCTCTGGTTGCCACTTGATTGTTCTAGTTGCGTGGCCCTATAAATACATAAATCAACATGCCACTGGCTTATGCGAATTCTGCTAATTCTAATTATTTTAATAGGCCCTTATTGTGTCAGGTAAACAAATGTCACAAAAAACGGGAAAGGAGCAGAAATGTGAGAATTCATTTAGAATAAGGAAGTTTACGCTTTAGTCCCTCTCTTCTTCCGTTCACTCAAATGACCTTATGACTGAGTTGGACGTTACATTAAGAGAAGCTCTGAGACAGGTAATCAATTTTTGTAGTCAACATTCATTATCCTTTTCTAAGGATTGTGCAAAGTACTATGTTGTCCTGAGCTTTTCTTCAGAAAACACGGCTGAACTATTGGCTGTCTTTCCCAGCCATCTCATGTCTGAGTATGTGCGGATGTCCGACACTGATCGAGATCAGATTGACCAAGATGCCCAAATCTTCATGAGAACCTGTGCTGATGCAATTCAGCAGCTCAGAGCAGAAGGTAATTTAAGCTACCTGTGTGGCTTTAGCCAGATGGGCAGAGAGCTCTTTTGAGAAAAAATAACCACCTGTATCTTTTCATTTCAGCACACAGGGACATCCATTCCCCACAAGTGAAGCAGCACCGAGAAACTGTATTGGATTTCATTGCAGACTATTTAAAAAGTATCAGTTTTTCTTGAAATAACAATACTTGTGTTTATATGTTTTGCAAAATTAGTCTCTGCTGTTTTGACCACTTCATTTTCAGAAATTCTCTTCCATATGAGGGCCAATTGAAAAGCAAGTTCTCCAGTGAGAAAGGAGGAGTCTGCCAATTTTCTGGAAGTTTCTATGGACAGTGGGCTGGGGAGTAGTTATTAAGCAAACAAAAGCTTTTTAACTGCTTGGAAAGAGGCAAAGGGTTCTTAATAAGTCCACTGATAGTAGTGAGCCAGTGGAAAAACCACGACATCATTAGGGTTTGACAACAGCAGAAAACATTTCATTTCATTAGCATCCATTTTTAATAATACCTCCTTTTTTTTCTACCTCCTAAATCTTGAACTCTACCTGTGTAGTCACTAGGAGTTGAAAATGGCTTGGTGGCACATGATCATTCAATTCCTGAAATAATTCATCCTCTTTTCCCCAAATAAGATAAAAAAAAATTGACATATAGCTAATAACAGAGTCACATCGTTCATTTTCCATAATAATGGACTAGCCATTTTCTTGCCGCTGTTAAAAAAAATTGGAAAACAAATTTTATACCCATTTGTGCACCAAACCTTTTTTCAGCAATCTAAAACTATTTCATTAATTTTAGAAGTAGAGTAAGGCAATGCAGTTTTTAAAATGCTCAATGTATTTCCTATTGTATATTATTGCAGTAACTCTTATTGAACGAGGTAACCTTCAGCAGTGTCCCAATATTCAAAACGTTGCCGGTCAGAAATACCTATGCAAGTTATCTTTAGCCCAAAGGTTTAGCCACCCCATTATCCCCAATAGATTTGGAAACGATAGTTTAAATGTTTTTGTAATAAAGATACGTAAATCATCAGGTCTGGGAGGCTTTACTGTGGTTATGCTTAAAATGAGAAATAGAGAAGAATAATTTAAATGATCAAATTGAGGTCATTTTTTTATATAGAAGAAGTTGGTTTACTACATTATAAAAATTGCTACAAAAGAGAAATGCAACCATGATTTATAAATCAGGAATACTGTGGTGGAAACTGCTCTTCTGTATAAGCCATTTTTCAAAAAAAGATAGGCGGGCATGTAATAAAGTAGAGTTGGCAGTAAATTTGAGAACACAAGACTGTACCCCAAGTATGAGACCACAGTTCAGTTTGGATGGCTGTTTCCCAGCCTAGGCCACTTTAAGACGTGTGAACTTCAACTCCCAGAAATCCCCAGCTTTATTTGTATGTAGGTCTGTGGTTATTCGGGTTTTCTCCCGCGTGAAGTTGGAGATGTCATTGCAACGTTTCGACGAAGTCTCATTCGTCATCTTCAGGCTGATTATCAGGCTTGTGTCTTCAGCCTCCTGCTTCTAGGAGGATACCTACAAATACCCACGAAAACCTCAAAAAACAAATATACACACACACACACACACACACACACACACTGTATATACTAGCTGATAATCCGGCATCCCGGGTATTTATAGATGTCAAAGCATTTGTGTTCTAGGTGTGGGAGTCATTGGGAGGGGCCCTTCTTCCCCCTACTCCCATGCCCATCATCCCTGCCATCTCCCTTCCCCCTCCCATGCGCTCCTCTGGC
>QLTV01002964.1:43111-56719 GCA_003457575.1 Thermophis baileyi | reverse complement strand
TATATATATGTAGGTCTGTGGAATATATATATTCTGCTCTCTTTCACAGGAGTGTGCAAGCTGTACTCGGAACAAAGAGCAATACGGGTCAAGCGCGTAGTGGATAAAAAGAGATTGTAAGTGAGACTGCTGTTACTGCATTGGAAGGTCTCGTCAATTTCTGTGCAAACTTCTTGGTCTTTTAGAAAAAAATATTCGATTTGCTTCCAGTCTTGGTTCTGAAGCTTTTTGTAATGTCATGTAAACCTAACAAGCAAGCCTTGTAGGCGTTTCTTTTTAAACTTACCCAGAATTTTATATAGATTTTTCCCCCTCTTTGCTTTCCTTTTTTTTTTTTTTGCAGAGTGATAATGTATAACGATAGTTTAAGCCTTTCATTGTATTTTAGCTGAATTCAGTGGGATTTCTTTTTTGAGCAGTTACACTTTTTATTATACAACATTGCTAATTCAGCACTGAAGGTAACTGCATACAATAGTAAGGATACAATGCACAAGGGGCCCCAGGGTTTCCCAGGGCTGTCAGTATAATTACATCATGCACTATAATTAACCAGAGGGAATAATAAGCCCACTGCACAGGTTGGTGTGGATTATGTACTTGGGAGAAGTGAATGAATCGCCCCAAATACATGGTGCCCCAGGCGGGCAAATTACCTCAAGGAAAGAGAGAACAAACTGTTTCACCCTCTCAAGAAATTATGAATTTTCATATCCTGCTCAGAATGTGAGCCTCCCAAAGTTGCTTTTCCTAGAAGAGAGAGAGAGAGAGAGAGAGAGAGAGAGAGAGAGAGAGAGAGAGAGAGAGAGAGGGAAGGGTTACATATTTAAACTTCTGTGCGGCAATAATCAAACAACCAACTAATATCTAATATCTGTAAATTGTTTATTTTGAACTATTCTTCCTTGCTTTCATTTTTGCAAAAATACCCATTAAGTTGGGAAAAAAGAATTGCCCAGAAGCCTAACTCTGCATGGCAAAATGAATGAATCACCTTTTATGCCCTATAGAAGATCTTGAGGAATCATTGACTTATTTCAGTTCATCAGTCATATCCCTCTGGCGCTCATCATGTTCATGACAATGAGCATATTATAGTTCTAATCCACCCACAGCTGAAGTGGTGTGTATAATTAAAACATGACTTAAATCAGTAAAAGCAAGAGCATAAGTAGCATGGGAAGGATTAAAATAAAAGGATAATTCAGGGTAATGCTGGCCATTACAAGGACCAACTGACCACAAAACTGTCTGGCAGATGAGGGGGCCTCCTGTCCCTGAAAAGACCACCCCATGGAGGGAAAATTGGCTTCCCTGGGAGGCCCCCCTCATCCCCAGGGCTTTCTGGGGAGAAGCCCCTTCCCCACATAGGGTGTCTGGAAAGGGAAGCCCCCGGAGGAGAGCTGCTGAATGTGACCCAAGTGTCGGGCATGACGGCCTGGCCTGGCTTTCTCTCTCTCTCTCTCTCTCTCTCCCTCTCCCTCTCTCTCTCTCTCTGTGTGTGTGTAGACGTGGTTACTCACGCGCCTGCGTGCCCCCCGCGCCGGGTGCCCCCCTGCCCCCCCGCGCTCTCTCTCTCTCTCTCTCTCTCTCTCTCTCTCTCTCTCTCTCTCTCTCTCTCTCTCTCTCTCTCTCTCTCTCTCTCTCTCTCTCTCTCTCTCCCTCTCCCTCTCCCTCTCCCTCTCCCTCTCCCTCTCCCTCTCCCTCTCCCTCTCCCTCTCCATCCTCAGGTGCCTGCTGTCCTCCTTGGGAGTAAAATCCCCCCCCCGTGTGTTGATTTCAGCCCCTGTGGACCAAGGGATGGCGCCACCTCCTTGTGGATTTATTGGCAGCAGGAAGGACCCGAGAGGTGTCCTCCTGCCGTCTCGGTCTGGTGTTCCCTGGTAGCCCCCAGTCCCAAAGCTGGCCTGTTCTGATTGGGCCCAGACAGGGTCGTCCGGAACGATTCCACCCAAACCAGCCTTTAAACAGCTGTCAATCACTTGGCTCGTTATACGTGACGGCATTTAGACAGAACAGAGAAAAGTGGAGACGTTGCACTCTCCTGTTTCTTTTATTATTTGCCTTTTGTTTCAATTATTGTGGAAGTTTGAACCAAATTCATAAATTATTTGTGGTGGTATTTGATTGCTTCCCTAGAGGCCCTCTCTCACTTTTTTTGGGGGGGGCTGATTGATTGCACCCACTGCTGCTGGGACAGTGGTAAGCAGGATAGGCACACGGTGTGTGTGTTTTGGGGGGGGCCCACAAGAGAATCCCGGGTCTTGGGGAAAGGGCAGAGATTGAGCCTGGCCTTGAGGAGGTGCCCCTGTGTGAAGAGGGGGAGAGGCAGGCAGGCTTCCCAGGCTGATGGGTGGAAAGGAGGAGAGCAGCACTTGGTTGTTTACCTCTCATGTTTTGTTCCTTTAGATCCAGGCTTGAGCCTGAGCAAAGCAATAAGTCAGCACTCACTGCTTCTCGTGGAAAAGCGCCCGGGACGGAGACGGAGGCGCCTCCTCCTGAAGAATTGGAAGAAAAACTCACCAGGGAAGGCAGCCGAGGTGGTAATCCCTTCCTGCCTGTAACATCACAACATCCATGCTTTAAATGCTGTAGAATGTTGAGGCTCAGAGGGCTTCCGGTTGGGGAATTTCCCCTTTATGAACTCAGGAAAAATAGTTCTCCGTTATTGATCATCATGCTGCATTTACAGTGTGTTGCTTGAAAGTGAGATGGTATATTTCATGGGTTTCAGAAGTGGTCCAATCTCAATACTGACTCACTCATTCTGGAGCCTTCATGTCAGTGGGGCTTGTTCCCCACGTTTCCCTCTTTCCCTGCTGGAGGAGGGTTTCTGCTACAGCAGCTGCAGACTCCTGGCTCTGTGACTTTCACTGTAGACGGCAAAGAGGAGCATCCCTTGGCAGGACCAGGAGAAGAAAGAGCCGCTGAGCTGAGCTGCAGAGTCAGTTTCCGGCCTTTCCCCTGGAGGGTGACCCTCAGGCTCCTGGAGAAGAGATTTCACCCAGGCTCCCAAGGATGGAAAGAAGAGAAGCTCGGGCTTCCTCTAAGGGGAGAAATCCAATTGCTCTCCCAAAAAGGACGCACATGGGGATGGGGGACTCAGTGGTGAGAGGAACAGCGTCAGCCCTCCACAAACTGGACATGAGAACAACAGAGGTCTATTATCTACCAGGTGCAATGGCTGTTTGGCCATGGTTTGTAAAATCAGAAGATTTGACCATTAAACCTGCTGATCGCCACTATCCTTTTCTTCGATTTCATGTCAGAACTAGTGACATTCCCAAAAGAGGCTGGAAAAGACTATTAGAAGGATTCCAAGTTGCTAGGGAGGAAGGCGGAAGAGTTGAGCATGGATATTGTCTATACTTCCAGTTGAAGGTCAGGGCCACAGAAGCAATGAAGGATTTTGGAGCTGAACTGCTGATTGGAGAGAGTCTTGTTGAGAAAATTCCTACAGCATCTACAGGGAGGCTCCTGGTGAGAGATCAGGTAGACCAGGAGGAGAGGATTTGGAAGGTGTCTTGCTGAGGGCATCTGGAGGGTTTTAAAATAGATCTGGAGGGGAAAGGAGGCCGATATCCAGAACCACATTCAAGCTATAGAATTCTGTTAAATATAAGCAGTAAAGATAGGGTTGTATTCCTGGTTGTGTTTCTTGTCTGGACTACCTCTCAGGGATGTGACTCTTGGAGATCTGAAAGTACCCCTCCCGTTCCTCACTTTTACACTCCTGAAAACGAGGGAGGGTCCTTTCTGAGACATTTTCACCTCTCCTCAACCTTCAGACCAGCGGTGAAATCTACTTACCTTCCCTACCGGTTCGGAAGCGCGTGCTTTGCGAGTGCGTGAGCGCCACCGTCTTGTGCGCTTTTTCACCCTCTGCGCATGCGCAGAAGGCTTTGTGCATGCGCAGAGGGTTAAAAACAAGAAAATGGCGACGTCCGGGCGGGTGGGCAGAGCCTCGCGCTGCTGCCGCTACCGGTTCTCCAAACCACCAGCGGCCGCCGCTACCAGTACGGCCGAATCGGGGCGTACCGGTAGGATTTCACCACTGCTTCAGACTCAAATTTTACTTATCTAGGCTGCAGTCATTCCATCCCACTTCAGTGAGCCTCTGGCATCTTGAGCAGACTTGACCAGTTGGAGTCCAACTTGGCGCAGAACTGAGCAACTTTGTCAGCCAGATAGCCAGAATACCTCACGGATGATCCAGCGGCCTGTCACTACATAAGAAGGACTGGGTCCCTCCAAAATGGGCCGTTGGATGGCTATTGACCAACAAACACAACAGGGCAGAGAAGTACATTTTGCCATCCTTATTGTCGTAGGTGATCCAGACTATGGACCAGGTTTGATTGGATTCTCTCTCATGTCTTCCATCTCTTGGGGTGCTTCATGTTCTGGGACTCTTCGTAAACTCTGCTCTGGGAACAGCACACAGGGAGAGCTCACGTGGCGGTGACAAGGCCCTCTCCAGCCCATTCCACACAGTGCCCAAACTGCCCACCAGGCCCTTGGGAAAAGCCCCAAGCTCTGCCATGGGATCCTCCAGCCCTTCCGTGGGGAGGATGGCACCAGCCAACCAGGAGGCTGCCAGAGAACGATCCACCTGTGGCAATGCGGTTGTGGCAGTGGAGGGTGACCCTCCCTTGCCAGATCGTTTTGCGGTTGCCCCGAGGCCAAAGGCAGACCCCATGGGCAGCCTCTGGGGTTCATTGGGCCCTCAATGAGGAGGGGCAGGTCCCTGCTTGCCATGGAGGCCACCAACTCCTGAGCCACCCTGGGCTCAACACCAGCAGCAGCTGGCTGGACGTGCTTTAAGGTCTTTGGGCATGAATAGCCAGGACTGGCTGGTCTAGGCCAAGCCAGGAGGGACACGACATCCTGGAGAATAGATGCCCACATGAGATTCCTACGTACCAGGCAAGAACTGAAAGCTTAAAAGAAGCAGGATTGTGTAGCTTCACTTCATATTGAATGGGTCTAGCAAGTTGGGGCTGCCTTCATGCTGATGACAGTTTTGTTTGGCTTCTTTTGCAGAGAGGAACCTAGTTGATGAGCACGCTGATTTTGGTCTTGGTCAAGACAGCAGAGGAGAAGATGAGCTTTCCCCTGAAGAAATCCAAATGGTAATCAATCTTTTCATCTTGAGCAGGAAACTAGGAAGCATCTGCTGGGGAAACTCTTGCAAAGACTTTCTGAAACGGGCCACCTCGTCAGGCACCCTCTCCCCGGCCAGGCAGTCTGGGAGACCACGCAGGTCGACTGCTCTCTCTCTCTCCCCCCCCCCCTCTCTCCAGGAGAGGGAGAGAGATTGAGGGCTGTTGATGGGCTGCAGATCGTCCCCTCAGAGTTGATGACTGCCGGAGTTTATCTAGGAAGGATGGCAGCAGGAACACGAGCAGGAAGAGAAGCAAAGCAGATGGCCCAGAGGGTACCTGATGCCAGGGGAGGCTTGTGAAGAGGAAGGGGAAGGACTGGAGGAGGGAAGGGCAGGACATGAGGCTGAGCAAAGTGGCAGTGGAGGTGTTGACCCACAACATGTGGGGAAGGGAAAGTATCTGTAGGGAGGCTGGCAGGGAAGGGTGCAAGCAGATGCCACCTGCCAAGAAGACTCCCTCTCTTCTCTGGGCAACAGCTAGGAAAGAGCGGCCTGCTGGGGGTGACTGAGCTCCTTCAGCAGGGTGGAGACACGGAGCTCCGTTCCTGAAGATTTGAGCTCCCTTCCTGCACAGGAGCTGCCATCCTGCTATGGTGGGCAGAGATGATGCTTAAATCCTGATGAGTCAAGCTTCATTTCTGCACCCTGCTAAAGGAGCTCCCTTCTCCGCACAGAGGGGAGCTGACATCCCACGGCAGGCAGCTCTTTTCAGCCATCCCCGGCTGGGCCTTCAAAAGCCAAGCATGATTTTCGGCACCTGAGCAGCAGGAAGGTAAGGAGCCCAGGGGGCTGCCTGAGGTGGGTGGGAGAGGCCCGGCACAGGCCCTGCGCAAGTGTCTGTCCCTCAGCGACTGAACCCCCCCCCCCCTTCGATTTTGACAGGGAGGATCTTCAGCTCCTGAATGGAGTTTCCCAAGGCCTCTCACCCATCAGGCAGCCTGCCCTCTGCTTACACGCTGGGCAGCCCCCTCTCGCGTAGCACCGCCTCCTGAATGGCCAGCATCAGGAAGTCTCCGGAATTGTAGTCAAATTTTCTCAATAGAAATTTGGAGACCTGATGGGCTTTTTAGATATAGTTTGCATAGATGTGAATAGGCTTTTCTTCTTTTTTAATTGGATGGAGTGTAATGGTTTCTAACTTATGTTGGTTTGGTCTGTGACCACATAACTGTTTTGCAAATCTTTTCAGAGATATTTCTGCTGCATTAGTAATAGTTTTACCTTGAATATAGAAATAATTCTCATTCCTCCTCCCACCCCCCATAACTCAGTTAAAGAATACTTGCTCAGAAATTGCCGGGAAAAGGATGCCTATTTTTAATCTTAGAAGAAGACAGATATAGATGAAGAGTGTTGGAGAGGAGAGCCCTGAATTCAGATCTCTCTTCAACAATTCTTAGATCGTCATGTCTTCTCCGGGACCTTCCTTGCGTGATACCGGCAGGGATAGCCTCAGGAAAACTGAATTCCTGGAAAGAGAGTTTTGCTGAAACTTACTTTTTCACATAGATGATCCATTGGAACTAAGCTTTAAATTGCAATAATCTTTGCCTTTCTCCTCCCCACCCCCCACCCCAGTTTGAGCAGGAAAACCAACGCCTTGTGGGTGAAATGAACAGCCTGTTTGATGAAGTGAGGTACAATTTTTTCCCCTTCCGTTTGCTTTTTTTCACATTTTGATCAAGGTTCTCGGCCCACATTACCTGCTTGAGGTGAGGTCGCGTGGGCAGCACGGTGGGGATTGGTGCTCATCCCAGTGGCGTGTCTGTAGATCGGCCTCTCAGTGGGGCTGGTGCTTTGTACGAATTCTGTGCTCTGGTTCAGCCTGTAGTTTTTGCAGCCTATTAGATTTCCCAACTCCAACAGGAGCCATCTCTGGCTAATGCTGTTTTATATTGCACAGATAATAGGTGTCCAGTTTTTCTGTCTAGCAGTCTGCATTTTTACACACCTAGATCCTACACCTAATTATATAAATTGTATTTTTCCAGTGTTGCTATAAACAACTGATCTGCTTTGTATTAAGCATCTTATTGAAAATCTGCTTTGTCCAATAAGGCTTCACTATCTTAGGAATGTAAGATATTCTATTTACTTCATTCTGTAAAAACGGGAAATGTTTATTCTTAACTCTGTTTATATATAACAAAGTCTTTTTGCTTTCCTTTGTTATATTTTGATCATTTTTAGGCAGATTGAAGGGAAAGTAGTTGAAATATCTAGACTTCAAGAAATATTTACAGAAAAAGTATTACAACAGGTAAGAAGAATCTCACATTTGACTCTTTCATTAAAGCATTTTGAGCTCTAAAAAAATTTATGGCACCCTGTAGGATAGAGGCAAAGTGTCTATGATGATGGAGCAAAATACGAATTAATTATAATAGAGTGGGGACAGTTACCAAAAGCAAATTTGCTGCAGAAATATATTCCAGGAGAGAACATTATGGGGGAATGAACAAGGGCACTGGGGCTATGAAGATACTGCCGAGTTCCCCGATAATTCTTCCAATTCCCAGTGCAGCCTCTGTCCTTGGGATTGCCTTGTGGTCTCTCATTCAACTCCTGTCTGCCTCAAAAGTCATATTTACCTTTTTCCAGAAGGGTTCAGCCAAGGTCATCTAGCTGCTGCCATTTGCAGAGTCACCAAATATGTCTTAACTTAATTTCTAGGAAGCTGAAATTGACAATATCCACCAGATAGTTGTGGGTGCAACGGAAAACATCAAGGAAGGCAACGAAGACATAAGAGAGGTAATCTTGGCCAAGGCTTTCTTGATTTTTATTATTCTTGACTAGCCCATGGCAAGTTGTACTCCAGTAGCCTGGCTCTGTTGCATTTTGAAGGAATACAGTCTTGTTTCTGGTTACACTTGTTCTGTGTGGTGTGAAGATGTGCACATCCATTCATTCAAAACAGTTATATAGCCGCCTATCTTATAAAACTCTGGGCAGCTCAATCTCCAGAAGTGCCGCCCTCTCCAAAATTAACCGTGGCCAGTATTTGTAGCTGTGGGCCAACCACTTTCCTTAAGAAGGGAAGACTGGAGACTGGACAAAAGCTCTCCAATGCTGTGAGGTCAAGGATCGTGTCTTGCAGCGCTCCACCGCCTCCAGTCAGCTATGCTTATGGGTGTCGTTTCTCCCCCCCCCCACAGAACGCAGGCTGAGACCCTCTGCACCAGAGACCCAGCCTAACCCCTCAAGCACCATTCTTTGGTCAAAGCGTCCTTCACGCTTTGCAAGCAAGGACCGATGGACAACTGATAAAATGCTGCTTTGTTCTTACTTCAGCTAAACAAGTGGCATAAAATAAAACAAAATAAAAGGGGGGTGAGGGCATACATTAAAAACCTTAGTGAACATGTCAGTCATAATTTGATTGGCCTTTTCTTTCTGTATTCTGCTCTTAAAGGTTGCCATGTGGAACAAAAGATCTGAAGACAAAAACTATGTTGGAGGCATAAACTGAAAACAGTTTTGCACATTCCTGAATTGCCCACTGCAATTTACATCTTTTAAAAGGATGTTTTTGTTCTCCACAGGCAATCAAGAATAATGCTGGATTTAGAGTGTGGATCCTCTTCTTCCTGGTCATGTGCTCCTTCTCTCTGTTGTTTCTGGACTGGTATGGAAGCTGATCCTGGCCAATAAAGCCCACGGAACCACCTCACCAGGTGACACTGTAGTTCACCCATCATGGCTGTAGAAATATGTATATATCGTATGTATGTGTATATATGTGTGTGTGTGTGTGTGTGTGTGTGTGTGCCTGCCTCTGTAAACTAACACTCAGGACCATCTCAGAAGTCATAGGGAGCTTTAGGCAGCAGCAGAAGGAAACTGGACGGCTGCCAGGAAATGCTCAAGAAAAGTGTTGACAGGTACATGATCACAGCAGTGAGAAGTTGCCAAACATTTGTATGTGATGAAATGCCAAGCAGCTGCTTCCCCTTCAGGGGTGGGGCAGGGGGCAGTGTTTTCCAGCATGAGGGATGCCACTGGTCTTCCCTGTTGGCTGAAGTGGGGGGGGGGAGGGCCCCCCCAAAAAGTCCCCTTAAGGAGAGGGGCTTCAGCTCGGAACAGGGGTTACTTGGCTTTTTCCAGAAACTCTGCGCTTCAACTCCCTCCCCTCATTTTGTCTTCCCTTTCAAAGCCCCAATTGGCCTCTTCAGCTTTGCGAACACGGAGACTCTGGGTCTGTGGAAGCCCCCCCCCCCCCCCATGAAGAATGGAGAGGAAGGGGTCTTCTTGAATGATCCAGTGCATTTCCGTTTACAGCAAACAGGGATTGCTCAGACATAGTCATGCAAATAATCATCATTAGAAAGGTGTTTTAGAAGAGGTTTTTACTGCAAGTAGTGTGATCGGAATCCTTCATTTCTTTTCTTCTTCACCGCTGCGAACATCTATTTAAACATACGGAGTTTGAGACTTGAGCATACTATTTTATTTTACACAGAGTGAAAATGTCAAAAGTTACATGTGAATTCGGTAAAAGTACTGACTACTAGGGAATACAAACATGGTGGTGTGTGTACAAGAGAGAACTCCTTGATGCAAATGAAAGATTTGGCACATAAGTTATTGCTTTTTATGTATTCCACGCAGCAGCGATTACATACCAAAAATTGTACAATATGTAACTATATTTAATATTAAAATATCCAACAAAACCGTAAAAGGCATTTTCCAAGTAAATTGATGTAAAAAAAAAAAAAGTTCTGGAAGGAAATATAACCTAGAACCATGTTTGTCTTTGTATGCGTATAGGGGGAAAAAAGACATGTTGATTTTAAAGTGTGTTTCGGTAAAATTAATGAAACTTTTGACATTCCACTGGGAAATAACACATTCAGAAGAACAAAAATGCCAGCAGTTGTGAGCTACAACCTGCAATTGAGAACAGCAGACAAGCCAACGCCAGAGTCTGATGGAGGGTCTTCCTAGTGCAGTGCAGTGTTTTTCCAACCATCTCCCATCCTAGGAAAGATTCACAGATTAAAATGCGCCAACGCTGTCCTATCCCTACAGAGCTCAGCGGTGGAGAAGCAGGTCAGATTTACACCCGTTGTCCCAGCAGACTGCCGCCCTTGCCAGCCAAACTCTCTGGGAAGGAATCGATAGTGACTGTGGAGGAGCATTTGAACATAATTTTCATCATGTAGGAGTCTGTCAAACATAGTAATTGTGTGCCTGGCCTCGTGAGTGCTTAGCTTATGTCCAGAAAGTAGCCCTGCCCTCCCTCCCTCCCCTTTTCAACCTCGGAATCGCCTGGATGTTGCCGTCATTGGAGGCACTTTATTCCTCAGCTGGCTGATGTCAAAATCCCACTGAGCTCAAGGGAACCGATGTGTCTTCCCAGCAATTCCCTGACAGGGAAGGAATAGGAAAGGCCAAAGAATGCTGCCAGCAAAGGACATTTTTACAATGTTCTAATGAAATACGTCCTTTCTAGTTACACAGATTGTATGGTGGAATGAAGAGTTTCCGTCTTCTTTATCTCCTTAAGTCACCACTACCCCTCAGAATATTTTGTCCTTTATATTCTTGCCCTTTAATTAAAACTCCTAATCTGTCATTAAAACTGTATAGCTCTTGAATGTCTAATTTCTATTTTGTTTGCGCAAGATTATTTCATGTAGTGGAAACAGTGAAGTTCATGCTATAACAGAAGCAATTAAGCCTAAAGGTAATGGATGTAGTGAGCAAAATCAGGCCGGTTTTATTTCTTGGTCTTCATTTTGGAACTGCAAGCCATGCCCATGAATGTTGGGATTTCAGAGCCGATTTAAAGGGAAACAAAACACGAGGACACACAGTAAGAAGCACGTTATCCCACGCCAACAAGCCCTGCCTGAATGACTCTGTCAGATGTCTAAATTACAAGAATGTGCCTAAGTTCCATGCCGCTGAAAGAGAAATTGGTGTTAGAGCTCTAAAGCAATGCTGATGTGCTCTGGACCATTAACGCCCTACTTTCTTTTTCGTTGCTCCGTTTTGCAAAGCAGTTGGCAGCAACCAAAGCAATTACACCATAAATTATGAGCAACCTCTAAGTGATCCTAACAATGAGACATTCCATGAAAACCACCTTCGGACCCTTCTCCATCAGACTCCACCTCCTGCTAAACAGGTTTCTCAGCTGCCTCAGTCTCCTGCTCAGAGAGTTTCTCTTCTGAAAGCACCGTCATCCATGGAGAAACTGACCGGGTGATGGTCTGCTTGGCCAGGTTGTAGTGGTTGATCACCGTGTAGAACTTTCCTCGAGCGCTAGAGTCTTGTTCAGAATAGTAGCTCTCTAATCCAGCCGGAATGCATTGATTGTTCTGAAAGACACAGATGCCACACACACACACACACACACACACACACACACACACACACACACACACACACCTACACCTGAAAACCGGAGAGAAAGCAAGGTGGCGCTGTGTGTGTATGTGTGTCTCCCCCAAAGTATCTGCGGAAGAGAAAGCACTGGGCAGCTTCTTGGGCCCATTTGCATTCATTTCTCCCCCAGCCTTCTACCTTTCTTCCTCCAGGGCACCTCAGTGGTTTTCCTCTCTGCGCCTCAACACACACCAAATGCTCCCCCCTGCGCCCTAATTTCTATGCTCTTCTTGCATGACTGACTCAGCCGGAGACCCCACTGACTAAACATCCCTTTGGTTTTCAGTCCCCTTCCTTACCTTGAAGACGAAACCTTCTGGGCAGGCTTGGTCGTACTTATAGACCTTGTAGACCACCAGAAACCCAACGCAGGTAAGGAACGCGAGGGCAAACAGGATCAGGGCGGTCGCCTGCAAACAGATTTACCGTTTCTTTTAAGTACACGTTGCTCCGAAACGCTTCTGAGCAGACCAAAGGACTGTCCTCGACATCTCGCTTGGAGCTTCCCTACCTGACCTGGCAGTTTCTATGGGGAAGAAGAAGAGAGTGCGCAGTTCCACCACCAGCCGGTATCCCCCATAACGGGTGGGGTCTGTGTTGCACTCCTGCTGCAGCTGAATCTAACCTCCCCCCCCAAAGAAAGGGGGCTGTGTTTGCCAATGGAGGCGGTGAGGGCTCTGCTTTAAGGTATCTCATGAGTTGTCTGTGCCTGCATTTCAACCTCTTGTGTTATGCCGAGGTGGCGCAGTGGTTAGAGTGCAGTACTGCAGGCTACTTCAGCTGACTGCTAGCTGCAGTTCGGCCGTTCAAATCTCACCGGGTCAAGGTTGACTCAGCCTTCCATCCTTCCGAGGTGGGTAAAATGAGGACCCAGATTGTTGGGGGTAATATGCTGACTCTGTGAACCGCTTAGAGAGGGCTGTAAAGCACTGTAAAGCGGTATATAAGTCTAAGTGCTATTGCTATTGCTATGCGTTCCTCTGAGTCGGAGGCTGAAGGGCCTGGTCCAGGAGGTCAGCCAGGCAACGGCGAAGAAGCCGAAGCAGACGGGGAACAGGAGCCAGGGAGGGCAGACTCCCATCGGGAGCAGCCAGATGCTGAGGACAAGGCCACCAAGGTGATCCGCTGGACTTTAGGGGAAGCAAGGATGGCAGCGCCCCACAGTGACGGCCAGGAGTTGCTCTCCATTGGAAGCAGTTCTCCAGCAACCACCATGCCTTCCAGTGTCCTCGCTCTAATCATAGTTCCAGCCTTTACAGCTGGGACTGGGTCTGAATCCTGGACTGGTGCAAACCACTCCTTTCTCCGCTGCCACCTTGCCCGTCTGCCCAGACCCAGAGTGCCCTGGGTCTCCAGCTGTTGGCCCTGCATTGCCCCTTACAACCCGTAGATTGGGCTGGGTTCTGTGGACCCCCTGCTGAGGACCCTTTGCTCAGCTGGGCATTCGGCCTGCCTGCTTAACTATCTAAACCACCATCTCATTGTTAAACCCACTTGCTGCAAGCCGCCCAGAGTTGTTCTGGATAGTGAGATGGGCAGCATATAAATCTAATAAATAAGTTTACTACTGTGTGATGGCTCAGTGTAGAACAGAGCTGTCTGCTGTTCCTGCATATTATCAAGAAAGCCCTTGGCTGGACAATACAGTTGCAAGAAAAAGTATGTGAACCCTTTAGGATTACGTGGAGTTTTGCATGAATTGGTCATAAAATGTGCTCTGAACTTCATCTAAGTCACAACAATAGAAAAACACAGTCTGCTTAAAATAATACTACACAAACATTAGATGTTGCCATGGTTTAACTGAACATAACATGTAAAAATTCACAGTTCAGGGAGGAAAAAGTATGTGAGCCCCTAGCCCAATGACTTCTCCAAGAGCTAATTGGAGCCAGGAGTGAGCCAACCTTGACTCCAATCAGTGTGATGATATTGGATATGTCGCTGACAGCTGTCCTGCCCTTTAAAACCACAAAACTGGTTTGGGTTTACTGGTTTCAAGAAGCACTGTCTGCTGTGAACCATGCCTCGCAGAAAAGAGCTCTCAT
>QLTV01002964.1:5202-32975 GCA_003457575.1 Thermophis baileyi | reverse complement strand
CGCTCCCGCATCCCTCCCGGCCAGAGACCCGAGGCAGCCCGGGCGGAGGCTCCCCGCGGCGCTGGCGCTCGGCCCGCTCGGTACCTTGTCCGGCGGCGGGAACTGGAGCTGCCCGACGTCCAGCGGGGTGATCAGAGGGATGGTGTCGAAGCCGTCGTCCGCCGGGGCCGCCTTGCCGCGCTTCTCGCCGAAAGGGCCGCCCAGCTTCACCATCCTTCCCTCGCGCAGAAGAGGAGCCTGCAAAAGGCCGCGGTCAGGCGAGGCTCGGCACCGCCCCAGCTCCGGCCCCCGCCCGGGGAGACCTACCTGCTCGACCCCCGCCTCGTCCTCCGCTGTGGCTGCCGCGCCGGCTTCNCCTGCTTTGTGGCCTCCGTCCACAAAGCGCCCCCCCTCCCATCCTAGAGGCAGGGGGGCCGAGAGCGACTGGCCCACATCTGAAACCGGGGTAGCTGGATCCCCTGTTCGCTGGGATGGGCCCCCTTGATGGACAGCCTTCTCGCTCTTGCAGGATGGGCTTCTGCCCTGAGTTTCCTTGAAAGATTCACACTTGGTGATCAGAGGAACCAAAGGGAAGGAAATGGACCGAACTTCCACAACACTGAGCGCTCCTTTTTAATAAGTCAAGGCACTAGGATTGTTGGTTATTAATAGCAACCCAAAATATCGCCAGCGCTATTATTTCAGTATTGCTGTTTTGTCGTGTTTTAAACCCTCACTCATTATGGAAATGGGGTTCTGCAGGTAGATTCAGACATGACTGAGGCAGCCTATAGGTGAATAATGAATTTTAAAAAGAAATATCTCTAGGCAACAATTCAGTCAAGTACAACTTTGATATGGTTTTATTTACTTACAAATAGGTATGCTGCTCTTCAGGAGGCCCAAACCCTCACTGGCCCAGCTCACTCTCATTCTGCAAAGTCTTCGTGGTTAGGCCCCAGAGTGTCAGGCCAGAGAAGGGCCCCTCGTTATTTCGGGACTTGGCAGGAGCCACGCGGCTGCTCGGGAGCTCCCCATTCCAGCCGCTGCCCAGGGCACTTGCAGAGGAGCGAACTGGGGGCAGAGTGCCAGACTGCAGCGGTCCCTCCTCAGAGGAGGGATGACTTTCTTTAAAAGTACAAGAGCGAGTCGGTCCTTCTGGAGATTTACAGAGTTTGGCAGGATCCAAGCTCAGTTTCTGAGCGTCTTTTCCCACCCCAGGCCTTACCCTGCCAAATGGTGCTCCCGGGGGTCCAAACTCATTTGGCAAATGCCCCCTCGAGTGGGGTGGGCATTTCTCTGATGGCGACAGGAAGGATACTGAAATTTCCTGGGTAAAGAAATCTGAACATTGGGACTTCTCGAGGTCAGGAATTTCCATTGCGTGAGAAAACTCGTCTACAATAGCTGCACTTTCACTGTTAGCTTTACAGTGGGTTTTTTTGTGTCGACGTAAGACAGCAGAACGGCTGAAACATTTATTGCAGGTCTCACAGTGATACGGCTTTTCCCCAGTATGTGTTCTGATATGTCTTCGCAAATCTCCAGATCCCGCAAAACATTTTCCTGTAAAATAAGATACTTATTGTTCTTTCAGCAAAGATCAGTGTTTTAATTCTAAAGTTACTAGGTTTTAATTAATGCGGTTTGTTGTTATGTGCGCCTATGCATCAAAAGTAGTCTTGTTCTCAATTAACCCAGTGGGCAGATCAGATCCAGTAGGTTAAAACTGCAAGGAAGGCTACGTATCGGGAGGGGCCGCCTGACTGTGCAAGCTATCAGCCAGCGGAAGAGGCTGGTGTGCGAAGCGGAGGATTCTCCTTGGCGAGAGTTCTTTGAAGAGAAGCTGGGAGGTTCTCTGCTTGGAGAATCCCTAATGGCTCCTTCGTGGCTGGGCTTAAACCAGGCGACCTTTAAGAGTCCTTCCCACTCTTGCATCTGTGCTTCTACCACAACTTCCCTTGTTTTGAGCCAGGGGGTCCCACGCGGGGAAAGCAAATTACACTAGTCCAACTAAGAGACAAAGACACAAGGACATTTTAGTGAAACCTGCAAAACTGCCAGATAAAGGGGTTACATTGGAGACAAAGGATTTTTGAAGAAATGGGAAAGAAGCTTGAAGATACAATGACAGCACCAATATTTGCTACTGAAAAAGCGCTATTTAATAGAGACTTTAAAGAACTGAAAGATGCGAAGGAGAAGAATTTGGAAGAATTTATAGGCTGACAGGATAAAACAAACCCCAGCTTATGCAGAAATACTGGAAAATAAAATAGTGGGCTATAAGACAGGTGTGAAAACTAAACTGGAAATCCAGACAGTAAGAATGAGTCACTTGGATTTACAAAAGAGGGCTAGAAAGCCACAAGGAAATGGGTGAAAGAAAATTTGTGTGCAAATTAAATGCTACAAAAGCATCTTGTCAGGGCAAAGATTAAGAATGTTAAGAGCAAAAGAAAGGAATATAAAGTTGATCTGTTGGATCAGGGTTAAAACCAGAAATACTTTTACAAAGTTCTGGCAACCCTTTATAGACTGTTTGCTGATACTAGACAGAAACGTTAATGAATTTTAGATTTGCGGACGGGTAAGGTCCCAAAGGTGCTTTTTTCAAGAGGCATCTGGACTTTCTGGTTTTTCTTTGAAGATGTTTCGTTTTTCATCCAAGAAGTTTCTTCAGCTCGGACGGGTAAGGATTGAGATATAGGAAGAAGGGATTCAGGAAAGGTAATATCCAAGAGGGCTGAAAAATACACAGCTTGTACTTATAAAAGAAGATCAGAAGTTACTTCTGTAGATATTTCCTTTTTTCCATACTTTTTCTTTCTCTTTGATTTCAATTTTTCAATTTTTGCTTTTACTTTCACTTTTACTATTATTAAAATCTTTAATAATACTATTTTGAAATGTAATTTTATTGAATCTTAACGAATGCCTATGGTTTCCAGTTGAGACAGGACACGTAATTCTTGAAGTCTATATTATGACTATAACATATTGCCTGTTAATTCTTCATTTGAGAAGGAGGGGAAATAATTTGCCATTATTAATATCTGCTGAATTTTCATTATTTTCATGTGTGCTCTAAAGGTACAATTGAACAATGAAAAGGTTAGCATTTTTAGTAGAATTTTCCAAACCAGATCAGTAAAACAACCTTCTGACTTACCACAAACTGAACAATTATATGGCTTTTCTCCTGTGTGTCTGATCCTGTGTTTTACTAATTTCCGTGGTAAGTTAAATGATTTCCCACACTCGTCACACGTGAATACTTTTTCTGCTGCATGGTTCTTCTTGTGTTCCTTTAAATTACTGAAGTTACTAAATCCTAAATGTAAGAGAATTTGAATCAGAATGATCACTCACAGGGTGAAATAAATTACAAAAGAGCCCCGCTGCCTTTAAAAATCAGTGCCCCGTGCCACCACAGACACCAGAGCCGAGGCCAAAGACAGGACCTGAGCGTGCGAGGATGAAGCCTCCTGCCATTAACTCTTGACCTACAAGGGGAGAGTCGGAGTGCACCAGCGCGTAACCGGTGCCCTTGAGCTGCTACTCTTTCTGGCCACAGCCACCTGGCTGCTTTTGGAACCCTAGCTGGATGGTGCCGGCACCCAAACAAGGCCTAGCGGGGAAGGGGCACATGCTGGGATTACAGCTTGGCTTGCTCGTCCAGGGAAGCTTAACCAGACCTACCTCGACCACAAATATCACACAGATGCGGTTTTTCTCCAGAGTGAATAATGATGTGGCGCTGGACATCACCAGAGGCAGCAAACCTGTAACACCATCATCAAAGCCACTGTGAATGCTCCAATAAGCACTTTCTGTACTATCCTGCCTTGACCGCATCATGTTCCTGGCAGGCAGGCAGGCAGGCCTCCCTCCGGAGGAAGCAGCCTACCTCCCCACCCCTCCCTCACACCGTCCGCCTGGTCCTAGGCATCACCAACACTCCCCGGAACTCCAGCCACAAAAAGGCCACCAAGGGCTGCCGTGCTGTGCCCCCCCCCTTATGAATCCGGCTGCAGAGTTACATGTACGAATCAGGCCTGTTTGCTGGGCTACTAGGAAATTATAATGAAACATTTTGAAAGGCAAGATGGCTGAAAAGCAAAAAGCAATCTAACGCTTTATGTTGAAAAAGTGTCCTTTTTGTAGAAACTCAGGAATGTGTTTCACATCCAAATAAAATGTTTATCTACATTTATATCAAATATATATTTATATCTCTAGTTTTCTATTCAGCATGAAAGTTAAGCTAGCTGGACAGCAGCTTACCGTGAGGAAAGGGCTAAAAATAAAAAAAGGAAAAATAACGAACCCTGCTGGATTGTATCAGATTTGCTGAAGGTTTACAATTTGAAAAATAATTTAAATTCGTAATTGATTAAAAACAGATTAACAAACGATGTAGGACTCTTCAGTCAACAGATAGCTTTAGAAGCAAAAGCTCTCTGCTCTGGGATAAGCCTTATTTTAGGAGAGAAGCATATCGAAAACTATTGCAATAGTTTTCGAAAACTTGCAAGTCAGGCCTCACCTTGCCATTTCCCACTTTGTGCCGCTGTTCTGGCCACGGCTTCATTTGCTGTTGTGTTTCTACTGAGGTGCTGACACACACCCTGCAGGGATGGAAGTATTTTCATGCTGGCCAAAACAATTTCCCCCAGCATGAGATATAACATAGATACACATCTCCAGTTCTCCCAATACACTGGTTGCTGGCACTCCTCCTCTTCCTTTGCCTTGTTTTTTGGTTTCTTTAAACCATAGTTTGTTATAACTATCGGTAGATACTTACGGTTTGCGCAATCCTTCTAAAATAAAAAATTGGATCCTATTTTGCATTATTGCATTCTCAATCTAGTTGGAAGAAATTTAAGAGACCCTGAACCTTTCCATTTAGGTATATTAGCCAACAGATCTTCTGGGGTGTGTTGTCTTGGAGGACGGTGAATAGTAAATCTCTACATATATGACTAATAGATATAAATGCATATAATATCTATGAATTTCACAGACATACAAACCTCTTCCCGCAGATTTCACAAATGAATGGTTTTTCACCAGAATGGCGACGCAAGTGAGTCTGAAGATTGCCTGCCTACAAAGAGAAGGAAACGTTTTTAATAAAAGGATGTTAACCAGAGAATTTTAAGTTGGAAATGAAGTACTCCCTTATGTCAATAATGATACTTAAAAATAAGAGCAACACCCCCTCCCCCCCCCCCGACGTACCATTGTCATATCTAAAAACAGGGAGGGGGATTCTTTAGGCACAAGCAGAGAATTCAACCCTCTATCAGACCAGGACTGCAAAGACTTCACTCCCCACCAGCAGATGGGCTGAACCCAAAGCCCCCTCCCGCAAGGCAGGCACTTCCAAATGGAGGCAAGGTCTTTCTCCTATGGAACGAAGAGGTTTCCTCTACTGGAACCAGCCTAAACTGGGAGAGGGCGATTTCAGTTGTGCAGAAGGATCTACCACAATGTCCCGTTTGTTCCCGAGTCTGCTGTGCTGTTAGGAAAGGGGGGTCCAAAGTGACTTCTTTGGCCAAAGACTATCCTTTCCCCGGGCGCTGGAGCAGGAACGGGCAACTCCAGAGCAAGAGGGCAGCAGAGCAAGAGGGCATTGGTGCTCAGCATCCAAGCCTACATTGGCATCCAAGCTTACATTTTTGCTCAAGGCAGAACAGACTTTAAGACATTTACGCTTAACTCTACATTCCCCAAAGCCAAAGGTCTGCGTGACGGACCGTCTCCTTATCCAGCTGACTTTCTGGCAGACTTTCAGTGAAAAATATGGTCCAAAGCCATCATTCATTGCACAAGTAAGCATAACGTGAAGTTTCCAATTAGAAATTTGGAATCAAAATCAATGATAGGACAAATACTTAGGGATTAGGAATTCATTCTATCTCAAAATGTACGTACAGAATCCAGAACTTTTTTCATATCTGAAAATGGTAAATGTTCATAAGAATTTCTGAAGTTCACTTTAGGGAAGATAAGATTCCTTAGCAGCACCAATCACGGGGAACAGAAACCATGTTTATTTATTTTTTTCTGGTGAAAAATGTTTCTTAAATTGTTTATCTTATTTTGTGATTCTTGTAGAATTGCCATAAAATCATACTGCGTACAATCTATTGCCTGATCAATAGAAAGGGACTAGGTAGCATATAAACAAAAGTAAACTTAAATACAAAAGAATATTATACAAAATATTAAAATTCCTACCTGTGAGAAACATTTTCCACAAATGTTACATTCAAAAGGCTTTTCACCTAAAAGAAGAAGCAGTTATATTTGCACTTCTGACAACTAAGTAACATTGAATGTACATAAAAATGGACACTTGTCTTCATAAAAATAACCAAGAGGACATTTATATTCAACATATTCACAATTCCCCTTAATGCACAGATTAATACTATTTTATATTAATAAGACTTAATGAAAAATTAGCTTAATTGTACATTATTCTATGATGTTCACCATAGTTTAACAGAGCTTGATCATAAGTGAATACAAAATTGCTATTTTGAAATTCTACACCATAAAGCTGGGATTTGCAACTTAGTGGCATAGATCCCAAATAAAATTCTGGTCACTGGAGTAAACATCTCTATGATACAGTAAGATCATAATGTCAAAGGAGAAAAAAAATCTTTTTTTTACAAACCATTTTCTTTCTCCTTCCAAATGGCTGTAAATGGCAGCGCATGAAATATGTATCAACTAGTAAGGCAAAGTGGAGTAACTTTTTTATGCAAAAAGTTCTATCAAGGAAACCAGGCAATAATTGTTTTGTAAGTGTTATGACTGGCCCTTATCAGAAAAATGACGTGCATACCTTTCTTTACTGGGAAAAAACACGAATGTTTAAGCACATTCACATGGATGAAGGTTATTCGATGTGGGCCATGAAATCTGATTACCGCTTGATGGACTTGCGTGAGCCCCTCTGGGCCACGGCTGACTTTTCAGCTGCTAAGACTACATTCTGGCTGGTTCTCCATGCGGTCACTCGATAGCTGGCCTGCCATGTTAACTGACTGTACCTGTATGAGACCTTACGTGGAGCTCCAGGTTGCTCGGATGTTTAAAAACCTTTCCACATAATGCGCAAGGATACTGCCTCTCTGGAAGGAAAACCTTGAACGGGCTCTCTGGCCCAGATGGCTCCTGGGACGGCTCCACTTCTACACATTCGGAACTCACTAGCCCGCTGGGATCGTTCCCTTCAGGAACCTCAACCGTGGGCGTCCTTTTTGTGCTGCTCTGGCTTCCTAATTCGTTTCCTTTTGCAGCGGCTCTGTCAGGATCACGAACAGAAGATTGTTCAGGAGACTTTTGGGACTGTAGCAAATTCAGTTTCTGAAGGTGGATGGCTTTCTTAGGCCTCAACTGTTTGGCTGGCTGTACGGATGCGCCCTCTGTGCCTCGATCCTCAGCACAGCCATTTAAGGACTGGGCGAGAAAGGGTGGCGGCAGGGGGGGACGATCAGACGACTCCAAAGTACACTGGCTGACGTTGCACAAAGTGGCACCCTGAGTTGTGTCTTGTGCTAGAGAGATTACCAAATCAGGGGGCATTTCTCGTAAGCCCTTGTTGCTGGGACAAATAATCTGTTTGCAGAACTGTTTGCTATAAAAGTTTCGGAGCTTATAACGGCCATTTGGTAGTTTAAAGGACAGATCCGCCCCACCGGGGCCCACAGAGTCTTGCTCTGGTTTGGCTCCCTCAGCTGAGGAGCTGTGAGGTGCACAAGGCTGTGACCCAGGCTGCTGGTCATCCAAGACTTTACAAGCGGCAGGTGAGCAAACGTGGGGTACATCATGGCGTCCACAGTGGGTATCAGCAGCCAAAGTATTTTGCAATGAAAATGTATCACTGCTGGTCAGACTGGCTGGTTGCTCTACAGATCGGGAGGTTCTTAAAAAAGAGTGACACAGATTCAAAATATTCTGCAGCTGCAAGCACTGTGCGATATCCAGCAGGTTCTGTATATTACCCTGGTTGAGGTCAAGATGTGAAGTATACATATAATCCAAGATCTGGCCAATGCCACCCACGTTCTTAATGTCCAAATGAAAAACATCATTCTTCTGGCTTGGAGAATTTTGAAACAGGGTCCTAGGAAAGAAAAGCAGAATTACAAACAAGGGGCACATCTGCTCATCCTCAAATCCCCTTTTATAACATTAACATTACATTGCATCCCATTACATCGGCCCATCCCACCCGGTCGGGCAGGGAAGGTATGTTGGAGACCTTGTTAATTAAAAAGCGCCAACTGGCAGAGTCCAGGAAGAGAGCCTTCTCTGCCATTGCTCCCCACCCTGTGGAATGTTCTCCCCCAGAGGTGAGGCAGGCCCCCACCCTCCTGGACTTCCAAAAAGGATCCAAGGCGTGGCTCTGTGGCCTTGCAGGGGGAGCCCAGAGGAACCTGAAGCCCAGGGACTGGTTAGTGCCTGAAAACCTCCCTTTGCCTTTTAACTCATTTTCATAGTATTTAATCATCCTTACCTCCTTCCTTCTAAACTATTTTTTTCTATTTTTTAAACTTTTATATATACTTTTTAATATTTTTAACATTTTATTGTACACTGCTCAGAGTCCCTTTCTGAGGAGATTGGCGGTTCAAAAATGTGAAAAGGTAAGTAAACATAAAAGTGCACATATTCATCTATGTTTTGAAAATCTTGATCACATTTGGTTAAATAATAATTGCACAACAATACTGTTGAAAGCAGCAATTTTTTTAATAGCAAACATATATAATAGAATTTGCAATTTCAGCCTACAACACAATTTCATTCTATGATATTAGCCGGTAAGAAAACATTTAAAGGTCATCTTTTAATCCTCCTATATAATTTCCATTTTCAGAGAGCACACCTTCAGCAAAAGATGGCAGGGTATCCTCAACTGAGTTTGTAGTATTGCTTGTGGTAGCAACACTGGTAAATGCTGACAGTTGTAAATATATAACTCTTGTTAACTTAATGACACTTCTGCCTCCCATGCCTTACTTAATATTCATTAAAGTAGTTTGTACTAACATACCTAAAATATTGGCTAAAAGCAGCCAACACATTTTTATGTGCTTTGAAGGAAACTCCTTTGACCACCAACATACAATCGCAGAGAAGACCCTGTATCCGCTGATCATGGAGCTGCTGAAGGAGGTGACAACTGTGATTTGCAAAAGCATCCATGCTAGAACGTGTCTATGTTACCTAAAAAAGAAAAAAAAATACTTTTAGGGATGCAGGTATACCGGTAAGCATGTGCTAAATTTTATAGTCATATACATCAGAGCTGTTCTATGCACAAGGATTAAATGCAAACCAAATCACAGCACAGCGGCAAGTTTCCCAGAAGATCCCCCTTTTTCACCAGGTAGCTTTCTTAACAAACTAAAGGCATACAGTAGACACAATATATCGTGATCTTCCTAGTCTCTCAAAAGCATCTCATAATTAGAATACTGTTTTACAGTGGTCCTCAGATAATGGTTCAGTGACCAACATTTTGACGGTGTCCAGCTTGCAATTATGAGGGTGGGGCAAACTGTAGTCCCATGATCGTGATTTCCCATGTCTCCTGCCAGCTCTTCATATGCAACGTCAATGGGGAAGCCACTAGGAAGTCGGAAATTACTCCTATTGATCCCGGCCTGCTTCCCTGCTACTCCTGTCTTCCCGCCTAATGATCCATGCAGGGGTTACAACAGCAACCCAGACTGCTGGGATTCCCAATACTAAGCGATGCAGTCACGTGATATTGCGCTTTATGACCGCATCGCTTAGCAACGGCAAGTCTGGTACCAATTGCCAAAGTAACCTGAAGGCTACCTGTGCCTATTTCATTTATTTACAGGACGTAGATGGCATGTCCACAGGTGGCATAAGTGAAACAGCCTGCAAACACGCAGGTTAGCAGCAATAGGAGTGGCATGAAGCAGCAGCCTAGGCAGGATGTGGTGAACTATAGGGGAGAAAGCAGTTCCACAAAATGCCACAAATATCCAAAGGTGGCACTTTGACAGGGGGTGCCAGGGCCTCGCTAAAGCCCAGTCCATCCCCACCCACCCCGACTAGAGGCACTGGTGAATTTTATGTTGATACAGAGTCGAGATGAAATATGTCCGAGGGGTATATGCCCAAGCAGCTGAAGGTGAGGCTGCAGCCACTCTGCCAACTGACAGATCCCCAGGGAAGAGAGGCTCTTGGAAAGAAACTGAAGAAGAAAGGATGAGATCCCAGATCCGGAGGAAGCCTTCGGCTCCTGGGGGAAAGCCAAGAGGTGCCTCCCACAGACCAGAGAGTGTGACGGGGCTGCCTTGGAGAAGCCCAGCTGCTCATGGAGAATTGAGGAACACGGCCTCAGACACACCTTCCAAGAGTGCGTTGAATGAACTTCAGGTAGTCCTTGACTTGCAACAGTTCAATTAGCGACCGTTCAGTTAAATCATCATTGAAAAAAGTGACTTATGACCATTTTTCACCCTTACGACCATTACAGCATCCCCGTGGTCACGTGATCAAACTTCAGACCCTTGGCGACCGACTCACATTTATGACGGTCGCATTGTCCCAGGGTCACGTGATCCCCTTTTGTGACCTTCTGACAAGCAAAGTCAATGGGGAAGCCAGATTCATTTAACAACCTTGTTACTAACTTAACACCTGCAATGATTCACTGAACAACTGTGGCAAAAAAGATCGGACAATGGGACAAAGCAACCTTGCTTAGGAACAGAAAACTGGGGCCCAACCGTGGTCGTAAGTCGAGGACTACCTGCATAAAGGGCGAGGTGACGAAGTCAACGTTTCCTTACTCTGGAAAGGAAAGGCAAAGGAAGAACGAAGCAGCCATAACTGCTCCTCTCGCTGCAAGAGAAAAGGGATGCAGCCTAGAAACTAACGGCCGTAATTTCCATCGGGAGGATACCAGAGGGGATCCCCACAATCACGCAGCCGGAAGAAGCGGCTGATGAAGTCCAGGCAGGGAACCTTGCCACACGTAAAAGGTCGAGCACCGAGGAAGAGGAAGAGGGAGGAGGGGGGGGCTCCCTCGGTTATGGGGAGCTCTAAGCCCAAAGCGGGAGCGGAGACTCGGCGGAAGAAAGCCCGAAAAACGCAGCAAGCCACTCACCGCCAGGCGGGGCGGGATCCCGCCGGGGGGGGGGGGAAGGAGGAGGAGCAGGGGAAGAGCCGCGCGGCGACGCTATGGGGACGCTTCCAAACGGAGCCGCCCCCCCCCCCGCCGCCGCGGCACGACGTCGGCCAGTCCTGGCCGGAAGTTGGCCAGCGTGACCATAGAGCGGGACGTCCGATGCGCCTCGCGAACGCCGCCGGAACGGGCCCCTTTGCCTGCGCACCACGGACGATCCGAGCGTTCCCCTCCGCTAGGGCGGCTTCCGTCCGGAACTTGGCCGGTCTGAGAGCCCGTGCGAGGCGCGGCTCTCCTCCCTCGCAACAGGTCCGTGTTCCGCCTGGCGGGTTTTCCCCCCGGGCGGCCTCTTCCCAGCTGGGGCCCAGTTCTTCCCCCTCCAGGGCTGGGGGGCGGTTAACGAGGGCATGCGGTGGAGGGGAGGCGCCGCGGGACCCCGACAACGGCCGACGAAGCCTCCTAGCCCCTGCGAGGCCTCCGGGTGGGGTAGGACGGGGCGGTGGTGTAAGCAGGGGCCTAAGCGTCGGAGGCCGACAGGGGCGCCCGCTGGGGGTCCTTTCCCGCTGCTCTTCGGGCAGCGTGGCTTCCCCCCCTCCCCCCTTTGTGGTTGCCAAGAGTAGAGAAACAATTGCTGGCAGCCCCTGGGGCGATGCTGTTCCCCTGTGGGCTGCTCCGAGTTAGAGTAATTTTGTTAACATGTTGTGCTTGGGTAGTTTTCGTTCTCTGAAGTAGAATTTCTAATCCTACATTAAATACAACATCAGATGGTTAATTCTGTTTTCAATGTATTTCTAGGATTTGTTGAAGAGCCGTGAATCAGACTTCAAAGAAACAGATATAGTTTTCCAGAATGGTGTTTTTCACATGTAATGCCTGCGGAGAAGCCCTGAAGAAGGGACAGGTGGAAAAGCATGTGAATATGTGCCGAAACTGTCAGTGTCTGTCTTGCATGGATTGCGGGAAGGATTTCTGGTAGGTTGAAACCGGCCTGTGTCTTCATCATTTGGCACTGGGAGTCTTCTAGGGAAGCTTTTCAATAGGCTTCGGCAGTTGCAGCATCAGGCCAGCCTTGTCTGAGCACGGAAGTTAAAAGGCCTGGCTAGTGGGCTGCCTGGGAGCTCCAGAACTGTGAGCCAGACTGGGATGTCGGCCCTGTGTTATTACCAAGAGTTCTCCAACATCCAGCCTGACCTGAAGGACACAGTAGAAGCATTGGAACTATGGCTTATCACTCTCAAGCAGCATGCTTGGCTTTATAGCCAAAGCAGAAACAGCTAAAATAAAATAAATAAACATCCGATGTATCTCAGATTATAGGGGAAGAAATCTCTAGGAACATCTGGGAAAGTAACAAAAAGGTTAATAGATCCCATAGCTTGTGGGCAAGCTATGGAAAATTGACAGAGATAGGAAATAAGAGAGTTAATATAATTTATTTTGAGAAAAGGTAAATCTGGAAAGGGGAGGAGGAGAAATTTAAGTTCCTAAGGTCAGCCTAGATAATTGATTATCTCTCATTTGAACACGATCTTGAGTTTCAGCAAATGTTCAGAGTTTACTTCTTCAAGTATTGCATTTGTATACTGCTGGATTTCAGCAAAATGGGGGGGGGGTAGCCACTGAAAAAACAGCAAATTTATCAGCAATTACAAAGCAAGTGTAATGGTGATCATTCGGTCTAAAAGGCCCTCTGGAAGTACTCTGTCTTCAGCTGCTTCCCAACAGCAATAATGAAGGTTCAGACTTCTGAATGGAAAATAACTTTACAACAACATAGTATGATTGACCTGCGGGGCCAGGGCGACGTGCAATAAGTTCACATGGTGCAATAGGATTGTGTGTTTGTTAGTAGGATTCACTGGGTTAGGGATTTTCTTTCACTGTGAGTTGTATTGGGTTGGGGGGGGGTGCATGAAGGGAGGCTCAGCCAATCTCATTGTACACATGTTGTACTCTGACAATAAAGGATTGAATTGAATTAATCTCTAGGAGGAGAGCACTCTGTAAGGGAGGAGGGGTTGCTGCAGAGAAACATTGCTTGCAAGTCCCTGCCTGGCATTTGGGCAGCATTAAAAGATGTTGGCAGGCGGTCCACCCTGGAGAAGTATTCTGTAAGGAGGAGGTTTTCCAGTCTAAATGCCTCTCTGCCAAGCAAGTTCTTTGCAAAGACCAGCCTTTTCCAACTTTTTTACCCTGGAGAAAACCTTGACATAATTTTCAGGTCTCAAGGGGATTCCAGAATAAAAACAAAAATGTATTTGTACTTCACAATACAACTTATTTCTAACCTGCAAAATACAAATTTTGCCATATTTACAGCAGAGTAGCAGACCAGCAACTGAGTGGAGGCAGGCAAAATTTCCCACCAACTAGCATTGCACGGCATAAGAAAAAACAATTATTTTTTCCCCCCCAATCATACCGTCTTGTGGAGCAGTTGGGAAAAAAGCTAGCTACCAGTGTCTTTCAAATTAGTTATGCTGCTTTAATATGTTTCAGCAAAATGTTTGGGAAGAGCTCTGGAAAATATCTTCCATTAAGGGTTATTTAAAACTGCATTTACAATGCAGGGATGATGATTATAAATACCATGTGAAGTGCCTAAGTGAAGATCAGAAGTATGGAGGAAAAAATTATGAAGCCAAAGTCCTCAAAGGAGACGTCAAGCAGCAGGAGTGGATTCAGGTGAAGTAGACCTAGCACACCACAAACTGCATTTAATTAAAAAAAAAACATATTTATTTGTTATAACCCACTCTTTCTATAATGGCGCCCAAGACCAAGTAAAATTAAATAAAACTAAGTAATGTAATACAATGCTATGCGTAGAGTTATATCAATTTATTACATGAACTTCAGCATTTTAACTATATTTAATCCTGTAGCAATTCACAATATAAAATTCAATGCGACAATAGGAAACATAAAATGTTCTACTGGTGTATTACCCAGTCACATTAGCCTGTTTTTCATTTGTAGAAGATTCATGAAATAATAAAGGAAACTAACATTAATGTCAAAGTTCGAGATATTTTACAACAGATGTATGCGTACGACAATATTCCACGAAAGAAACGCAAATTTCAGGTATGTTCATGAGTTAAGTATTTATGCCTCAAACCTGACCTGGTTTAGGGCAGATTTTCTTTATTATGGTTCCTTAAAGCAAAAGTAACTTCTCTGAAAGAATCCACATAGTTCAGTGTTTCTTAAATTATACTGTGGAAAACACGTTTTCCAAATAATTTGAAAATCTTGAGACCCTATTTTTTTTACTTATTTAAACCCCATTTAATTACACATTTGTGCCTCCTAGTGATCCCACTGCTTGAGCCCTCCTGGCCCCATCAGTGAACATGTCTTGGGTTAAGGATGGTCAGAAGGACATGTGGTTCCACTTTGGCCGCTGATCACGAGTGCTGTACCCTTGAGGGGCTAAAGCCCATGGCAAAATTATAGCAGCCTATTTGGAAAATTCTGCACATTTGGTTGTTAACAGACTCTGGAAGAAGTAGTTTAAGAACAGGTAGTTGTGGCCTTCTGCTGATTTACTACTATTGTCAGAAAATGCATTTGTGTTCTGGTTAAATAGAGGGTTCCCCCCCCCCTTCTGCCTAAATAGAACTGGATGGCCAACAGTTTGAAAATCCACAATACTACTCTACAGGATCAAGTATGGGATATTTTTTCAAAAGCAACAAGAAAGGTAAATTACTGCTGCATTTGGAATATATTGTGATAAGCACATTGGGGGAGTGCAGGAGGAAGCTTGGACTGGGAGAGGGCTTGGCTCAGGATGGGTCCTTGCCTAGTGACCAATGTTCCTGTAACAGTAGAAAATGCCGCGCGGCAGTTAGAAACTGCCGCGCAGCGCTCTCTTTTCATGTGCGCAGAGGCGCGCAGCCTCTGCCATTAGAAAACGCCACGCGGAAGTTGGAAACTACCGTGTGGCGTTCTCTCGTTACGTGCGCGGCCTCACACCTTAGAGGGAACAGTGCTAGTGACCAGTGGATTTTGTTTAATAATGGCAATGGGAAGTGCCAGGATTGCTGTTGTTAAGCTATGCGGTCACATAATGTGGTGCTTTACGACCAGATTGCTTAACTATGAAATTACTGTCATCAACTAGGAACTTACTTGTATGGGTATTTGGGTTTCTTTAATACTGGAAAAGGTTAAAGGAAATAAACTTGAAATTTGAGAAGGATTCAAGCCAGATAAAAATTGTTCTATTTGGCCTTTGAAAATGTATTGAAAATCTGATAAGAGAGACAGAATATAGATGGTTGGTAAACATTTGTTTTTCTCTAGCAAGCTCTTTGCTAAATGAAAAACATGGATCCTGCCACCCGAGCTTCCTTTATTCAGTCAGAGAAGGTTTTCATTGGCTACTCCTGAAGGCCCTCTTCCTCTCATTTTCTGAGCAAAGCCAAAAATTAGTTTTAACAAATCTCAGAAAACTGAGCATAGATTATCTGCTGTTCCCACACAGGGAGGGTAGCTGGGAACTGGTGAGCTATCACCAGTTGAAAGTTATGTCAGTAGCCCGTGTAGAAAATCTTAAAAAAGAGTGAGGTGTTCATTTTCAGCATCCTTGGCTATATCAAATACTGCCACGTGGGTCATGCAAAACTCTGCCTTTCAAATGCATAGTTTGAAATACTCATCTTAATTTCAGTGAAACTTATTTCCCTCAAATGTTTTTACTGCTTTGTTATCAGTTGATTTTAAGTGCCCATTCCATGTTGGAATAGTATGTTTTAAATTGTTATATAAACTTATATTGTTCCTGTGTTTGCATTTTATTCTTTTTGCTATTTTTCTGTTTTGGAATGGTTTTAGTTGTAATTCATTTAGAGATCTTCAACTATTAAAACAACAGAAGTGTAGTAGGAGTAATAAAAATAAATAGAGTTCAAATCTACTAATACAATATTGGATTTGTCATGGTGATATATAATCCACTCATTTCTCCAACAGGAAACACTTGAAACCCAATCTGTAAAAAATGAAATTATGCCTGTGGCATCAGAAAACAATATCACAAAGACTGAGAAACCAAAAGAGAAAAAAAGTAAAAAGGAATTAAAAGAGAAGAAAAGTATCAGAAAGTTAAAAGCTCAGCAAGAAAACTTGGAATGTTTAAGAAGTGAAAAATCTAGGCAAGACATTCTTGAGGAAGGCAGCATAAAAATGCCCCAAAGTAATTATTTGAAGAAGGCAAAGCAAGCAGCAGCCGGCTTGGTCAAAGTTCCAAGGAAGGGAAATGGCCCAGAAGCAGAAGAAGCTGAGACAGAGGCACGTGTGAAGAAACGCAAGAACAGCTGCCCAAAAGGTCCTAATGTGTTTTTCACGTTCTTCCTAATTTTAAAAGCTCTTTTAGAATCCTGCAGCAAAATCCATTTATCTTCCTCCATTAAACAATTATCGGGGAAAGAAAATGAAATGGGCTCTTTAAAGGCAGGGAGCAGAACTGGAAGAATTTTCATGTGAGGAATGAAAGCTAGTGAAATTATCAGCCTTGGGGAATGCACCCTTATATTACAATAAGGAACAGGAGGGGGTTTTTTTTGGGGGGGGGAGGTTGGAATTAGACCCAGCAATGGAGAATAATGTGTAACTCAGAGCTGAGAGGTTGGGACCTAAGTGTTCCGTGGGCTTGGCTTTTTCCTTGCAAACGTTACATTTCAGTGACATTGCCACATTGGGTAATGAAATATTTGTAAAGAGAAAAGCAGATTCAGCTACTATCAAGATTTTAACATGATGGTGGTGGTTCTCACCAAAAAGAGCCTTCTATTTTTTTTTCTTAATTTCTTAATATTTCTCTCCCTATAATGCAGATGAGTCTCCCATTCCCACCAAAATAACAAACTGCTTTGAAGTGGAAGAAAACAAAGATAAACATCAAGGTAACTTGGAAGTTTATCAAAGCTGTGTATTATGATGATAATGGAAAACGTCAGTTGAATCTTAGAGGCATTAGTATTATTTTCAAAAAAAGATTTACAGGTGTCCTGCCATAAAGGGCTGATCAGTAGCTGGAATTTTGATATAGAATTTAGTGTTCAAAATGGGCAAAGATGGCGGTAGAAAGACACTGTGTTTAAGGTTCCCTTTTGGGACACCTCTTGGTTGCCAGAAGTATTGGAAGAGAGGTTTTGACTCTAATCCAGGCTAGTTTCAGGCCAGGGTTCTGAGGAGAAACTGCCTTGACTGCTTCTAGACGGAGGGAGGGAGGCAAGCGAGAATGCCCTTCGGCTGTCCCTCTTCCAAGCACTCCTTTTTTGGTACTGTTTTGAAGAGACGGGGTGGTTTGGTCTTAGAGAGCAGCAGGATGATTTTTAATAAGATGAGACAAATCATGAAAACTAGATTTATTTTTCCAGTATGTTATTTTTTATTAAACAGTATTAAAACTTACAAACTGGCTTTACACAAGGTAACTGCTGCAAAGATTTTTACATGTCCTATTGAAAGTATTGTACCATTCCCTTTGGCAGATGAATGGCTAACTGAATTGGGGAAGTCCAAAATAACTTGATATTTCATAAGTAAATCTGATATTAAAATGAAGTCAATGTGGAAACCATTTTTGGATTTTAGTATTGTATGTGACCTTACACTACATCCAAAATTTGGGGTTCTTTCAACATGGAGTCTAGCTTTCAGTGATTTGTTAAATGAGGTTTGATCTTCAATTATTCAAATGGAATTGCTATAATTCCTAATCACCTATTTTCTGATTGACGCAATGATGATTATTACTGAGAATAATTTCTTGTATTTTAAAATGATTTAAGTGCCATACTTTTTAGTCATTTAAGATTAATGAAAATTTAACATTCTTATCTAATTTTGTGATGCTTGTAAATCTCTGTGTATTTGTTTTTGGGTGGGGAGTTGCTTTTTTCTCCCCTTTTTTGTGTTTTCTTTTTCAAAAACAATAGTGATGAACCATAATAATATGTAGATGCTGTATACCATCCTGGGTTCTTGGGGAGAATTTGATGCACAGGAAAGCCAAAACTAGCTAAAGAATTGACAGCTGTGATTTCACATTGTTGTGTATATAGTAATTTACTCAATGATGCCCCCACAAGGATAGCATAAGTTTTGCAAGTGAGGGGCGGGCAGCCGGGTGGGGTGGGGGTTCTGCATAGCAGCCTTTATAAATATATACATTTGATGCTTCTCCCCTCTTTGTACTACTGGTTTTTGACATCCACATGATTTATGGTATTTTTTCAAGCAAGACGGTAGTCCCCAAGCCTGTCTTTGGCCGAATCAAAGCCTTAAGCAGTGTCATTCTTAATGTTTTAGGCACCAGGCTAGAAACCAGGAAACTGTGCGTTCTAGTTCTGTCTTGGGCACAAAGCCAGCTAGGTAACAAAGTTCTATCTCTTGGCCTTAAGAAGGAGGCAATGACAAACCACTTCTGAAAAAGAGGTTTGCAAAGAAAATCGGAACTGGCTAGACAGTTTCAGCAGTCAACACTGACTCAAAGGCATACACATACAGATAAACGTATAAATGAAGTACTATTTTCAGTGGCAATATTTTAACCCAAGCTTGTTATTGCAGAAACTTATTTATAAAAAATACTTAGTGCTATGTTTGGTGCTTTTTCTTTTACTATTTTAAGTCAAAATGTAAGGAGATCATTTAAAGTATTTTTTTAATCAATTTTACAGGTAAATTCAACTGGAAAGGAACAATAAGAGCTGTTTTGAAGCAAGCACCCGACAATGAATTATCCATTAAGAAACTAAGGAAAAAGGTGTGTTGCATCACTTTATGAAACAATGTAAAATTGAAGAGGGAGCACTATTGAATTAAAAGAAAAGTGCTTTAAAGTACAGTGGACTGCTAAATTGGTATACTTCTAGCATGCTATGAGTTTTGGTTGCATTTCAGCAGTTTTACTGGTTGACACCTTTTTAAAAAAAAACTTGTGTGGTAAGTACACTGTTTGCAATCATTCATTTCATGGAATTGAAAATCAAGGTCCAATGGCTAGCAAGCCACATTTTAACAGAGTGGTTTTGCAGTATTTATGCTCTGTGCTTAAACTTTATTACCTAAAAATGGCTTTGACTTCATTTTTGAAAATTTAATTAGATCTGAAATCACAATTCTTGTACACATCATAGCACTTCTGTTCATTCATGGAAAAGAATTACTGATACTGTCTCCCCAAGGCAAGGTTACAATCATTGTCCAATATATGAGCACAAACCCCAGTGTTCTCCCAGTCTAAATAAAATGTAGACCTATGGTTAACTCCTTAAAATTTAAATCCAGTGGAGCTCAGTGGCTCTTGCGTGCAATTCAATATCCTTAGGACGACAACTTTTTAATTGGCATTGTGCATTTCCTTTAAAACAGTCCTTTCTGCCACTAAATATCAACTTTTCTTAATCTGGACACTTTGCAAAATTATGAACTTTAAAACATGTTTATCCAGCTGAACCATTACAATGATTTCTGGTACTTCGTATGTGGGGGAAAATAATTGCATTTACTACCATAAAACTCTTCTCTGCAATTTGGACATCATATATTTTATTAACAAGTTTTAATAAAAGTGAGAGAATTAAATGCTATCAGAAGTTTGAAAAGAAGGCATCAATAGTAGTTTGGCTTTAACAGATCTAGATATGGGGCAGGCGCAGATATTGTCTTCTCAGGCTGCTCAGAATTGGTTGTAGGTATTACTTGGTTTTTGGCTTTTGTCTTCTTTTCCAAGTTCCATTATGTTGTTTCTAACTCTAGTATGTGAGCTGCCTAGAATTACTGAAGCAGCAGAGTTCAGAGCCATTAACAGGGAAATGCTGCTAAGCCCCAGGCATAGTGAAAAACTACAATTTCCATTAATTTCCTAAAAACTATAAATAGTTTGGATTTAGTCTAGCAGCCTGGTCAAAGTTTTAAGCATTGGGAAAAATATAATTAAATGAACAGGTCCCACATTGTAAAGTTAAGTTGTTGGTGCAGATTATTTTCAATAGTTAAGCAAAAGGAAAAGTGTACATCTGCACACATGATGAGCTTCTCACAATTTCCAAAGGAAAATGTTTGTGAGACAATCTAGAAAATTGGCTGAACTGAAAACAGAATCAAACCTTTGAATGATCTTTTCCTTTTCTTTTGTAGGTTATAGCTCAGTATTACGCAGTCACAGGTGACCATCAGAAATCTGAAGAGGAAACGCTAGCCCTGTTTAAGAAGAAAGTCAGCAGCAATCCTAACTTTAGAGTTTTAAAAGAAAAGGTTAAACTTCTAAAATAATTTTTAGGGGTCAGATGATCTGATTTTGTACATTGTCAGTTTTATTAACAAATAGAAAACTTTTTGTTATATGGAAACGAAATATAGCTGTATTTGATTGTAAATTCATTTTCTTTTTTATAACATGAAAATTAAAGTTAAAAACATTTTGTAAAAGACAAAAACTCCATTGAAATATTTCTGTTATTAATCGAGAGCTACGTTTTCTGTATGATTTGCTCTGCAACCTCAGTGAATGCTGACTTTCTAAACTTCCAAGGGTATAAGAAAATACTTTGAATCAATAAATATGTAAGTGCCACTGAAAGCAATAAGTCTTTCTCTGGAGCAGTGGTGAAATTCAAAAAATTTCCCTACCGGTTCTGTGGGCGTGGCTTGGTGGTGGTGGTGGTCATGTGATGGGCATGGCCAACTTTTTTTTTTACCTTTTTTAGCATTTAAAAATGCTTTAAAAAGTTTTAAAAAGTTCCGACGATCAGCTGTGACAATCAGATGTGCCCGCTTTTTTTAAAAAACTTTTAAAAGCATTTTTTACTACCTGTTCGCCGGAACCGGTAGTAAAAAAATGCTTTAAAAAAGTAAAAAAAAAGATTCCGATGATCGCGCGGCACAGCTGATTGTCACAGCTGATTGTCACAGCTGATCATCGGAACCCTTTTTTTACTTTTTAAAGCATTTTTTTACTACCGGTTCCGGCGAATAGGTAGCATTTTTTACTACTGGTTCAGGCAAACCGGCCCAAACTGGTAGCATTTCACCCCTGCTCTGGGGACAGCCCCAACTTCCTCTCGGAACGACCTTCCCCGCATGGCCAGCTTCCTGTCCGTTCTCCGTGGCCGTCCTCCACTTCCTCTCCGAAAGCGCCTTGCAGCACGGTCCCCTGCTTTTTCCTGTCCTCTTTTCTGCTCTACGCTGGTAGAGTGCGCCTTTGGAGGTGCCCGCTTAGGTTGGTCCATGCGGTAGTAAGGCCCGACTGGCACGGCGGCAAGGAGGAGAAAAAGAAGCCTGTCACTGCTGCCAGTGAACCAGGCCAGCCCTGTATTTCCAGGCTCCCGCAGACGACTGAGGAAGAGCCGTGGTGGAAATAGCCCCTGAAGTCCGCATTGAGACAAAGGTACCGTTGTTCTTTATTACCTAGTTGGCAGGGGATTCCCCATCTGTCCCCTCCCCCGTCCATCCTGTCCACTCATTTGGTCGTTGCCCATAACATGGCTGCCTGCTTGTTCCTGGCCTTTCGTTGTGTCTGTAAAGGGAGTGACTTGGGAGGCCCAATCTCCTCCTATTCTTTCCATTTCAACAAAAACAAAAACCCGAAGGGCCACATTGGGAACATAAAGATAAAGTTCAATTGTTTCACTCGCACATTTCAGGATTCTGTCTGCAGGCTCAGCTGCCGTTTCTGCAGTCCTACCAAGGCCCTGTGACTCCTTTTTAGAGCCGGAGGGGGCGGGGCACATCCAGGGCTTTTGGGATCTGGATCGAGAGTGGGGTCCCGGCTCATCTCGGGGGTCTCCTCGGGGGCTGCAAAGTAAAACAGTGTCCGAGTCCCAGGATTTTGGGATGTAGAAGGTGGTGTCCTATCTTGCGTTTTACTCTCTAGTATTAGATCTTAATGGGGTTCCGCTTATCAGTAGGGGGAAGCTTATCCCTTCCCCCAAACCTGTTGAGGACAATATATTTTTATTTAACAATATTATGATTTCTTCACATGTCCTACTTCTTTCATGATGGTAAATATATTGTACTTATGACATATGTTAAATATTAATTGAATACATGAATTGAATATTATACATTAACTTAACTTCTAATAGGTTTAATATGTATATAATTTAATATATATTAATTTTAAATTGAAAATAAATATTGTTCATTTTGAATAAATATGTAACACATTTATATATTATAGATCTATAATTTATGCAGAGAGATAAGATGGACAAGACAAGAGGACCTGTGACATGCTGCTACAACAGCAGCCCTAACGAGAGGGGATATGTGAAGCATTCGAGGGAAGAATGGATGGACAGAAGCACTGCATCCAACCTAACTGACAACAGTCAGTTACCCAACGCTTCAACATGGTGAAGATGAAGCTGCATCACAGCCGGAGACAGACCAACTACACAGTACATCCCATATGCAACAAGACCCGAAGAACAATCGGATGCGCAGCCAACCCCTGCAGCTGAAACATCCTTACTGCCATCTGCATTACAGAGCACATCCACTGACGTGAAGCATAAGGTCGTGGATAAGCTAGCTACAGTCGACCTTGGAGACCCATTGCTGAGGCTTGACAGCAAAGTACCGTCAAATAGCAATCTAGAAGATGCCAATAGAGCCCTCACAACAATCCCTACTACCACCATACAGAACTACAATTTGACCAAAAGTTCAGCGCTTCAGGTGGACATTGCCATTGGGAAGCCACGAGGTACGGAGCAATGGAAAATAAGAATTAATTGCATACGAGAACTAATTTTGCGTTTTCAAGGGCGGAAGAAGGTGAAGGCTGTATCTGCTCCAGTGTTTGGCAAGCAATAGCAAGACGGGGCTTTCGCTTGCCCACCTTTGTCCAAAGCGAGTCGGGGTGAGGAGGGGCAGAACGTTCCTTCCCTTGCTGTCCAGAGTGCCGGAAGCAGCCTGCCCACTGCCCACACACACCAGAATAAAAAGCCGGTGTCCTGAAGCAACAGAAGACTTGAGTCTTTGCAGGGTCAAGTTTGCAGTCTGCTAATTTCCCCCAGTCACCGCTTGCTTCACTCCTCACTAGAGTGGGTCCAGTCCTATGATTGAGAGCTTGAGCGTTTTGGCCAAAAAACTGAATAAGGGAGGCTTTGCTCCCTGGGTTTCCTGCCTAGAACACTGCTGGAGGGGTGATCTGCCCTGCTGGCTGTTATGAACACACACACAAAAAAAGAGAGAAAAATCGTCCTTTTGTGCTTTTTTGCTGCTTTCCCTGAGGTTGAGGCGCTTCATTTTAGGAAGATGGGGAGGGAAATAGAATAAGGTTGGAAGCCAAAGTGAAAGCAGCAACAGGCAGTCTGTGGGACATAGTGGGAAGCTGCAACTCAGCTAGTGCACAGGAAAGAGTTGGGGTGGGTGGGTGGGTGGGTGGATGGATGATTGATGGCGTGTCTGTCTGATCCCAGTTGACTCAAGTACAGCTTAATTTGTCTTGGGTTGATCCTGGCCCGCAAGCAGCCATTGGCATCATGATGGTCTTATTTTCTAGCTCTGTGTACGGCTGGGGGCCAGAAGGAGAAAGCAGGACATTTCATGGGGAAACGCTTTTCGGGTCCAAGGTTATTCTTATTTGTACACTCTTAACCATTGCTTCATGTTTGGCAATCAGACTTAGACACCCAGAGAAGCTAAGAAGTACAAATAATTGCGTGTAATTTGTTTGGGAAAGATGTGCATTGCAAGGACAGGATTGTTTAGCTGGCTTGTGGAAAATCTAGGAAAAATGCTGAGCCACTAAAAAGAGATGAAAGTGTTGGAGTGGGAGGAAAGTTGGCTTTGTAGTGTTGGGACATTCTTGTCTGATAGCGTAGATACAGGAATGTAGGAAGGAAGAGAGACGGATAAATCCAGGGAAACCTCTTGTGTACTTGTGAATAATTGGTTTGCATGTCTCTGTTTTTGTGTAGAGAAGCAAAAGAGCATTCCTCCTCCTGGAGCTCATGGAGGTCACCTCGGAGGCCTTTCCTGTCATCCGCGGCCACCCTTGGAGGTCGGGCAGAAGGAAGGAGGAACCCTTTTCCCTCCCCCAGTATTTAGGAACACCGTAAAAACCATTGATACTTAGGCTGAATTCTTAATTTATTCCACAATTTATTTCTGATTTTAAGCGTTTAAATATCCCAGCTTATGTTTTACAATGTTTTTTCATTTTTGTTGTAAGAGTGCCTCGATGGCAGAAGAAATAGAAAGGTCAGATAGACATATTTTTTTTAATAAATGTATAAGTTTCAAAACTAGCAGCGAACATAACATCTAACCCTACTAACTCATTTTAACACTATCACAATAAATCCAAACGTGAACTACGCTAAACATTAAATGTAATCATAACTCAATGTCAATCAAAATAATTTTTGGTTGTTCAACCATGAAGGCAAAGGTACAAAACGTGGAAAACTCATAAGCTGAGATATTGCTGCAATTAATATCAATCTTAAATCTTGGAATGAATTACAAATTCAACGCTTGACAGAAGAGGCAAAAGAGGTTTTAGTATTTTGCTAAATATTTTGCATAAGCAGGGAAGAAGGGCATCTCCCTAGCGGTCATCTTCCACTGTCTGGGAGCCACAGGAGAGACACCCTGCTCCTCCCCACCGGGAAGTCCAGCTCCTGGCGATGGGGGAATTCTCAGGAGGGCCTGTCTTGTTGGGCAGGCTCATTGGAGGGGGGCGCTTGGCAGAGCCGTTGAGGCGTTCTGAAAGGCCATCGCTAGGACCTTTAGTTTTGCCTGGAAGGTCATGATAAACTTAACCTCTTATCTTTTGTATTTAGAACTTAGCTATCTGCTGAAAACTAACTGGATTAAGGATGAGACCCGTTGCTCATGTTTCTTTTCGATTGTATGGCCTACTGTGGAATATTTTTTTCATTTTTTTTCATTGATGTTTGAACTGTCTTAACCTTCTCTGAACCAGTCCTCTGCGTGATGCTTGAAAGTGACGTATTGAGTATCACGGGATGTGTCATGTTCGGTAGAATGCCCAAAGAGAGCTGATTTGGGGCAGATGGGGTGGGTGGCATCCCCAGTCTGAAGCATCATGAAGGGAAAAGAGGGAGTTCCCACCGTGAAAGTTGAGGGAGCCTTACGCACCTAAAACGGGTCATCTGCCCCCTGCTTGGCAGCTATTTTCTGGATGCATCTTTAATGTAACTTCTCTCTACTTTTCAGGCAAGGCTGGCCAACGTGCTTTGCTTCTCTATCAGCTACGTTCTTCCTCTCGGAGCAGTCGGCCCCAGGAAGACCGTCTAGGCTGTTATGTAAGACCAAACCGTGCAGTATTGAAAACCGAGCCTATCAAGGCATTATTTTATAAGCCACCCAGAATTCCTTCAATAATGAGATGGGTGGCATATAAACGTAATAAATAAAAGACATGAACAATTAGAAGCTTGAGTTGTTACAGGTATGGAGGAGCTGGCTGCAGTTCAGTCCTACAGAGGGCTGCTGGTAAGACACTTTACTCTTGGATTATGGCTTGGAAGAACAAACTCTGCTCTGAAGCATCTGCTGACCGACCTTGAAAATGGGCAGTTGAGAATTCACGAGAAAGCGTTGTCATCTTTTTCCAGCGAATTTTCTGCCACATCGCTCCCCCCACCCCACCCCACCCCCCCATCCCAAATTGGCTGGCTCTACCTTTCTTTCTTGTTACAAGAGTTAACTGTTGTCATTTGGTGGGATTCTTCCATTGGTGCTACTGTGGCTCCCCACAGTCCTTTTGTCATAGTTGCCCTCTTCATACTGGTGGCCAATGCTGAAGGGGCAAAGGGTGCTTGCTCTGACGCCATGTGCATTTACGATACGGACACAGGCACCGTGGAGGGACCAAAAGCTAACTAGAGCATACAAAACGTTTGCTAGACCAATTCTCGAATACAGCTCACCTGTCTGGAACCCGCACTGCATATCGGATATTAATACAATTGAGAGAGTCCAAAAATATTTCACGAGAAGAGTCCTCCACTCCTCCACTTGCAACAGAATACCTTATTCCACAAGACTTGAAATTTTGGGCTTAGACAACTTAGAACTACGTCGCCTTAGAACCGATCTAAATGTAGTTCATAAAATTGTCTGCCACAATGTCCTACCTGTCAATGACTACTTCAGCTTCAACCACAACAATATAATGTAAAGCGCTCCAAACTCGACTGCAGGAAATATGACTTCAGCAACAGAGTGATCAATGCCTGGAATTCACTACCTGACTCTGTGGTTTCTTCCCCAAACCCAAAAAACTTTAACCTTAGACTGTCTACTGTCGACCTCACCCCATTCCTGAGGTCTGTAAGGGGCGTGCATAAGCGCACCAGCGTGCCTACCGTCCCTGTCCTACTGTCCTATTGTCTTCATCTATCTGTATTCACTTTGATTATGTTTATGATTATACCTATACCTGCTATCTTGTACATGTTTGACAAATAAATAAATAAATAAAAAATAAATAAATAAAATAAAAGCAACTACATATAGCTGGAAGAGGGCAGGCTGAGTTCCTGCATTGTTGAGGCCTTTTCTATAGTCCTGAGGGAAAAAAAGGTTTTAGTTCTTCTCATAACTAGGAAGGTGAATCTACCCATCTGGAGCTCTCTGGCTCAGAGAGATTGAATCTACGTGTTCCTGGGATAAAGGAAACTTTCCTGCACAAAGTAGCCCTGAAAATAACCTTAGTGTTTGCTTCTTTTGCTGGTTTTGTTAGCCCTCTTTGTTGTCCTGGGGTGTTTTAGGAGGACTGCGGGGGGAGCAGGGGTAGGGGGATGGAGCAAGGCCCCGGGAGCCAGCATGGAAGCAGTAGCAGAGGGTGGGGATGAGGTGGGAGGCTGCAACCTGGCCAGTTCAGGCAAGGAGGCAGGTGGGCGATCAGCCTCCCCTCTTCGAGGTTGAAGCCACAGTGGGTGTTTGAATGGAAGGCCCAGAATTGCTTCATAGCGAGATGGGCGGCATACATATTTGATCAATCTGTAACTTCATTTCAGGTCCCTTGCTGATAACAACCCATCATCCACAATGTAATCCCAGATGAAAGGATTGACCTGTCACTTGTTGCAGGGAGGGTGGGGTGGGGGGAACACGGAAAGGCCAGAATTAAACCCTCTTGACAGTTGCGGTAATGTTTTATTTTATTTTATTTATTTATTTGTTTGTCAAACATGTACAAGATAGCAGGTATAGGTATAAACATAAACATAATCAAAGTGAATACAGATAGATGAGGACAATAGGACAGTAGGACAGGGACGGTAGGCACGCTGGTGCGCTTATGCACGCCCCTTACAGACCTCTTAGGAATGGGGTGAGGTCGACAGTAGACAGTCTAAGGTTAAAGTTTTTGGGGTTTGGGGAAGAAACCACAGAATCAGGTAGTGAATTCCAGGCATTCATCACTCTGTTGCTGAAGTCGTATTTTCTGCAGTCGAGTTTGGAGCGGTTTACATAAAGTTTGTATCTGTGTTGTGTTGGGGTATTGTTGGGGTTGAAGCTGAAGTAGTCATTGACAGGTAGGACATTGTGGCAGATAATTTTATGAACTACATTTAGATCGGTTCTAAGGCGACGT
>QLTV01002963.1:175779-197577 GCA_003457575.1 Thermophis baileyi | reverse complement strand
TATATGAATATATATATATATATTCTTTTTTTTGTTTCCCAAATCAAAATCAAATAAAATCAAATAAAAAAAGACAAAAAGAATACAAAACAAAGACAAAAACAGAGGAAAAAAGTGTATAGGACAAAATATTAAACATACACACAAAATGTTCCCCGCAATTGAATACTGATAGATATTTTTCAGCAATAATAATTGTTTCCATCTTGCAAAACTGATACACAATTTATGAACTTCTAAATCTATATTTGCAACATTAAAATATTAAAAATATAGAAATCTATTATCAATCAACCAATTTGACCTACCATATATCTACTGTATATAAAAAACTTAACAGGTAATCCCAACAACAAACCTAAATTTCAAAGCCCTCTGTTAACTATCTATTATTGTATTTTACTTGAAGAAAATTCACAAGTGGGTTCTAATGTCTCAGCAACCCACTACAACTATCATTTATGATATGTCTAGGATCAAATACCATCAATTGATTCTTAATAATAAAAACAATTCCTTCCAGTTTATCCTCTTTACTTTTCTTTAAAATTGTAAATGGAATCTTTTCAAACAACTGTTTTTCACTCCCAAAGAATGTAGGTCTCCATTGAAGATATGTTCATAGCACTTGTTGTTCAGTAAATTTTCCTGAAAATTGGGACACAATGTCTCTTGACAGCAGCCTTCTGGCTGCATGTAATGGCTCTATTCTGCAGACTCCATTAGTTTCCTGAGATGGTCCAGTTCATTAATGCCTCCTTCAACTGCTCTAGCAAGTGTCCAGTTTTCAAAGAAAACTCCTTTTCTTTCAAATCTGTTAACATCAAATTAATTTCCCAGTCCATCCAATTGCACGACTGATTTAACTATTGTTGCCTAGATCTGGATGTCTTCTTGATGTGAAACTTTAGGAATTCATCAAACACTCTATCTAATTTTTCATTTAAAACTTATAAGTTGGCATTGTTTTTTCAAAAGTTTCCAATAAGTCTTTAATGTTTAAAACAGCTGAGTCCTATTTATCTTTTATATCTCTTTTTGGGAGCATTATAGAGAATATGTAATATATAATATTCAAAGACCTTCATTTATTATTGCTTTGATTTTAATATAGTCCAAGTCTGTCTTATAACCAAGCTTTCTCAGCAGAGTGTTCAAAGACAGAGAGAATAGATATTCAGTCACAGAGTAATACAGAAGCAGCTGAGAGAATAATTCTCACAGCAGAGAGAGAGAGGGAGAAAAGAGAAAATTTCTGTCTTCTTTAAAATAAAAACTAAGAATATATACAAAAAAACCTGGAAACAAATGAGTTATTTTAGAAAGTCTAATAATATGGAAAATTCTTAGAGTAAAAATCCAGTATAAATCAGCTCAAGTCACTTTCACTGCAAAGAAAAAAAATCCTCATGCCACTGACTTTCTTGTGGCAAAAGAGAAACTATTTTAAAACTCTGGAGTAAAATGATGAAAATTTACATTTGCAATCAAGCTAAGGAGTATAGAGCAAATCGGCATTTATCAGTGGTGTCAAACTCAATTTCATTGAATGCCGCATCAGGGTTGTGTTTGACCTCAGGGGGCTGGGTGGCCATGGCCAGCTCAACGTCACCCGTGTTGGGGGCACCTGTAGTGGCCCGAGCACTCTGCCAGTGAAAACAGAGCTTGGGAGGGCAACAAGCAATAGCAATAGCATTTAGATTTATATACCGCTTCATAGTGCTTTACAGCCCTCTCTAAACGGTTTACAAAGTCAGCATATTGCCCCCAACAATCTGGGTCCTCATTTTACCGACCTCGGAAGGATGGAAGGCTGAGTCAACCTTGAGCCTGGTGAGATTCGATCTGCCAAACTGCTGGCAGCCGGTGATCAGCAGAAGTAGCCTGCAGTACTGCACTCTAACCACTGTGCCACCGCGGCTCCTCAAGTGCGGTTCCAAGCTCCATTTTTGCTGGCAGAGGTTTGCAGGAGGCCATTGCAGCAAAAAATGGAGCTTGGGTGGGCCGTGCGCGGCTGTCCCAAGCTCCGTTTTCACTGGCAGAGGCACCGTGGGCCATTTTCATTGGCAGAGGCACCGCGGGAGGCCCTGTGGGCCAGATCTAAGCACCCTGCCGGCTGGATACGGCCCACGGGCCTTGCGTTTGACACCCCTGATACAGGCTATTAACAATTAAACTTCAAAAGGTGATGTTAAAAACAGCAGCAACTAGAAAAATAGAGACCAAACCCTCTGGCTTCTTTTACTGAGAATTGCAAACCTCTAGATTCGCTTCTCAGGCAAGTATGTAGTCATCCAAGGGTAATCGGCAAAAGTAATCCAAGGGTAAAGAGCCGAGGTGCAGCACTGCAGGCTACTTCAGCTGACTGCTAGCTGCAGTTCGGCGGTTCAAATCTCACCGGCTCAAGGTTGACTCAGCCTTCCATCCTTCCGAGGTGGGTAAAATGAGGACCCAGATTGTTGGGGGCAATATGCTGACTCTGTGAACCACTTAGAGAGGGCTGTAAAGCACTGTAAAGCGGTATATAAGTCTAAGTGCTATTGCTATTGCTATTGCTAATCATGGTTAGTTCCTAGCTGCAGCCATTCAAATCTGGGGAGTGCATTGCTAAAGAATTAGCTTTTGCAGCAAAGTCAATTGTTTGTTGGCAGGGAGAAAAAAAATGTCCCGCTACTCAGTGTGCCATTTCTGGAGCTCTCCATCGACTTACAGTACTATAGGTCTGAGTACACAAGGGCAAGAGAAGTATAGGATACACTTTTTATGTTGTTTAATTACATTGATAGTTTTTATTGCAATTATGTGCGAAATGTGTATCAGCACATCCTTGCTTTGGTGTTTGCTGTCGAGGAGATCAATAGGAACCCTGAACTGTTACCAAACATCACATTGGGTTTCCACATTGTGAACAATTACTTCCCTGCGAAGATAACTTATAAGGCAACCTTGAGCTTACTTTCTACACAGCAGAAGTTTGTTCCCAACTTTACCTGTGATTTAAAGAAAATATTTATTGCTGCTATTGGAGGACGTATGACAGAGACCTCATTCACCATGGCCACAGTTCTTGCCAACTACAAGATTCCACAGGTAGATCCTTGAGATGGCTCACTAGAAATGCCAAGTTTCTTTATTTCCTTCCAATCTTAAAGTAAATTTAGGTCCCTTTTCAGAATTGACATTCCCAGGGGAAAATCTAGGAGAATAGCAATAGCACGTAGACTTATATACCACTTCACAGTGTTTTCCAGCCCTCTCTAAGCAGTTTACAGAGTCAGCATATTGCCCCCAACAATCCGGGTCCTCATTTTATTGACCTCGGAAGAATGGATGCTGAGTGAACTTTTTGTGTTGTACATTCAATTAGTGTAAACATGAATAAACTGTACAGATGATTAAATAGTTAGAAACCAATAATTCTTTGCAGTTTCCCCCAAATATGGAAGATTAGCAAACTCCTGTTGGCATTGAGTTTCAAAGTGGTTGGGTCACTACAGAAAACACTGTCTTTCCTACATGATGCTTGACTCCCTTCAGGTAGTAAAACTAGAAGACTTTTGTAGATCATATATGCCTGGCTTTTGATCTTGTGCTTGATCTATGTTTTAAGTGTTTCCACAATCAGTTAAAATGGGCTCAGAAACATATAGGCAACCCTTGTAACTGATACAATATTGCAAATATATGAACTAACTACATAATTTCCAGCAACACTTCAGTGCCGATTTTTTTTTAACCATAGTTATGATAGCAATAGCAATAGCACTTAGACTTATATACCGCTTCATAGTGCTTTACAGCCCTCTCTAAGCGGTTTACAGAGTCAGCATATTGCCCCCAACAATCTGGGTCCTCATTTTACCCACCTCAGAAGGATGGAAGGCTGAGTCAACCTTGAGCCGGTGAGATTTGAACCGCCGAACTGCAGCTAGCAGTCAGCTGAAGTAGCCTGCAGTGCTGCACTCTAACCACTGCGCCTCCTCGGCTCTTGATAAAGATGAATCCCATTTTTTAATCTTACATAATGGTTTGTATATTTGCTATATAATGTCTTTCAGCTGACCTTTGGAACATTTTCTCCAGTACATGGTGAGAAAAATGAATTTCCATCCTTGTACCAGATGGTCCCAAATGAAATGCATCAATACACTGGGGTTATTCGATTACTTCAGCATTTTGGATGGAATTGGATTGGCGTGTTGGCTGTGGATGATGATTATGGGGACATGTTTTTGCAGAAAATTGAACCGTTGCTTTTCCAAAACAGCATTTGTTACGCTTTCGTACTTAGAACACCACCGAAGGCATATCTAGATGAATATATACACTTGATGTCAATGGAGCTACGATATGATCAACTCTTTATGGATGATAAGGTCAAAGTGTGTTTAATCTAAAAGAGCCCCCTGGATTCCAAGAATTTCTTCATACTGTAAGGCCATCCTGGGCAAAAGAAGACAATTTCATTCAGAATTTTTGGGAGCAGGCATTTGACTGCCCATTACACATTTCCAGTATAAATGAAGATAACAAGGTATTGTGCACTGGGGATGAAAAGTTAGAGAGTCTGCCGAGTATATTATTTGAAACGAGCATGAGTGGACACAGCTACAACATTTACAATGCAGTCTATGTTATGGTACATTCTTTGCATGTCTTACTCAAGTCCAGATCCAGATGTAGAAATGCAATAGGAATAGAACAAGTAATATTTCAGGATTTACAACCATGGCAGGTATTTTATTTTATTTCTAATACATTGTTTGTGTAATTGCACCATCATGTAGTGGGAATGATGTTAGATATAAAGCTGTTTAGAATGATGTTATACAGCATTGTTTCCCCAATCAATTTTGTTGGATAAAACAGACTTCCTCTTGAAGAAAATAAAAGCTTTTACATTAGTAGTTATATAACAGGGATATTTCTTTCCTAATGAGGTAACTTTATAACTACTAATTGAAAAGGTTATCTTTGTTTAGGAGGGTGTTCTATTGTTGGGGGCAATATGCTGACTCTGTGAACCACTTAGAGAGTGCTGTAAAGCACTATGAAGCGGTATATAAGTCTAAGTGCTATTGCTATTCTACAGAATTTACTGGGTCACAGCCTTTATCCAAAGATGGCCATTGTTGTTTTCCCTAAGACCTGTAGTTTTACATGTTACTTTGTTTTGAATTCTAAGAGCCACAGAGAACATGGCAGACTATGAAGTGATGTTGTGGAAGTGGGAATGAATAATATATTTAGCTTTAGTTTTGTGTTATTTTGGAAGTTCAGAATGTAGAAAAGGTAAAACCATGCCTTCTAAAGTTCAAGCTGGGTTATTAATTGTAGATGATCCATGTGTGCAATGAATACAGGCCACTTTGTCATGGTATTTGAGAAGCAATATTTGATTATCCATTCTGATGTGCATTCAGAATCTGAATGCACATCAGAATGGATACCCAAATATATTCATATTATAAAATATGAAACATATATGATGATATATGTGTGATAGTTGAGGCACTGGTGTGATAGTTAAGGCACTGAGCTAGAAAAAAAGGAGTTTCTTCTACTCCTAATTAGGCACAAATCCAGTTGGTGACCTTAGGCCAGTTACTCTCTCTGAAAGAATGTAATGGCAAACCAATTCTGGACATCTTGCCAAAAAAACTGCAGACTTGGGTCCAGATAGCAGTCAAAACCGACTTGAAGTCACCCTCAATCTTCATTTGTGTTTTTCAAAACAGGATAGTTGAAGCTTGAAATAATTTTCTGTAATTGTTTGATTTCAAAGTTTTGCTGTTAATTTCTTCCATTTTTTTAAAAAAAATATATAGTTTAATTCTTTCTTGAAAAGCATCGTATTCAACAGTATGGGAGACACTATTGCATTTGATGAAAACAGAGAACTGATTACGGGTTTTAATGTTGCAAACTGGATTACTTTCCACAATAATTCCTTTTCTCGAGTTAAAGTTGGAACATTAGAAACTCGGGCTCCATCAGGCAGAGAATTAACTCTTAATGACGATCAAATTGTATGGCACAGAAGCTTTACCCAGGTGAGAAGAAGCTGCAGATTCTCAACTAATAACAAAAGTAAGACACTCTTTGGAGCAATTGTCAAATACAATTGAAGTAATTGAAGAAAATGATGTTTTGGTGTTTTGGGGCTTTTCAAGATGATGAGGTATAACATTTTCTATATATGCAGTTGAGCACTGATGTGTCGATGGCAGGCTTATGGCAAATATTTCCAATTGTGCTTGGGATGCACAGATTACCAATGTAACTACAGATAGTTCTGGACTTATGATTGGTCACTTAACAACCTTTCAAATTTAAAATGGACTGAAAAATAGCTATTTACGACCTCCTGCTGCCTCCCTTGGGCACATAGCAACTGACTCAGATTAATGAACAGATGTGCTTTCCCTAGGTCACATGACCATGACTTGAAGAGTTTTTAGCTAGTTTCCAGCAAAAAAAAAATGCACTTTTGGCGGAATTGATTTCACAATGAACAGGCGATTGAATTAACAGCCATGGATCACTTTACTGCCATTGTAAAAATGGTTGCAAAATCAAATTTTTCACATAGTATCCTGACTTTCAAGAGCAACATCTTATGACTGAAATTCTGCACCCCATTGTGGTTGTAAGTCAGGGACTAGCTGTAGTGCCACGTTCTGTTTTTAAACATTCTGGCCATAAAGGAACCTGGATTACGTTTGATGATGTTCAGAAAAAGTATTAACTAAAGTATTCATTAAGAGTAACCCAAACAAGAGTAATCCTATGAAAAAGTCAGCTTTCTGCCCTTTCAGATCCTCTGCTAGAACATCCAAAAAACTCAAAGCCAATTCCTTCCAATTAAGTCAAGCTTCCTCATTTTTATTTTCTTCTGCTTCTTCATCCTGGTTTTGGTTCCTGTTTGGGAAAGCTCTATTAATGCAAATATTTTATCCTCTGATTCTCTCTTACATATTATTGTTCAGGTGCTTCCTCTTTCTGTGTGCAATGACCACTGCTATCCAGGCTCCAGCAGAAAGAAGAAGGAAGGAGAGAAATTTTGTTGCTATGATTGTGTGCCCTGTTCAGAAGGACAGATCTCTGATGAAATAGGTAGGACAAAAAGATGCGAGGACTTTGGCTAACTAGCCAGCAATAATCCAGTCCAGTGTCCTGATTTATTTAAGGAGAATCATATGAACAAGAGCAAAAACAAAACAAAAAAGAAAAAAAATTCTCTGTTCTCTCACTCTGTCACTCTTTACCTTGCTCTGTCGTTTATCTCCTTCTATGCATGTTTAAAAATAGTCCTCAACTTACAATATTTCATTTATTGACTGTTTGAAATTACAATGGCACTGAAAAAAGGGAGTTATGCCCGATTTTAATACTTACAACTGACTCAAATTTATGATGGTTGGGATGTCTTGGGTTTATGTGATCAATTTTTGTATCGTTCTGACAAGCAAAGTCAATAGAGAAGCCAGATTTACTTAATAACCATGTTACTAACTTAACAACTTCAGTGATTCACTTAACAACTGTGGCAAGAAAGGTCGTAAAATGGGGCAAAACTAACTTAACAACTGTCTCATTTAACAACAGACATTTGGCGCTCTATTGTGATCATAAATTGAGGACTACCTGTATATGTAACTAAAATGTTAAACAAAAGTTTTTTTATAATATTGTAGGGTAATCAGCAGTGCATAAATGAACTTTAAATGAATTCATTCATAGGCCAAGGTATTAAATGAACTGAGTAATCTGGGCCATATATTTATCCATTCACTGCTGAAGAATTAATCTTTGAGCAAAAAGAAAAGGATGTGGAACAGATTTGCATTGTTTAGCTATCACTTTCCATTTAATGGAGTTGTATTCAAAAATATATACAACTGAAAATATTAAATTCTATCTCATGATCAAATTAATAGAAAGGACAAATCAATATGTAAAATGTGATAAAAATATAATTAAGTGAAGTATTATTCTCTTTACATATGCAATAACATGAGAATTTAGTCTTTTCTAGTAAAAATAAGGGAATGTGGTGGCTCAGTGGCTAAGACACTAAGCTTGTTGATCAGAAACAGTTCGGAACTTCGGCGGCTCAAATCCCTAGCGCTGCGTAATGGAGTGAGCTCCCGTTACTTGCCCCAGCTTCTGCCAAGCTAGCAGTTCAAAAGCATGTAAAAATGCAAGTAGAAAAATAGGGACCACCTTGGTGGGAAGGTAACAGCGTTCCGTGTGCCTTTGGCGTTTAGTCATGCCGGCCACATGACCACGGAATTGTCATCAGACAGCGCTGGCTCTTCGGCTTAGAAATGGAGATGAGCAACGCCCCCTAGAGTCGGGAACGACTAGCACGTATGTGTGAGGGGAACCTTTACCTTTACTTTAGTAAAAATACACTTTTGTCTAATAAAAATAGTTTGATCCATTAAATTTTTTAAATTTGGTTATTCAGATTAACTTCCATAGTTTAGACAAAATAGGGTTCTCCAATTTCTTGTTCCACCCATTCCTTAAAATACCTTATCAAATTGATCTATTAGTACCAAGTATTTATAGTATTTATTTCTAGAAACCTAGTTGTCTCTGAAACTGCAAATATTACTAGTCCAAACTGGAATTGCACTTAAAGATCTATTAGTAACCCCCTTATTTTACAAATGAACAGAAGAGAGATAACACTTTTATTTGTTTTTGATTTTCAATCAACATCCAATGTGCATAATGAAGGACCTCAGGGTTAAATTTAGACTGATGTATGTTTTTGATTTTAAAAAATAATAATTGCTATTCTCTCTTCAAAAAATTGGCAACTTGTGTTAACATTAATTGTACTCTATACATTCTAGACTGATAGAAACTTTCGTATATTGGAAAGATAACTTTTTTTCTTTTTGCAGATATGGATGTCTGCATGAAATGTCCAGACAATGAATATCCCAACAACATCCAAAATCAATGTATTCCCAAAGTGTTTACTAATCTCTCTTATAATGAACCTTTAGGAATCCTTTTTGTTACATTGGCTACTGTTTTCTCTTTGATTACAATCCTTGTGGTTGGAATCTTTTGGATGCATAGAGAGACTCCAATTGTCAGAGCCAATAACTGGAGCCTCACTTGTATCCTCCTCATCTCCCTTCTCCTCTGCTTCCTCTGCTCCTTCCTCTTCATGGGAAGACCTGAAAAGATGACCTGCCTTCTCCGGCAAATGACTTTTGGCATTACCTTCTCAGTGGTCCTTTCATCTGTACTGGCAAAAACCATGACTGTGATTCTGGCATTTATGGCAACCAAACCAGGCTCTGGACTGAGGAAATGGGTAGGGAAAGGACTGGCCAATTCTATTGTCCTTTTGGGTTCTTTCATCCAAGTAGGAATTTGCACTGTTTGGCTGAGTACCTCTCCCCCTTTCCCAGATACAGACCTGCACTCACTGAAGGGAGAAATCATAATGGAATGCAATGAAGGCTCGGTGATCATGTTTTACTGTGTTCTGGGTTACATGGGCTTCCTGGCTAGTGTGAGCTTTAACATTGCTTTCCAAGCCAGGAAGCTTCCCAGCAGTTTCAATGAGGCCAAGTTCATCACTTTCAGCATGTTGGTCTTTTGCAGCGTTTGGCTGACGTTTGTTCCAACCTACCTGAGCACCAAAGGGAAATACATGGTAGCTGTGGAGATCTTCTCTATCTTATCCTCCAGTGCTGGTTTACTGGGGTGTATATTTTTCCCCAAATGCTACATCATTTTACTGAGACCTGAGATGAACAAGAAGGAATATTTAATAAGGAAAGAAATGTAACTGTCTTTTTGTGTTCATGTTTAATGAAATATCTTTAGAGTATTGATGAAGTGTTTTTTGTATATTAATTTACTTTGACCGAATTTAGAAAGGTCTCCCTGACCTTGATTTAACTTCATTCATACATAAAATGTGATATGGAGAAAAGAAGTCTTTAAAAGGGTATCTGTTTTAAGATTTTGATTGACATATGTCCATATATTGCCCAAATGTGAAAGAATTGCCGTATACAAATAAGGAATTTTACTAGATTGTGTATGGCCCCTTTGGATATTAAAGGATAATGGGATAGTGAGTGTTCCTTCTTTGGCTATATATTGATTGAAATATCCATGCTCTGTTTGCTGTGTAATCTGCAAATTTTGAAACAAATTCTCAACCAATCACAAATATTAATTTTAACTAAATCATATATTCCTTCGAAGTAGTCTTGACTACTTCTGTATATGGTAAGTGCTGTGTTATATACTTACTGGAAAAGATGTTTGATGCCTACCTGGGAAGAATGAATAACCAAGTTGTGGGATTATGCTTTGAGTTTTAAAATAACTATGGGTATAAAAACCTACTTAAAATCAAAGTATGCTTTGCTGTTCAAAATAAACATGCATTAAAAATATATTTCAATTATATTGAAATTAGAATTAAATTAGAGAAATAAGACAGACTTTCATTGGAATCTGCTTTGTTTATTTTCAAAGAATGCAATATATAATAACAAAGTTCCATTTTTAAGTTGTTTGCCACCAAAACTAAAAGGAAAACCTTTGTTTTCATTTTTATATTTATTTTTTTAAAATTCTTTATTAAGATAAAAATCTGATCCAAATATTTCTTAGCTTTGTCATAGATCCTCCAGAGATATTAAAAATACCTTCTTTATAATTACATTTCCAGCATATATTTGAAACTTCTTTATAGATCTTTTACAATTTTTCAGTCCAATGATACATCATTTTATAGAAATTTTCTTTCAGATTATAATTGAATATAAACCTCAGTCCAAACATCCATATATTTTCCCATTGGTCAATCATTATATTATAGCCACAAATTTTTTATCTATTGAATCATGCAGGTGGGATAGATAGTACCACCACCAGATGGATTTACAACTAGATGACCAACCACATTCAATGGTTGGAACTACACCTACATGGAGGGAAGCATTCAGTGGGGTATCTGGAGGCCCTCTCTTAGGCCCAGTACTCTTCAACATCTTCATCAATCATCTAAATGAAAAGATAAAAGGGGAACTCATCAACTTTGCAATGAGGGGGAAGGGGGGATAGCTAACAATTTAAATGATAGACTCAAGATTCAGAAGGACCTTTACAGACTTGAACACTCAGCTCTAACCCACAAAATACAATTTAGTGGTGAGAAACTGTACTGTACCACAATCTTTTTTTTTGTATTTGTTTGTTATATAAGAATATTTTCTTTTTTTTAAAAAGTTTTTAATTTTTTAATTTTTTATGAAAATGTCAAATCAATGCATGAACAGTGTGGCATCTGGGCACCATATGTTCCAATACAAACAAAACTGATCAAATTAAGAATTATTATTACATTCAATCAACTTATGAAATTCCAATTACAATACACATCTATATTAAGTTACAATCTATCATTATTCAATTATTCCACCTATTTCTCATTATTACTTCCATTTTATCAACTAAAAATGTAATACATTAATATTCCCTTTATTTCTATCTCTTACTCTTGCTTTTAATCATATCACCTTATATTAAAAAGCTTTTTCTTTCTTTTCTGTCTAACTTCTAATTATGTCATCTGCCTACAAGAACAGAAAAAGAGAAAGAGAATAAAGAGGGAGAGATAGGGAAAGGCAGTTCTAAACAGAAACCAAGAGCAGGAATCATCCTTCCATCATCTCTTGCCCACTTTATACATTAATTGCTATGCTTTAAAAAAAAAGGGGTGGAGGGAAAGGCAAGTCAAAGCAATCATAAAAAAAGGAAATCCTCTACCCATCGTCTCTTGTTTGCTTCGATACTTCTATGGCTATGCTTTTTTTTTTTTGTGCTTGTCTCCCCTATTCCTCTCTTAGGTCTCCATCTATTTCTATTTCTTGGATGTCCCATCTAAGTATTCCTCCCACCTCTACCCTCTTCCACTGCCTATTTTCTAAAATTTTTACTGAGGCCCCTGCTTCCATTTCAGACATATCTTCCAACTCTCTTAGTATATTTTCCCCCTGTTTTAATTCATCAATCATTATTATTTTCTTTATAATCTCATCCTTGTCTTCTACCTTGTCTTCTTCCTTCTTTATTTCTTCTTTTGGCTCCTTCCTTTCCTGGGAGTCTCGGTCTGTAATCATCATCTCTTGTACTGTATAGTACTTTCCATTTTTTCCATAAGATCCTTAAATCCTTTGTCCATAATGTCTTTTATATTTTGATAAAGTAATCCCATCTCCTGGGCAATTCCACTCATTTTATCTTATTTTTTTAAAGAAGACTGATTTTTATCCAACAGTCCAAGAATTATTTATTTAGACTTCCCTTCAAGGGGTACACTTACCCCAAATCTTTATATCTCATAAGTTAACACTCAGTTCCATTCACATAGTCCCCAGGGGTTATGAAAAAGCCTTTTATATCCTCTTTGCAAATTCAACCCTCTAATATGGTGTTCAAATGTCTCTTTACTTAAATCACTTCCTTGCAGTTTGCTCTTTTGTCAGCACTCTCCGTTTAAATTTCAGTTACTAGTTTACCAGTCTATTGTTGTTTGCGTAGGAAATATTGAAGCAGAGTAAGCTTCTTTTTTATATATGGATAAATCCAATGTTTAAAAATACCTTCTCAGTAACGCTTCTTCCCAGTTTAGGAGTCTGTTTATTTCATAGTCTGTTGTTTATTCTCCTACAGGTTTCATTTCCAGTTAGGTATTCCCCCCCGCCCCCCAAAAAACCATCCCAAAATGCTTTGGCGCTGCTTTAACACTCAGTTCTGGGCAAATAGTTCTAGTTATTTCTTGGGGTTCAATTTAAAACAAATGAAAAATCCTCTCCCCCAGTTCCACCATGGCTCACCTTCTTCTCTCCAGCACCAGTCTTAGCTGTCATTTTTTGGTTTGTCCCAGCTTTGTAGCGGCCTAGGCTGCTTCTTCTTCTTGCCATGGCTGAGAGGAAAGAAAAACCCCGGGCCAGGCAGGAGAGTTTCGTCCCTGACCTCACAGGGTGCTCCTCCCCTTCAGGGCAGCTTAGGCTCCTTCCAGAGCCCATGAACATGAAGAGTTCAGCACAGGGAACGTGGAAACCCTTCCACATGGCCTGCAGCCCCAGCATGCTTCCCTGCCTTCCCCATGGCCTTCCTGGCAGTCCCCATGGCCAGGCCTGCTTGCCTGCCTTCCCTACTCCCTTCCATGTGGCCCGTGGCCCCGCCATGCTTGCCTGCCTTCTCCACAGCCTTCCCGGCAGTTCCCATGACCAGGCCCGCTTTCCTGCCTTACCTACTCCCTTCAATGTGGCCCACAGCCACGCCATGCTTCCCTGCCTTCCCTGCAGTCTTCACAATGGTCCCTGTGGCCAGGCCCACTCGCCTGCCTTCTCTACTCCCTTCCACATGCCCCGCAGTCCCGCCATGCTTGTCTGCCTTCCCCGTGGCCTTCCCGGCAGTCCCCATGGCCAGGCCCACTTACCTACCTTCCTACTTCCTTCCACGCGGCCCATGGCCATGCTTGCCTGCCTTCTTTGTGGGGAAGGGAAGCAGCTGGGCTGCCACTGCCTTTCATTGGGGTATGTGGAGCGAGACAGAGCTCCTCCTGCCATCTCTTCTCTTCCCACTTCTCTTCTTCTCTTTGTGGGCAGAAGAGTTTTCACCACCCACCACCACCCACCACCACCCAGATGCCCTCGCTTTCCCCAAATTCCCCAAGCATTTCTTTGCTTACCTGATTTCCAGTTCCATTGCGTTTCTTGCCATTGTGTGCAGGGAAACACACAATGTGGAGCTAAAAAAAAGTCCAATCAATCAATTCCAACTTCTCGTGAAAGAAAAAGATCTTGTGAAGTTGGAATTGATTGAGTAAATTTTTTTTAGCCCCACACAAACTTTCGTTTCCCTGCACATGATGGTGAGAAACATGACGGAGCTGGTAGGCAAAGAAATGCTTGGGAGAAATGAGAGCATCTGGGCGGTGGTGGGTGGGGAAAGCTCTGTGGTGAGGCCCGGGGCTGCAATGGCAAAATGGGCAATGGATCAGCTGGCGCGACATAAGGAGGAACAAAACAGCCCCATTGCACTGTGCCTCCTCCTGCCGCCAAGCATGCCCAGCCATACGTGGACTTTCTTTTGCCCGCTCCATTTCCTGCCATTCCCGCACTGTCTGGGAGGCAGGCTGCTCGTCTGCACCACTTCCCGCGCTTACCAGAACTTCCCGCTTGCCTCTGAATGCCTGCTGAATGCTCTACATCTTGCTGATGGCTTCCCAGCATTTCTTCTCCTTGTAGCACTGAGCTGCTTGGCTTTTGAAATCCAGCGCTGCTTCTCCGGCTGCCGAGCTGGAGCACTCTTGAAATCCAAGAGTGCTGGATTTCAAAATCCAACGAGCTCAGTGCTACAAAGAGAAGAAGCACCAGGAAGCCATCGACAAGTATCACAGGGCATTGCTGAAGGGGCTGGCCTTCCCCTCTGCCACCAGCTGCGGGAGGAAGGTAAGGGCAAGGTATAGCCAAACCACTGCCAGGCAAGAGCTGCCGGCAGGAGTGGGGGGGGGGCTGCAGGGAGAACCTGGCTGGAAGTTCCCATCCCTTTGTTTGTAAATTTCCCCAAAAAAGAGAGGGGAGGAAGTTCCGCCGCTGTCCCACCAGCGTTTCTGGGCAACGCAGGGCCGGGCGCAATCGTCCCTTTGCACGCTGTCCCTGGGAGACTGTCCAGGAGTGCCTGGCAGGCTTGGGCTTGGCTGTCTCATGAGGCAGTGTGGCCGCCGGTGCTAGGATCACCGCTCAGGGGATGCAGCCAGGCTACAAAGTTAAATGCTTCCTTTTCTTGCAAGTGCATACAAACATCATTAAAGGGAGAAATGGTGAGTTCTGTAACCAGAAAAACTGAGAATGAAAACAATGTATTCCAGTCAAATTAGAAGTGGTTCTTTGTGAAGGATCTGTGAAAATTTTGGAATATTGCAATAAGGTCCAAGAAAAAAAATATAAAGCAGAAAGATTTAATTAAAGGAGAAGAGAAAGAATGGTAAATCATCCACTAACTGACTGCTTTGAAAATGCCTTTCAAATGTGTTTTCAATTGTAGGATTGGAAATATTTGCTTGACTGTATGCTTTAATGTTCATACCTTCTGACAAGCAACAACAGTGGGGAAGCCGGATTCACTTAACAACCGTGTTACTAACTTAAATTGTAGTGATTCACTTAACTGGCAAAGAAGGCCGCATAATGGGACAAAAGCAGTGGTGAAATCCACTTTTTTTTACTTTCTGTGGGCGTGGCTTGGTGGGCATGGTGTGGCCTGGTGGGTGTGGCTTGGTGGGTGTGGCAGGGGAAGGATACTGCAAAATCTCCATTCCCACCCCACTCCTGGGGGAAGGATATTGCAAAATCTCCATTCCCACCCCACTCTGGGGCCAGCCAGAGGTGGTATTTGCCGGTTCTCCGAACTACTCAAAATTTCCGCTACCGGTTCTCCGAACTACTCAAAATTTCTGCTACCAGTTCTTCAGAACCTGTCAGAACCTGCTGGATTTCACCCATGAATTTAATGGAGAGTAAAGTAAGACTTTACATAGGCAAGAAAAAATGTATAGAATAGGTGGTGCCTGGCTCAACTGGAAGTCACTGTGAGACGGATCTGTGAGATGGAAACTTATCAAACAGATCCAACCTAGAAATAAGAAGAAATTTCCTGACAGTGAGAACAATTAATCAGAGAAATGGGATGCCTTCAGAAATTGTGGGTATACCATTACTGGAGGTTTTTAATAAAAAATTTGTCCATAATAGTTTAGGGCAAGGGTCTGCAACCTGCAGCTCCAGAGCCGCATGCGGCTCTTTGGACCCTCTGCTGCAGCTCCCTGTCACCCTGTTGTGGCAGAGGGATGAAAGAGCCATCATCCTGTCACGACAGTGGCATGGCCGGAGCCTTAGTGTGGGAGCAAAGCATCCCTCTACTTGCCTTTGCATGGCAACAGCATTCTGCCTTCATTGTGGTACATTTGCTGTTGCCACCAGCAAAGAGGGCTGGGAGAGAATGGCGGGGCAGATCTTGCGAGGTGGGGGCCATCTCCCAAGCCTGGCCTTCCTCCTCCCTTGTCGGCGGGGCCAAGAGAAAGAAGGGGGCAGCATGGGGAAGTGCTCCCCTCCCCCACCGAGCACCAAGCACAACAGCCCAGTGGGGGGGGGGAGATGGCCCAGCAGAAGCGGCCCCATTGGTGAGTTGGATGGCAGAGAGGCCTGGCCCGGCTCTTGCAGCGGAATGCTGTTTGCCACCTTTGAAACGTGCGGCTTTCTGTTTCCTGTTCCTTCCCCAGGCAGCTATGGCTGAGGCCATGGGGGGGGGGGAAGCAGAGGCATCAGGGCTGCTCCCCCCCAGCAAGCCAGGCCTGGAGGAGCACAGAGAGTTGCAGGTGAGCGCCGAAGGGTCAGAAGATGCGCTCCGACATAGCCCCAACAAGCATTTCCAGCGCACGTTTCTCTGTCCCAAAGTAGGATTGAGTGGGGAGAAGGGAGCAGGGGGAAGGGGGAAGAGTAGGAGGGAAGGAGAAGCCCGGCTGGCTTTCCTTTGGTGTAGGGAAGACCCAATACCTCCTCCATGGCCTGCCCGCTGCTTTTGCAGTGCCTTGCACAGCACAGTGAAAGCTAGCGTGCTTCACAATGGGGGAGACTGGGTCTCCTTCCCCTCCTGGAGCCCATTCCCTGCCACTCGCCCCTGGCAACACTCACTCTCTCTCTTTCTCTCTCTTGCAGTGCCTTGCACAGCAGTGAAAGCTAGCATGCTTCACAATGGGGGAGACTGGGTCTCCTTCTCCTCCTGGAGCCCATTCCTTGCCCCACTCGCCCCTAGCAACTCTCTCTCTCTCTCTCTCTCGGTGTGGAGAGCAAACCCAGAAGTAGCCATCTGCTGTTTCCCGCCGGGGGGGGTGGGTGGGAGAGGGGGGGGGAGAGGGAGAGAGAGAGAGAGATTCGGCTGGATGGATTCAGCCCTCACCAAAGATGTTCACCCATCAGCCAATCTCCCTCTCTGTCTCTCTGTCTCTCTGTCTCTGTCTCTCTCTCTCTGTGTGTATCTCTCACTCCCTGTCTCTGTGTCTCTTCTCACTCTCTCGGAAAGCCCTGCATGCTCTCAGGCTCTTCGCTACCCGTTTTTCTTCCTTCCTTTTGGAAACCCGGGCTGGCTGAGGAATGAACCCAACCCACAGTGAAGTCTTCCCTCCTCCTCCCCCTCCTCCTATCATGACCCCCTGGCCAGCTGTGGCGGGGCCGGGAGGGTGCACACTAGAGGAGGAGGGGGAGGAGGATGGAAGCCTCCATTGTAGGTTGCACTCATTCCTCAGCCAGCCTGGATTTCCAAAAGGAAGAAAGAAAAACAGGTAGCAAAAAGCCCCAAGGAGAGCACACAGGTCTTTCTGAGAGAGTGAGAAGAGACACAGAGACAGGGAGTAAGAGAGAGCGAGATACACACAGAAGGAGGGAGGGAGGGAGGGAGAGACTGGGTGGGAGTGAGTGACATCAAGTTGGCCACGCCCACCCAGGTTTTGTGGCTCCCATTGTTTTGTTTTCTGTGGGAAATGGGCCCAAGTGGCTCTTTGAGTGTTTAAGGTTGCAGACCCCTGGTATAGGGTCTCATGCTTCATCAGGGTTTGGACTAGAAAACCTCCAAGGTCCCTTCCAACTCTGAAATCTCTCCATTCAGACTTACCAAGAGAATGGTGATAAACAATATTTGGAAAGGTACATCAGGTCTTCTGATAACAAAATCTCATCTTATTGGCTAGTATCAAGGGGAAGATGACTTTGAAAAAGCTTCCTCTCTCACCATAACATGCAAGACGAGGCAAGGAGTGGCTGGGAGGGGGAGGGGCGAGGAGAGGCCAGGTGAGGTGCCCCTCGATGTGAGTGACATCGAGTTGGCCACACCCACCCAGTCACATGACCACCCAGCCATGTCCACCAAGCCACGCCCACAGAACCGGTAGTAAAAAAATTGAATCCCACCACTGGCAGAAAACAATAGAGAGGACTAACCTATTTTGGCAGTGGTTTGCTCACCAAGCTTGTTTCAATTTAGTTTCTGAACATTTCGTTACCAGACTAGGTAACATCATCAGCAGGATTGTCTTGTCCTATTCTCCTTAGCTTATAAATGTCTTGTGTGCCAGTATGGTCAGATGGTCTTTTGGTTGGTTGTTCGTTTGGAACTATATTTAAATTCTGAGCAGCTGATTGGTTCTTTTGTTGATTGGTTGTTTGAATGATTTTGTTTCTTATATATTCATATGCTGGATCTAGGTCAATATATTTGTTAATTGCTCCTTTGGTAGAATATCAGGCCACAACAAATTCACATGCATGGTGGCTGCTAGCATGGCCAATGATTTTTATTCTTTCCCAGTCGAACTGGTGTTGTTCATTATCAATTACGTTTGAAATCAGGGATTTTTGGTCGTGCCATTTTACTGCTAGTTGATGTTGATGTTGTTGTTTTATTGCTAGTTGATGTTTGCTCGCCAAACAAGCTTGGAGAGCAAACCACTGCCAAAATCTAAAACCGGAGCTACAAATACTTTCTATTATTTCAAAGGACTAACCTATATTTGGTGGCCTGGATGATGTCCTTACTTTTCCATATTCGGCTCATGGTCATCATTACTGTATGAGACAGTGCAATCTGACTGTTTATTTTTTGGCCACTTCATTCACCACTTTGAGCAGTCTGCAATCCTAGGAGGGTGTTCTGACCTAGGCTTCCTGATTAAAAAATACGGCACAAACGGCGTCCCAAAAACCTCTTTTATTTGTAACGGCTGGTAATTATTTTCATTACCAGCCGTACTAAGTCCCAAACAAAGGATAATAAGTCCGACAACAGTCTTTCAGGGAAAGGCAGATAAACACATGAACCTTGATCTTCTTTGACAAACTGCCAAGGACTAATTAGTAGGAAAACTTGGCAATAGCACAGAAACAGACACAGAGTCCGAGTTGCAATGACTAGAGCGAGGTGAACTGAGTTGCTTCCTGCGACGAACCGATCCGTGTGCTCCACTTATATAGCCTATGGGAGGGGCCAATTATCTTCAAGCCTTACTCCCGAGTAGTCCTTCTCTTGAACCGCTGAACTGCTAAACAGTCAGCTGAAGTAGCCTGCAGTACTGCACTCTAACCACTGCGCCACCTCGGCTCTCAAGGTCCAAACAGAAACAGAAACAGAGTCCGAGTTGCAATGACTAGAGCTAGAGGTGAACTGAGTTGCTTCCTGCAACAAACCCTTTTGTGTTCTCCACTTATATAGCCTATGGGAGGGGTCAACTATCTCCAAGCCTTACTCCCAAGTAGTCCTGCTCCTCTGTAACTGTTCTTGCCTTCTGGCAGCTCTGAGCATGTGCGCATTGAGAACAGGCTCCCCCTGTTCCTCTGCCTCTGGCACCGAGCCTTCTCCAGACTCCAGGCCTGGCCTATGGTCCTCCCCAGCCTCCTCGCTGTCCAACTCTGCTGCCAGCTCCGCAGGCTGCTGGTGGACCACAACACTATCCCTCACCACAGGGCCCTTCCCCCGGGTCTGACGATCTGGATGCGGTCGTGACGGGAAGCGGTCATGGAAGTCTTGGACCAAAACCGGAGCATGTACAGAGGTCGCATCCTCCCAGGTGAAGTCCTCCGGCCCATAGCCCTTCCACTCAATGAGGTACTGGAACTGGCCCTTCAGCCACTGGGAGTCCTGAATGCTGGCGACCTTGTACTCAGGTGGTCCATCTCCGTCACGGGGCACCGGCTGGGAATGGTTGGCGGAGCGGACAGGCTGGCCATTCTGGAATGAGGAGGGAGTGATGGAAGACGGGATGGACATGCAACGACCGTGGCAATGTCAGGCGGTAGGATTGATGACCGCCTCAACAGGAAATGGGCCAAGGTATTGATGATCCAGTTTCCCAGGGGTGGGTTCCTCCCGGTTCGGACTGGTTCACCCGAACCGGTAGCAACCCGCTGGTGACATCACAATGACATCACAGATCCGGTTCGGTCGGTGCTGGTCTGTGAGCACCACCATATTTTTTTTTGAATTTTTTTTTTGAATTTTTTTTTTGAATTTTTTTTCGGTTTTTTTCTTCTGCGCATGTGCAGAAGCCGAGTTTCCGGCACTGCGCATGCATTGCCATCTTGTTTTCTGCTCCCCCCCTATTTTTGCTGGGTTTTGCTTCTACGCATGCTCGCCCTGCCTTTCCTTCGCCATGTGCATCCACAGAACTGCTGCCTCCTGCCTACACAAAGGTAAGCATTTGTGCTAGCCTACCCCCTCCCCACTGGGCCAGCCTCTCCCAAAGGCTGCAGAGACAGGGGGCAGAGGGCAGCCCGGCAAAGTGGAAGCTTTCCAGGCTGGTGGCCCCCTCCTGCCCCCAGCCAGCATCCCCCAAAGTGCCCTCCTCGCTGCCACTGCCCTCTCCTACCGCCGCCCTGTTCTTCCACCACTGCCCTCTCCTCCGTTGCGGATGGTCGGGCTTGGCGCAGCGGCCAGGCCACGCGGATCCTTTCTGGGTTGGCCCAGCAGCAGCAGCATTATCCACAGCCCCGAGGCCCTTCATTCCGAGTCAGAGTGCACCAAGCCATGCAGGGAAGGCAGCAAGCATGCTGCCCGAGAAGCGGAGAGACCTCCGAAAAAGCGCATCTGTGCTCAGGCTTTGGCTGCGATCCCTCAGCACAGTTGGATCCGGAACAGAGTGAGCAAGGGGCTGGGTGGGTCCCGCTGCACTTTGGCATACACCTCTCCTTGCAATGGCACAGAGAGAGCTCCGGTTCCCCAGCCGCCACTTCCTGTGCCCCGGCCACCACTCACCGGCAACGCAGGGCCTTGCTGCCTGCCCTCCACAGCTCGGTGCGCTCTGACTCAGAGTGAAGGGCCACGCAACCGGGCAGGTTGCATATCCGTGCAGCTCAGCAAGGCGAGGGCTGAGTTGCACGCTTCGGGGGGGGGATGCCAAGAGTTGGATTAGGCTTCCCAGGAATCCGAGTCACCCATGAGAACTTGAAACTTGAGCCGGCGATCTCGCCAGCAAGACCAGCCAGCGGGCCAAGGAGGTGGGCAGTTGAAAATGGCATGGAGGCACGGGTGAAGGCCGGGAGGGGGTGAGAAGGGGTGCAACACATGGGAGGCTCCCCGCAGTTCCTCGGCTAATCCGGGCTGCAGCTGAACCCATTGCCTTTTGGGCCTGGCGTGCTCGGCTTCCGTGGGGCTTTTGGGTGACTGCCGCCCGCATCCACCTCAGGTTCCGCGGACCGCAGCTTTCTTCCTTCTCCCGAGCTGCTGCTTTGGAGAGAGAGAGGGGGGGAAGTATGTGTGTGTGTGTGTGAGAGAGAGAGAGAGAGAAAGAGAGGAAGAAAGAGGAAGAGTGTGTGTGAGAGAGAGAGAGAGAAAGAGAAATGACGGAGGGGAGCAACAAGAATTGAAGGCAACGCTGTTTGAGGAGGGTGAGTGTGTGTGTGAGAGAGAGAGAGAGAGAGGGAGAGAGAGAGAGAGAGAGAGGGAGAGGAAGTGTGTGTGTGTGTGTGTGTGTGAGAGAGAGAGAGAGAGAGAAAGAGAAAGAGAAAGAGAAAGAGAAAGAAAGGAAGAAAGAGAAAGGGAAAGGAAGGGAAAGGAATGGAAGGGAATGGAATGGAATGGAATAGAATGGAATGGAATGGAATGTAACGGAATGGAATTCAGCAAGGTTTCTCTTCCGTACCTCTATTTGCTCTTCTAGGAGAGAGAGAGAGAGAGGGAGGGAGGGATATAGAG
>QLTV01002963.1:151929-168655 GCA_003457575.1 Thermophis baileyi | reverse complement strand
ATCCCCCTCCCCCTGTTCTTCAGTGTGGCAACTGAAGAACAGAAAGATGGCTGTGGCCAGGTTCAGTTCGAAGTTGACAGTCAGCTCTCCCTCCCCTAGTTTCTGAGGAGTATTTGGAAAACACCAAATGCAGACAGGTTAATTTTTTCTTAGCCACCCGTGCCACCACCCAGATGTCCTTTTGGCTTCTGGGGATTTTTGTCATGGAATTTTTTTACCAGCCTGTCTGCTCTTATGTTCTGACTTTTCACCCAAGTGGCTTCTGAAAGAGGGTAGCCTTTCCACTGTACTAAATACTGTAACCTTCCCTTGTACAGTCTTGAATCCAGGATTCTTTTTATTTTGTAATGGGTCTCTGAATGTCTACCCATTCAGTCAGGCTTGCTGAGGAAGGGGGCTCTGAGGGAACTCAGGCATTGGGACAAACTCCACCCATGTGGCCGCCTTTAAAGGCATGAAGCCTGTGCTGCTATGCACAGCATTGTTATATGCCACCTTCAAGGTGTTGCCACTCCAGGATGGCTTTGACTTTTCCTGAGTCCATTTCTACCCCCTTGCTCGACACCTGATAGCCTAGGTAGTCAAGGCAGGTGTTATACAACTCACATTTGGATAGCTTGGCATATAGGTTTGCAGCCAGGAGTTTCTTTACTACCTGGCAGACCAGTTTGATGTGCTCCTCCATTGTCTTGGTGAAGATGGGAATGTCATCTAAATACACTAGGACCTCTTGTATAGGTGCTCATGCAGCACTTCGTTTATGAGTTGCATTAATACTGCAGAATACGAATTTGAGAAGGAGATGAATGGAAGACCGCATTCAACTGCCCTCTGGACAGTTTCCAATTTAAGGTCATGCTGTTTGGGCTCCAGAGAGCCCCCACAGTCTTCATGCAGCTAATAAACGAAGAGCTGCATGAGCACCTGTACAAAGGGGTCCTAGTTTACCTGAATGACATTCTCATATTCAGTGTGACGCTGGAAGAACACATAAAGCTAGTGTGGCAGGTATTGAAAAACTCCTAGCCACAAAGCTCTATGCAAAGCTGTCTAAGTGTGAATTCCATAAGACCTCTTTAGACTACCTGGGCTACCAAGTGTCAAGTGAGGGGATCAAGATGGACCCAGGAAAAGTGAAAGCAGTGCTGGACTAGCAACCCCCTTGCACATGCAAGCAACTCCAAAACTTCCTGGGGTTCACAAACTTTTACAGGCAGTTCATTCCAGCGTTCACTGAAGTAGCCCTACCCCTACCGGAGCTACTAAAAACAGGGCCTCTTCCAGCGAAACCACGCCCAACCCAGCCTCTGGCCTGGACGCTGGATTGTCAAAAAGCATTCGAGAAACTGAAGCGGCTGTTCACTGAGGAGCCAATTTTCCAACACCCTGACCCGGAGAGACAGTTCATTGTCCAAGCCAACGCCAGTGTCATGGCAGTGGCAGCAGTGCTCCTCCAGAAGGACCCACAGGATCGGCTCTTGCCTTGTGAAAATGTGTCCAAAACACTCACCAACACTGAGAGGCAGTGGGCGGTCTGGGAGAAGGAGGCATACGCAGTCTGCTGGGCTCTCCTCTCCTGGAGACACTTTTTGGAAGGGAGTAAGGTGCCTTTCGAGGTCTGGACTAATCACAAAAAACTTGAAGCCCTAAAGACACCCCAGAAGCTTTCCCCCAAGCAAGTCCGATGGGAGCAATATTTCCAGCGATTTAACTTTGAACTAAAGTACATTCCAGGGGGGAATCTGCTAGCTGATGCATTATCAAGAAAACCACAGTTCAATAGCTGAAGGGACGAAATCATCCATGCCATCATCCCCCCCTCGCAACAAGCAGCACAAGTCACAACCAGGGGCCAAGCCAAACGCCAAACTAATCCTGCGTGAGAAAAACTGACAGCTGCACTGGTGCTCCCAGCTGACCAGTGGTTTAATGACAACAGAGACATTTAACCCTGGCTTGGGTTCTAGCTTGGAAGGGGTCCAAACTGTATGTCCCCACCAGTTTGAGGCTGCAAGTTTTACAGCGCAGCCATGATTCACGGCTGGGCGGCCATTTTGGCTTCCTAAAAACTCTTCACCTGGCCTGATTCTTGTGGTCGAAGATGAAGGACGACATGGGGGACTATGTACGGAGTTGTGCCACCTGTGCCACGATGAAAATGAGATCAGGGAAACCTCCTGGACTCCTCCAACAAGTGGCTAACCCCAGCCGACCATGGGAGGAGATCGCCATGGACTTTATAGTCAAACTCCCAGAGAGTGGGGGGAATACAGCTGCCCAGAGTCCTTTGGGAGTTGGGCGCATTACAAATATAATAAATTAAATTAAATTAAATTTGGATGGTAATCAACTTATTTTCTAAGCAAGCTCACTACTGTTGTGGCCCGCCAGCAGCTGGTAGCTGATTCCGACAGTGAGGAGGCTGGTGGGGTGATTCGCCAGTGGCCTGTGCAGCTGGTACCTGAGTCGGACAGTGAGGAGGCTGCAGAGGACTCAGTGCCAGAGGCAGGGATTCAGCCAGGGCCTTCAGAACCTCCAGAAGCTACCATAAGTGAAGAGGAAGAAGAGGAGGAGCCTCTTCTCAAAGCATGAGCGTGCAGAGCTGCCAAAAGGCAGGAATGGCTCCTCAGGAGGAGGTCTCCTCAGGAGTAAGGCTTGGGACTAATTTATTTATTGTATTTGTATTTCTAATTGGCCACTCCCTTAGCCTATTTAAGGGATGACGACAAATGAGCCAATTTGCAGGAAACAACTTAGTTCATATTCCTTTGTGTCTTGATTACAGAAAAATCTGATCGGCTCTTGTTCTCTCTCTCGTCATTTTTCCTGCAAATTGCTTCTGGGTGTTTTGCCCAACAACAGTAAGATTACTGTTATCTGAAAGACTGTTTCCTCAGAATTGAGTTATTATTCCTTGGACTCTTGTTGGCTGTTAATGAAGTTGAATTAACAGCCAGTGTTCAGAAAAAGACTGATTTAAACTGTATTTGTGTTTGAACGACTACTAAGAAAGCTTATTAGTAGTCCTTAATTAGTAAACTAAGGTTTGTACAGACTTTGTGTGTGCTGCATTCTTTGGGGTCCGTAGCTGGGGCAGAACAACTTCACTGCTTGCTTGGGATTACCCTCAGTCAAAAAGCTGGCTAAAATGTTCATCAAGCAGATTTATTGGCTGCACGGAGTGCCCCGCCAGGTGATATCAGACCGGGGTGTCCAGTTCACTGCCAAGTTCTGAAGGGAGTTCCTGAAATCTGTCGGATTGACTCAGGGGCTTAGCTTGGCTTTTCATCTGAGCAAGAACGGAGCCGCGGAATGGACGAACGCAATGGTGGAACAATACATAAGATGTTATGTGGATTACCAACAAGAGAACTGGGTGGATCTGCTGCCTTTCGCAGAAGTGGCTTACAATAACACTGTGCATAGGAGCACCGGATTGACCCCCTTTCAGGTCACCAGTGGCATGGATTTTGTTCCCATGCCCGAGCTGCCGAGAGAGCCACCCTCCTCCATGACTCTAGCCAAATGGATGGAGTCATTAAAGAAGGGCTGGGAGGACACTAAGAAAGCATTGGCGGAAGCTGCGGAAGCATACAAAAAACAAGCTGACAAACACCGATCTCTCCAGCCCCCCTTCCGTGTGGGAGATCGAGTTTACCCTATCAGCCAAATACATTAAGTTGAGATTACCCAGCAAGAAGCTGGGATCTAAATTCTTAGGGCCTTTTCCGATAGTGAAAATAATTAACCTAGTGACAGTTCAGCTTAACCTCCCACGCATACTAGGGAAAGTGCATCCAGTCTTTCACTGCAGCCTGCTGAAGCCAGCAGTCAGTTCAAGATTGAGACCATAGACCTGACCAGCACCCAAGCCCATAGTGGTGCAAGAGGAGACCCATTACGAGGTTAAGAGAATTTTAGACTCTAGATTACACAGGGGTCGATTGCAATATTTAGTTCATTGGAAAGGATACCCTTTCTTTGAGGCTACCTGGATTAAGAGCTGGGATGTAAAGGCAGATAGATTAGTAAAGCAGTTCCATGATAAATTCCCTGATAAGCCAAAGGGACCTCCTGGGGGGGGGCGAGATGTGGTTATGGAATGACTGAATTAACCTCCTACATTCCTCTCATTCCAAGACACGATCATTGGTTGAGGGGGGGGAAAGCTTGTCAGCCCTGGAAGCCATCTTTTCATTTGGATCTTCAGGGCTGCCACACTTAGTCTGTGGGAAACTGGGAGGGGGGTTTGCATGGAGTTGGTAGAAGTATTTAGCCATAACAACATTCTTTTCTCTGAGAGTCAAGGACGTTCAGCCTGCACCTGGAGTGGCGTGACCGGGAGGCATCTCCAGTTGGGACGGTGGATTGATTGGACCATGTGATGGACATGTGGGTGTAGGGGAAGGGACTTCCACTTTCCTTTGGGTGGGGAAAATCTGGGAGCTTTCAGATTCGGGTTTTCTCAGATGTGCCAATATGACATCTCTAATAAAATGGAACTTTGAGGAACTGCTGGCATTGGAGTCTTCATTGGTTGGGAAAGTTACTTAGCAATAGCAATAGCACTTAGACTTATATACCGCTTTACAGTGCTTTACAGCCCTCTCTAAGCAGTTTACAGAGTTAGCATATTGCCCCCAACAATCTGGGTCCTCATTTTACCCACCTCAGAAGGATGGAAGGCTGAGTCAACCTTGAGCCAGTGAGATTTGAACCGCCGAACTGCAGCTAGTAGTCAGCTGAAGTAGACTGCAGTGCTGCACTCTAACCACTGTGCCACCTCGGCTCTTCTTGGTTCTACTTGGAACCCTGACAGTCCCTTCTTTACTTTTGCATTGCCAGCATTCATTTGAAATACCTTTAAACATTCTTGCCAACTTATCTGTCAAAATAAGTTGAATACCAACAATGCATCATCTTACAGAAACTTTCTTTTTAGTTTAATGTAAATTTTGTGAGAGTTTAGTTAATATCTTGAAATATTCATTTATTTCAAACACAGCTACCTCCTGCTGTTTGCACAGATTATAATAAAAATTATGGAAAGACTTTTTGATAAATTCATTATCTGTTATTACATTATAACCTTCACAAATTTTCTCAATCATTCCCCTTTCCCTTTCTGTTTTTAGTTTATATGCCAACAAACCTCCTGGTTTATTTGCAAACTCAAAATGTATTTGCTTCATATAATTCAATTTTCTTGAATTGTTATCATAGACAATTATTGATGTAACAATTTAATTTGATGTAAGATTTTAGAGTCCATAGATATCTTTTGCAATTTCTTTCTGTTTAATTTCTTCCAATATCTTTTGCATTTTTTTCCTGGGATTTTTTCTTCTCCAGGCAATTGTATTGAATAAAATAACCCTTCATAACAGCTTTGCTGGCATTCACATCTTAATACAGAATATTGTCAAAGTGAATATAAAATTAAAACCAGAAAAAATTGTTTTGGATTTAATGGAAAAACTTTGATGCTATATATGTTAACGGTAGCAAGGAAGGACCCTTTGATTCCCACAATGGATGAATGGCTGTAGAAGTTGATGGAGTTAGCAGACATGCCCAAACTGACTGCTTTGATTAAAGACAAAAACAAATACTTTTATTTCTACTTGGAAACTGCTTCTAGACTTTGTGGTCAAGGTGGGAAAAAAATGATACTTTGACTTTGGGTTTTACTGATTAGATAGATTTGTTGTTATAGAATAGTTTATACCAGGGGTGTCAAACTGCAGAGGTGAGTTGCTACTGGTTTGGACCAGTTTTCCCGAACTGGTAGTGACCCACTGGTGATGTCACGATGATGTCACCGATCCGGTTCGGTCGGTGCCGGTCTGTGGGCGCCGCCACCTTTTTTTTGAATTTTTTTGAATTTTTTTTCTGCGCATGCGCAGAAGCCAAGTTTCCAGCACTACGCATGCGTCACCATCTTGTTTTTGGCCTTTTAATATTTTTTGAATTTTTAATTTTTTTTGCTGCGCATGCGTGCGCGATGCACGCGCGTGCCCCCGAGGCATGCCCACGTGGCACGGGAGGAAGCGAACCGGCAGCAACGTAAGTCAGAACCCACCCCTGTCAAACTGGATTTCTTGGAGGGTTGAATCAGCATTGTAGTTGTCCTCCGTGGGCTGGGGGGGCGAGATGGGCCACCCACACCCCATTTTTGGCCTAGATGGCCTCCTGCAGCACCCTTCTGGCCAAAATTTGGCACAGGGGGACTGCAGGCAGCCCCCCATACCCCATTTCTGGCCTGGATGGCCTCCTGCAGCACCCTGCCATCCAAAACAACCCTGCCGGCCAAATTCGTTCCTAGTTATTATACCATTATATAAATGGTATAAATAAATAACTATTTATTATTCTAAAATAAGGCTGTCAAACTCTCAGCATCACATTGTTGTCACTGATTTTTCGTGACTTTTTTCTCTTCGCAAAAATGGGGGTGGGCGTGGCCATCGCATGACAGATCCGACCCGTGGGTCATGAGTTTGATACCTCTGCTTTAGAAGTATGCCCTTGTGATTCAAGACAAGTAGAAACTATTGAACATGTTCTTTGGTACTGTCAGTTATACACTGCATCCTGAAATGCTCTAATTGCCCCAATCTTGGCTAGTAAAACAGAATATAATGACCAGCAGTACAAGCAACTTACTTTCATATATTAATCCTGAATTAATATATAAGAGTGCCAGGTTATATGTGGTGGCATACAAAATTAGACAAAGAATAATTAAGAACAATAGAACCTATTTGAGTAGGAATGGTTTTGCCTCAGTATTCCCGATTGGTCATTTTTTATGTCAGCTACTGTACTATATCTTCCTCATATTTGTTAGGGACTCTATAATTAACCATTTTGGGTTAGTTTTAACTAATAAGAATGAAACGTTTTAGCATATTTTTCTATATATCGCTCCTCATTACTTATTTTTGGATTATCTGGATATTCAAAAACTATTTTCTTTTCTTTCTTTCTGTTTGTTAATGATCACAATAAAGTTATTTAGATTTGATCAAAACAAAGTGAAATAAATTTCAGGAATAATCTAAAGAAGTTTTTATTAAATACCAATTCAAAAAGAAATGGAATGAGCTAAAGATCCTAAATAATTATGCATTACAGCGAAACACAGAAATAGTTACTTTTCTTTCCTTATTAAATGTTCCTTATTATTCACCTCAGGCCTCAGTAAAATGATGTAACATTTGGGGGAAAATATACACCCCAGTAAACCAGCACTGGAGGATAAGATAGAGAAGACCTCCACAGCTACCATGTATTCCCTTTGGTGCTCAGGTAGGTTGGAACAAACGACAGCCAAACGCTGCAAAAGACCAACATGCTGAAAGTGATGAACTTGGCCTCATTGAAACTGCTGGGAAGCTTCCTGGCTTGGAAAGCAATGTTAAAGCTGACAATAGCCAGGAAGCCCATGTAACCGAGAACACAGTAAAACATGATCACAGAGCCCTCATTGCATTCCATTATGATTTCTCCCTTCAGTGAGTGCAGGTCTGTATCTGGGAAAGGGGGAGAGGTACTCAGCCAAACAGTGCAAATTCCCACCTGGATGAAGGAACCTGAAAGGACAATAGAATTGGCCAGTCCTTTCCCTACCCATTTCCTGATTCCAGAGCCTGGTTTAGTTGCCATAAATGCCAGAACCACAGTCATGGTTTTTGCCAATACAGATGAAAGGGCCACTGAGAAGATAATGCCAAAAGTCGTTTGCCGTAGAAGACAGGTAATCTTTTTAGGTCTTCCCATGAAGAGGAAGGAGCAGAGGAAGCAGAGAAAAAGGGAGATGAGGAGGATACAGGTGAGGCTCCAATTATTGGCTTTGACAATTGGAGTCTCTTGATACATCCAAAAGACTCCAAGAACAAAGATTGTAATCAAAGAGAAAACAACAGCTAATGTTATAAATAAGATTCCCAAAGGTTCATTATAAGAGAGATAGGTGAACACTTTGGGAATACATTGATTTTGGATATTGTTGGGATACTGATTTACTGGACAGTTCGTGCAGATATCCATATCTGGTAAAAGACAAAAGAATATATTTTTAAAATATATCAAACTTTTTATCAATATACAATACAAATAGCACAATTGATGTTGATAGCAACTACATATTTTATAAAGGATATAAATTCTTATTTTTTAGTACAAAAATATACAGGAATCATAACTTAAAGCTGAAATCTTTCATTAAACACAGAGATGGGGAGAGGTTGACTGAAAAATTCAAAGCAAAGGAAAGTATATTCTGTCCTATTAGTTTTTCTTAACTGAGGTGATAGTTATTAATAGACTCTTTATGTACTTTACTACTATCTCAGTTTGGACTAGCAACAGGTGCAGCTTAACAGGCATATACAGTACGTTTGTAGAAATAAATATTATAAATACTTTAATTTAATATGAAAATTTAAGGAATGGATGGAAGAAATTAGAGAATCCAGGACTAAATAATGTAAGATTATGTTATAATTATTGGAGATGGAATGAGAGTAAAGTGTCATTGAAACACAACTTTTTCTTATAACCTATATATTAATTTTACTTTGAGATCAAATTTCATATTTTCAATTGCAGATATCTTTTGGAACTACATACACATTATATGATAGCTGAATTATGGAAATATATTCCCCATTCTTTACTTTTTGTTTGGGGTAGAGATATAATGTTCTTCAACATTGGAGGGATAATTATATAAATGAATCTATGGCCCAGATTATTCAATTCATTTAAAACCAGATATTGCCTTTAAATACCTTTAAATTCATTTATGCCCTGCTTTTTACATAGAATATATCATCTTAAACAACTTTGGTTCAGAATGTTATATGTACACTACATGAGAATCAGATAGATGAATGGGAGAGTAAGAAAAACTTAGTAAGAGTACTGATCATCTCTTCTTCATGTTTCTGTACTTAAAGAAATAAGGGCCTTGGGCTGAAATTTTGCTGGTTAGTTAGCCAATGTCTTAGCCTCTTTTTGTCCTACCTATTTTGTCAGAGATCTTCCCTTCTGGACAAGGTGCACAATCATAGCAGCAAAATTTCTCTCCTTCCTTCTTCTTTTTGCTTGAGCCTAGATCACAGTGGTCATTACACTGAGACACAGGTAGCACCTTACCAGAAATACATATGAGAGAATCAAGAGATAAAACACCTGCATTAATAGCATTTTATCAAACAAGGAAACCACACTTGTGATGAAGAAGAAAATGAAAATTGAAAGACTTCAATTACTGGAAAGGAATTGGCAAAAAGTTTTTTCTCCACAAAGTTAGATTTTCACAGGATCTGAAAGCTTTTTTTAATTACTCCTCATGCTGTTTCGGAAGATGAGAAAATGCCAACATGAATGTCAAGGTTCTATTTCTGCCAGAATTTTTCAATAAGTAGCCTAAATAAGGCATTACAGATATGTGTTGATTTATGACTAGTCATTGCAGCCATAAGTCAAGGCATATGTGATCACATTTGATTTTACAGCTGGTTTTATAATGGTTGTAATTTGAGTCACTATGGGTGTGAAATAAATCACATGGTTCATATTTGATTTATATGGTCAATAAGCAAATCAATTGTGCCAAATGTGCAGTGACGAACATGTAACTGTTGGTCTCTGCAACTGGTTATAAAAGTGAATTGGTTTGCCAAATGCCTGATCACATGGCTGTAGAGGAACTAGAAATTGTAACTTGAGTGATAAATAACTTGTTCATTCTGTTTTAAATTAAAAAAAACATTAAATGACTGAGGCAGTAACTACCTTACCTAAATTGACAATCTTTCTTTCCCAGGCAAAATTGTAAGCAGTTCTCTTAAGACATGTCAGGGACACTTTAGTGCTCAAAAGTAAATGTAGAAAATGTTATACCTCATCACCTTGGAAAGCTCCAAAACATCAAAACCGTATTCTTCAATTATTTTCATGCATTTGACAATTGCTCTAAAGAAGGATTTACTTTTGTTGCTATTTGAGAATCTGCAGCTTCTTCTCACCTGATTAAAGGTCCTGTGCCATACAATTTGATTGTCATTAAGAGTTAATTCTCTGCCTGATGGAGCCCGAGGTTCCAATGTTCCAACCTTGACTCGAGAAAAGGAATTATTGGGCAAAATAATCCAGTTTACAACATAAAAACCTGTAATCAATTCCCTGTTTTCATCAAAACTGAGTGAGTCTCCCATACTGTTGTTGAATACGATGCTTTTCAAGGCAGAGTGAAACTATTTTATATGAAAAAAAAAGTAACAACAAAAATTTGAAATCACAACAGCTACAGAGAAACCTATCAAATCAGATATCGTGCTTTGAAAAATACAAATGAGGATTCAGGATGTCATGGATGATGTTTATATTTTTAAGTGTGCATATGTTTGCATATGGCATATGCATGCGGATGCATTCAAATCAATGTTGATTCCTGATGACTGCATGGAGAAATTCCTGCAGTTTTCTGAGGAATATTTGAGAGATTTCCAATTGCCTCCTTTCTAAGGCTGCAAGACAGTAATTGGTCCAAGATCACTAGCTAACTTTGAACCTTAATGACTACACCAAACTGGCTCTCTTCCTAGATGATCCATATTTCACAAATACAGCCATTTCTTTCAACACATAGACACTGGATTCATTACAGATTTAGAGTGCAGGTTTATTCTACTATTCATTAACACGTTTAGCCCATTTTTCAAAACACTGAATGTATTATTATCTTCAAGAAGGAGATACATCCTAGACAAATTATTATAAGTGTTATAAGAAATAGTGCAAGAGAAGTGGAAGGTGTGCAGAGAAGAAAATAAACAAATATAAACAAATAATACAAGAGAAGAAAATAATACAAGAGCCGCGGTGCCACAGTGGTTAGAGTGCAGTACTGAAGGCTACTTCTGCTGATCACTGGCTGCCAGCAGTTTGGCAGATTGAATCTCACCAGGCTCAAGGTTGACTCAGCCTTCCATCTTTCTGAGGTCGGTAAAATGAGGACCCAGATTGTTGGGGGCAATATGCTGACTCTGTAAGCCGCTTAGAGAGGGCTGTAAAGCACTATGAATTGGTATGTAAGTCTAAGTGCTATTGCTATTGCTATAAACAAATAAGAATTATTTGTAAGAGTTATTAAGAGCATCAGGAAAATTCATTCACTGAGTTTGGTCTAGTTAGCTGACATACAGTTTGTTTGCTGTGTAGAATCTGAATGCAGTATACATGGGACACTCAAAAAGAGCTGTCCAAATTCCATTAAAAAGTGACCAATCCTCATGATACAAAGGTATCATCTACTATTACTAACTCAACCTGAACTTTAGAAGACGTGGCTTTTTTCTCTGTATTCTGAAACTCCAAATGAACATGCAATGTTAACAAATTCCTGTATACCTTTCAAAATAACTACAGATTTTTGGAAACTAATAAGGACTATGGGCCCAATGAATTTTGTGGAATAGATGATCAATTTCTCCAACAATGAAAAGCTTTTAAATTAGTGCTTGCATTTTTTTATACTAGGGAATACAACAACTAACTAAAAGGTTTTTCTTTCACAGAAGAAGATCTCATGTTCCTTTCTATGGCATTCACTGGGACAACAGTGCTATGAAACATCATTCCCACAGCATTACTAGGGATCAGGGAAACATGATGGCCCAACTACATACACAACATTCCTCTATTTGAAATAAAATAAAGTACCTGCCATGGTTTTATATTATGAAATATTAATTGCTCTCTTTCCATTAAATGTCTATATCTGGATCTGGACTTGAGTAAAACATGCAAAGAATGAGCCAAAATATAGACTGCATTGTAAATGTTGTAACTGTTACCACTCATGTTCACTTCAAATAATATATTTGGTAAATTCTCTAACTTTTCATCCCCAGTGCACCATAATTTGTTATTTTCATTTACACTGGAAGTGAATAACGGGCAGTCAAATGCCTGCTCCCAAAAATTCTGAATGAAATTGTCTTCTTTTGCCCAGGATGGCCTTGCAGTGTGAAGAAATTCTTGGAATCCAGGGGGCTCTTTTGAACGAACTGCGAATGATAGAGTTCCATGGAAACTCTGCATATCCCAAAGTCTCTGAAATGGCAGTGAGTCATAATTCCAATGGGATGTAACAATCCACACTTTACCCAAAGGTGGCCATGAAGTCAAAGATGCTATAAGGATGATCATTCTCATATTTTGCATGGATGGAGGTGCTGCATAGATTAAACAAACTTTGACTTTATCTTCCATAAAAAGTTGCTCATATCTTAACTCCATTGAAATCAAGTTTGCATATTCCTCCAGATATGTGTTCTTTGGTGTTGAAAATATGAAAGCATAACAAATGTTGTTTTGGGAAAGCAGTGGTCCAATTCTCTGCAAAAACATGTCTCCATAATCATCATCCACAGCCATGATCCCAATCCAATTCCACCCAAAATGCTGAAGTAATTGAATAATACCAGTGTACTGATGCATTTCATTTGGGACCATCTGGTACAAGAATGAAAATATATTTTTGTCATCATGGATTGGCGTAAATGATCCATAGGCAAGCTGAAAGTAATATATAGCAAATAATAAGAACCATTATGTGAAATTTGAAATGTGTTCATCTTCATGAGCCATGCTGGTACCGTGGTTAAAATGCACTACTGCAGGCTACTATTGCTGGCTGCCGGCTGCTAGTAGTTCAGCAGTTCAATTTTCAAGGTTGACTCAGCCTTCCATCCTTCTGAGGTCAGTAAAATGAGGATCCAGATTGTTGGGGCAATATGACTCTGTAAACCACTTAGAGAGGGCTGTAAAGCACTGTGAAGCAGTATATAAGTCTAAGTGCTATTGCTCTTATAACTAAGGCAAAAAGTTGACATACAAGTGTTGCTGGAAATTATGCAGTCAATTCATATATGGTACCTGCAATATTACATCAGTTAAAAGGGTTGCCTATGTGTTTCTGATCCCAATTAACTGAATGTGAAAATATAGCACAAGATCAAAAGCCAGGCATTTATGATCTGCAAAAATCTTCTAGTTTGACCACCTGAAGGGAGGCAAGCAGCATGTAGCCAAGACAGCATATTTTCTGTAGTGGTCCACCCCCTTTGAAACTCAATACCAGACAAGCAGCAGGTAGAAGATATTTTCTGTAGTGGCATCACCAGGTGAAATTCAATGCTAATAGGTGTTTAGCGATCTGCAATATTTGGAAGAAATTACAAAAAGTTCCCAGTTTATAAATGCATTCCTCCAATTTATCCATATTAATAATAATTGAAAGTAAAATAGCATATTTTTCTAGATATTCTCCTGTGAAGTCAACTTTGACAAATATCCTAAAGGTGTTGTAAGAATTCAAGAATTTTAAAAAATGTGGGATTTACAGGAAGCTATTTCAAGGGCCTACCTGTGCAATCTTATAGTTGGCAAGAATATTGGCGATAATGGATGAGGTCCCTGTCAAACGTCCTCCAATGGCAGCAATAAATGTTTTTGTTAAATCACAGGTAAAGTTGGGAACAAATTTCTGCTGTGTAGAAAGTAAGTTCAATGTTGCCTTATAGCTTATCCTCTCAGTAAAGTAGTTGTTCACAATGTGGAAACCCAAAGTGATGTTTGGTAAGAGCTGAGGGTTCCTATTGATCTCCTTGATAGCAAACACCAAAGCAAGGATGTACTGATATGACTTAGTCGAAGAACTGCAAAACAACAACAACAACAACCAAAAACAACCTTGGAAAGCACCTTGAAGGTGTTCTAGTCCAACACCCCTGCTCAAGCAGGAGATCCTATACCATTCTGGAGAATGGCTGTCCAATCTCTTCTTGAAAAACCTCCAGTGATTGAGTATCCATAACATCTGGAATCAAGCCATTAATTTTTCTCAATCACAAGTAATTTATCCTTAGTTCTAGGTTGGATCTTCCTTGGATAATTTTCCATCTGTTACTTCTTGTACTGCCTTAGGTGCTCTGGAAAATACTTTGACCCCTCTCTTCTGTGTGACAGCCCCTCAAATATTGTTTTCATGTCATCCCTAGTCCTTAGATTAGTTCCTTCTATTGTTCATGGTATGTTTTAGCCTTCAGCTCCCTAATCATTTTTATTGCTCTGTTCTGTGCTGAATTCTGAATATTTTAGAATTGTATATTGATTTGGTGCAATGTGTGAAGCCACATGGACTTTTCTACTTAGTAGACAATTGCTTTTCAAAGAGAGAGAAAATTAATTAACAGAAAATTCCTAATGACATTATAGTTATGAAAATTTTTAAAAGTTTACCACTTTATAATCCTGTTGCTTAACTCTTCCCCCAACCAATAATTTCCCCCAATTCCTTCTAATGTGAAGAGGAAAATAAAATAGATATTTTTACATCACTTCATTGATCAATATCCAAGGGGGCTCTTCTGTGAAGGAAGGGCTGCTCTGGAGGAAGAAAGCTTGAGAGAGAATTGCCCCAATGGTAACATCTCCAGGCTGAGCAAAGTGATGGAGTATAGGAAGTGGGTCATCAGGTATGCTACAATTGATAGCATATGATTTGCATATAATACAGAACAGGAACACAACAGGCAGTATTCTTGTCACCCTCATCCTATTATTGACAATTTCTATCCTGAGAAAGATACATGTTCCTTAAACAGAAAAATATATCTATATCACAAGACAGCTCTCTCTGTACATAGTACAACACATGATATTTTGAAGATACGTAAAACACTTCTGTTATTAGGCTGACTTTCTGAAAATTGAGTTTAATATAATTATTAATGCTAAAGACAAAACCTGTAATTTTCATAATTCAGTATTATGCACATCTCTCCTGAGAAATGGGCTAGACCTGTTTATTTAAGGACTATAATTTGCTTTGATTTTTGATGCCATGAAAGTGTCATCACCCTTTGTTACATCACATTTTCTGAGAAATATATAAGTCTGCTTTAAGGTACAATAAAAGATAACATACAATTAATATTTGTCATAGTGATACCAGATATTTTACCTTCTTCCAAATATTAAAATCTGTTTTGTTCTGCTAATGTCATATATTTATATTAGTTTCAAAATATCCAGCACAGTTTTAGCATTGTCCTTAAAGTGTCTTTTAGTCAGAAATCTTCATTGATCCTCATGAATACATTTTTGCAAAATTATTTTCATTTTGTCAGCTGGACTCAATTGTGAACAGCTTGTAATCATCATTCAATAATGAGATTGATCTATATTTTCTTCTTAATGTCAAATGTTGTTCCTCTTTAGGTATTGGGCCTGACAATATGTTTCTCTTAAGAAAGTTAAATATTTAGGATCTACAGAGAAAAACTGTATGTTGTTTTAGTCTAATTATGTCAAAGCATGGAATGTCATAAACAGAGATGAGACAGAACAAATTACAGTCAACAGAAATGTCTGTTATACTGATACTGGAGTTGCTCAAGTTGTGGAAATGGGAGCCAGACCTAAAAAAATCTGAGAGACTCCTTGAATGAATATTCACAGTTCACAGAATATTCACAGGTCACAGTTTAGAATATCGATGGGGCTAAATTCCTATTAAATTGGAAAAAGACTTTTTTCATTATTTGAAAAAAATAAATTATGATGTGATCAGGAACTCATATTATAGACATGGATTAAAATATTGGATAAATAAGTCTTTATGTAAAGAATTTATATCAGCAAATTAAAAATGACTAATGGAGTCTAAATAAATGTACAATTGCAACCATGTTTGTTATTTTCTGATGAATTAAGTAGATATGTGGTGGTAGAAGGTGTGATCCAGGGGATTAAATCTATTATTAATAGGAAACAATATTTAAGCTCAGGGTTGAATTGCAGAGTTATTTGTGCAGTCTGAGATTGGTTGTTTTCTTGAAAACATTTCACTAACCAACTAGGTAGCATAATTTCAACTATGAGCATCCTAGATCTAGGTCCAAAACATGCTAGAGAATTCCTGTAAACCTGGGACTCAGACAAATTAGCCATCAAAAGGCATATAGAGATAAACAACATCTAGATACCATTCAAAGGAGACAATAAAAAAACTGAAAAACCACAACACCTCATGGCCAGCAATCAAAACCCATATAAACAGAGATTAACATCAAGATTAATACTAGACCAACAATTAAGCAATAAGCAATACCACAATCAAGAAACTACCAACTCAGACAAATAAGCAATAAACAACAGCGTACTCAAGAAATCATCAAGAGTACTGCCATCAACACTTAAAGGCCAAGCCACTTGTATATAAACAGAGAGCATAACCCACTCCCTTCTCACACTGAATGAGGTTACCTAGTTTGGTAATAAAACATACATAAGAAAACAACCAATCTCTGAGAGCAGCAAGGATTATTGTTGGATTTGATGTGCCACATGATAAAAAGGGGATTTTTTTCACTCATTTCATGGACCAACTTTCTTCTTTTTCATATCAAATTTGTCTATATTGGGAGACTGGAATGGTATAATGATCCTCAGTTTGATGGAACTTCAACCAAAGAAATTAAATATAATAAATGCAAGCTGCCAACATTTTCCTTCCTTCCTTCCTTCCTTCCTTCCTTCCTTCCTTCCTTCCTTCCTTCCTTCCTTCCTTCTTTCCCTCCCTCCCTCCCTCCCTCTCTCCCGTTTTTTTTTTTTTATTTGTTTGTTGTTGAAAATGTTAGAAATAGAA
>QLTV01002963.1:106840-143806 GCA_003457575.1 Thermophis baileyi | reverse complement strand
CTTTCTTTCTTTCTTCCTTCCTTCCTTCCTTCCTTCCTTCCTTCCTTCCTTCCTTCCTTCCTTCCTTCCTTCCTTCCTTCCTTCCTTCTTTCTTTCTTTCTTTCTTTCTTTCTTTCTTTCTTTCTTTCTTTCTTTCTTTTTTTCTGTCCTTTCTGTCCTTTCTGTCCTTTCTGTCTGTCTGTCTGTCTCCCTTCCTAACATCTTTTTTCTCTCACGGCGGGAGAAGGAAGAAAGCGCTCTGGCTGGCGCTTGCTTCCTGGCGAGGCTCGGAGACCACCTGGCACGCCCATCCGCCAACTCTCCACTTTCTGGCCCCCACCAGCCCGGCAACCGCACTCACGGATGGCACATGACAGGGGATGTGACACTGCCGGAGCGTGGTCGCCTTCCCAGCTTCGGCTCCGGGACCTTTGCAGGCCGGGAAGCGTCGGGGCGTGCACCTATGGAGCTCTGCCGGCCTCAGGGCTGGCAGGGGCCTTGGCAGGACAGGAAGAAAGTGGAAAGCTGGCGTATGGGCATGCCGGGCAGTCTCCGAGCCTCGCCAGGAAGGTAAGCCTAGTGCCGGCTGGGCCCACGCGCTCCCGCCCACCCCTCGCTCCGGCCGTCTCCTGGGAAGTTCGCGGGAAGTGGTGGCAGGTGAAGCTGGGCAGGGCGGAGCCGCCGGGGCAGCAGCACCCGGTGAGGAAGGCTAGGTGGGGAGGCACGGCCGATTGTCCCATGGGGTGGATGGGCTGGAAGAAGTGCAGTTGAGTGGGGCTAGGGCAGCGCAGCCTATTGTGCCTTCTCTTGCCTCACTCTCCATCCCGGAGGGCCACGCATCCCCCCCACCAATCTTCCGCAAAACCACCCGCCCTGTTTCTGCAAAGGCAGAGCCCTGCAGGGCGACCTGAAGAGGGGAGGGGGATGCTGGAGAAAAGGCCACCTTCCACCCGTGCTTCCCGTGCCAGCTCTGCGGGACTTGGGGCTCTGAAGCAGCCCACTGACTTCCAACCCGGCACCGCGGTCTGAGTTCCCAGAGTGGCACCGGCGGTCGGCTGGGCTGATCCGCAAAGAGAGCAGGCAAGTGGCCAGTTGAGAAGCCAGTGGGCTGCTTTGGAGCCACAAAGCACAACGGAGCCGGCACAGGTGGAAGGCGGCCTTTTCTGCAGCATCCCCCTCCCCTCTTTGGATCACCCTGCAAAGGGGGTGTTCTGCCTTTTCAGAAACGGGGCAGGCGATTGTGCAGCAGCCCCTCTCAGCATCTGCATTTCCAAGGGCCACCTGCCCACCCACTGGCTGGGCTGGGCTGGCCACCGACCTCGGAAGGCAAGCGGGCATGGGGGACTGCTGGGAAGACCACGTGGAAGGCCACCAAGCATGGCAGGGCTGTGGGGAAGGGAGTAGGCTGCTACCCCCCTTCCCCGACATGCTTTCCTGCCTTCCATGTGGCCTTCTGCTTGCCTGCCTTCACAAGATGGCCATGGGGACACCGGGAAGGCCCCATGGAAGGCAGGAAAGCATGTTGGGGTGGCAGGCCACGAGGAATGGAGTAGGAAAGGCAGGCTGGAATGGTGGGGGTTGCAGGGGCAGCTAGGTAGGCCATGACTTCAGAGGCTTATCTGGCAGGCAGATCAGGGGAGCAGCGCTTCAGGCAGGCAAGCTGCAGAGCAGAGACTGGGCGGGGCAGGGTGAGCGAGCAGCAACCGGGGTGTTGGCGAGGTGAGGCGAGGCGAGGCGTTGGCGAGGCGAGGTGAGATGTCAGAGAAGCGAGTGCCTGGGTGGCAAAGGGGAACAAGTTATATAGGCTGGGGGTGGGGTAGGTGGGCCGGAAGCGCCAAGTGGCGGGAAAAGCGTGGTGGGAAAAGCGGTGAGCAAGCAATTGGGTGGACATGGGTGGCGGGGGCACAGGGCCCTTCCCCGCCGCCCCAACATTCTTTCCTGCCTTCCACGTGGCCTCTTAGCACCCCCCTGCCACCCCCTTGCCTCTTAGTGCCCCCTAAGTCATCCCACCGCCCCCCAGGGAGCAGTACCGCCCACTTTGGGAACCACTGGCATAGAGGAATTTGTTAAGATTGTGTTTCAAGATTAGTGCAGAGCCAGTTTGGTGTATCTGTCAAGGCTCAAAGCCAACTAGTGATCTTGGGTCAATTATTGTCTCTCAGCCCTAGAAAGGAGGCAGTTAGAAATCTCCGAAATCTTGTTAAGAAAACTGCAGGACTTGCAGGAACTTTCCATGCAGTCATTAGGAATCAACACTGACTCAAATGTGTGCAAAAACATGCACACACAAAAATACAAATATCATCCATGACACCCAAAATCCTCATTTGTATTTTCCAAAGAAGGATAGTCCAGTTTGAAAGGTTTTCTATAGTTGTTGCGATTTCATATAAATGTTATTTTTTCATATAATACAGTTTCACTCTGTACTGAAAAGCATCGTATTCAACAACAGTATGGGAGACTCACTCAGTTTTGACAAAAATGGAGAATTGATCACAGGTTTTTATGTTGTAAACTGGATTATTTTGCCCAATAATTCCTTTTCTCGAGTCAAGGTTGGAACATTGGAACCACGAGCTCCACCAGGCAGAGAATTAACTCTTAATGACAATGAAATCGTATGGCACAGGAGCTTTAACCAGGTGAGAAGAAGCTGCAGATTTTCAAATAACAACAAAAGTAAAGCATTCTTTGGGACAATTGAGAAATGCATGAAAGTAATTGAAGGTATTGATGCTTTGATGTTTTGGAGCTTTTCAAGATTATGAGGTATAACACTTTCTACATGTTAATTTGAGCACTGATGTGTCCATGACATGTTTTAAAAGAAATGCTTCCAATTTTACCTGGGAAACAAAGATTTTCAACTTAGGTACAGCTAGTCATTGACATATGATTAGTCATTTTATTTTATTGAAGTTAAAACATATTGAAAAAAGTTACTTGGGACCCATCCTCAAAGTTACAACTTCTGGCTCCTCTGCAGACACATGATCAGGCATTTGGCAAACCAGTTCATTTTTACAATCAGTTGCAGTGATCAAAAGTCACATGACCATGATTTGCAGCCTTTTTAAAAATTAATTACACATTTGGCACAATTTATTTGTGAATCATGTCATTTGCTTTACATTTATGGTGACTCATGTTACAACCATCATAAAACCAGTTGTAAAATGAAATCTGATCACATGATGCCATGACCTATGACCCCAATGACTGGTCATAAGTCAATGACAACCTATAGTGCCCTTTTCATGCTATTGGAATATTCTGGCCCAAACAGAAACTTGACATTTATATTTGCATTTTCTCAGATTTAGAAATAGCATTAGGAGCAAGAAAAAATGTTCAGATCCTGTGGAGAAAAAACTTTTTGCCAATTGCTTCCCATTAATTGAAGTTTTCCATTTTCCATTTTCTTCTTCTTCATCACAGTTGTGGGTTTTGAGTTTGGGAAAGCTCTATTGATGCAGGTATTTTATCATTTTATTCTCTCATATGTATTTGTCTTAAGGTGCTGCCAGCCTCTCTTTGTAATGACCACTGTGATCTAGGCTCAAGCAGAAAGAAGAAGGAAGGAGAGAAATTTTGCTGCTATGATTGTGCACCATGTCCAGAAGGGCAGATCTCTGACAAAATAGGTAGGAGAAAAAGAGGTTAGGATTTTGGCTAACTGACCAGCAAAAATCCAGCTCAGGGCCCTTATTTCTTTAAGTACAGAAACATGAAGAAGAGCAAAAAACAAAACAAAATGAAATTAAAGAAATCTTTTAAGTACAACCACATGAACAACAGCAAAAACACAAACAAACAAACAAACAAACAAACAAACAAACAAACAAACAAACAACCCACATGATAATCACTCCTTTCTGACTTTCTCAGGACAAGAAGCAATGAGTGGAAACTAATCAAGGAGAGAAGCAACTTAGAACTAAGGAGAAATTTCCTGACAGTTAGAACAATTAATCAGTGGAACAGCTTGCCTCCAGAAGTTGTGAATGCTCCAACACTGGAAGTTTTTAAGAAGAGATTTGATAACCTTTTGTTTAAAGTGGTGTAGGGTTTCCTGCCTAAGTAGGGGGTTGGACTAGAAGACCTCCAAGGTCCCTTCCAGCTCTATTATTTTGTTCTGTTCTGTTTATACTCTCTTATGTATCTACGCGTCTCATGCATCTGTATACTGTATATAACTAAAATTGTGAGTCAACATTTTTAAGATGTCATATTCTACGTAAGCAGCAGTGCATAAATTAGAGGGAATTTAAAGGCAACATCAGGTTTAAAATTTATTGAGTAAATTGGGCCATATATTTATCCTTCCAATGTTGAAAGACTAGTGTCTAAGCAAAATGTATAGAATGGGGAATTTATTTCCACTATTCAGCTATTAGTTTCCACGGAATGAATATGTAGTTTGAAAAGATATCTGCAACTGAAAATATGAAATTCTATATCAAGCTCAAGCTAATATATAGTTTATAACAGAAAGATAACTTTCAGTGAAACATTACTATTGTTATATCTCCAAAAACATAATGATGTTGTCTTTCTTTTTCAGTAAAAATTCTATCCAACAAAAATCTCTGATCTATTAGATATGTTAACATGGTTGTTAAATTATTAATATCAACTATTATAAAATTTATTTCTGATAATTTAGATGCCTCTGAACTTGCAAATGTTGTTAGTCCAAACTAGAATAGTAGTAATATATATAAAGAGTATATTAATAACTTCCTCATTTTACAAAAGAACAGATAGGACAGAATACACTTTCCTTTGCTTCTTGTTTTCAGTTAACCCTTACCTGTCCCCATGTATAATGAGAAATCACACCTTTAAATTTTATTTATGCATTTTTTTCAAAATACATATTTTTGTATTCAAATGAAAATTCCTATTCTATCTTGACAAAATAGGTAACAGGTATCAAATATCAACATTAAAAATAGTCTATATACTCTATATATTCTATATTACAAACAGTTTTGCTATATTTTAAATACAACTTTTTTCTTTTTCCAGATACAGATGCCTGCATGAAATGTCCAGAAAATCAGTACCCCAATAATATGCAAAACCAATGTATTCCCAAAGTGTTTACCTATCTCTCTTATAATGAACCTTTGGGAATCCTCTTTATTACATTGGCTATTGTTTTCTCTTTGCTTACAGTCCTTGTTCTTGGAGTCTTTTGGATGCATCGAGAAACTCCAATTGTCAGAGCCAATAACCAGAGCCTCACTTGTATGCTTCTCCTTTCCCTTCTTCTCTGCTTCCTCTGCTCCTTCCTCTTCATGGGAAGACCTGAAAAGATGACCTGCCTTCTCCGGCAAATGACTTTTGGTGTTATCTTCTCAGTGGCCCTTTCGTCTGTACTGGCAAAAACCATGACTGTGGTTCTGGCATTTATGGCAACCAAACCAGACTCTGGATTGAGGAAATGGGTAGGGAAAGGACTGGCCAATTCTATTGTCCTTTTGGGTTCTTTCATCCAGGTGGGAATTTGCACAATTTGGCTGAGTACCTCTCCTCCTTTCCCAGATACAGACCTGCATTCATTGAAGGGAGAAATCATAATGAAATGCAATGAAGGCTCGGTGATCATGTTTTACTGTGTTCTGGGTTACATGGGCTTCCTGGCTATTGTCAGCTTTAACATTGCTTTCCAAGCCAGGAAGCTTCCCAGCAGTTTCAATGAGGCCAAGTTCATCACTTTCAGCATGTTGGTCTTCTGCAGCGTTTGGCTGACATTTGTTCCAACCTACCTGAGCACCAAAGGGAAATACATGGTAGCTGTGGAGGTCTTCTCTATCCTATCCTCTAGTGCTGGTTTACTGGGGTGTATATTTTTCCCCAAATGCTACATCATTTTACTGAGACCTGAGATGAACAAGAAGGAACATTTAATAAGGAAAGAAAAATAACTGTTTCTGTGTTTCGCTGTAATGCATAATTATTTAGGATCTTTAGCACATTCCATTTCATAAAGTGTTTTATAGCTGCTCCTATATTAAAATATTTTATTGTATTTTAGTCTTTCTTCAAGTAAGATAGATTTTTGGGGAAATCTACACAATATGATTCATGTTTTCTTCATAAAACACACTTTGTAAAATAAAATCAAGTCATTTGAAGGGAACATTCTAAACATCAAAGAATGAAATCAGCCATCCAAAATATCTCAAATTATTATATAAATATCAGTTATCCTTATGAATCTGGATTACTTCTATCCATATAATCCTCTTAGATTTCACATGGATTTACTATATATTAAAATTTCCCAGTATTTTTAAAGTTGTTAAACAAACAAACAAATAAATAAAACTTTATTTTTGAGTACATTACAGTTTTTACCTTTCTGTGGTTTGTGTTGGGTGATTCATTATTTATACTGTCAATGAAATAAATCAGTCTGGCAAGGTTATTAGTTTAGGTTGGATTGATAATGTAATTAATCCCTTCCAGGGTAAATAGTTTTGCCACAATAAGTAACAAATATGATAAATATGTATATTTATGTAGAAAATATAAATTGTATACTCGTTAAATTTCTTGTACTCATAACCATGCTTGTACTTATATATTCACAAACATGTTTATACTCTGTTTATACTTTGTTCGTAATCATATATACGCTTGACAAATAAATAAATAAATAAATAAATAAATAAATAAATAGAAGTATAGGATGTAATATAAGATGCATACAATTGTTAAAACATGCAACATGTAATGTAAGATGGATAACAGGATTCCCAAAGGTTGATTATATGATGTAAAAAATAAATTTGAAGAAAAATTGTGTTTTAGAGAATAGCAGACTTCTAAAGTGCAAGAATAGATATCATTTGGCCTCCCAAATCCTCTGTGTGCCCTGTTTTTTTTTTTTTTTTTGCAAAAATGGGACGCGGGGGCAGGGCTTCGGGAGGCCAAAAATGGCTGTATTTGGTGTATAAGATGCACCAACATTTCCACCCTCTTTTTTGGGGGAAAAAGGTGCGTCTTATACTCCAAAAAATACAGTAAGTACACCAAACAATAAAAGAGCTACTTACAGAAGGAAGATGACTGTCCTGCCGGTGTTCAACACCACCAACTGACCACCTTGCTCCAATGACCTGCACAAAGAAGAGACACAGAAAGGAAGACTTTAATTGCATGCACTTACATCTTACATAAGAATAACACAATCAAAGAGATACACTCAAGTACTTACTTGTGTTATGGCTTTTGTGGTTGAAGATGTTTCCACATCGTTCTTTTGTTTCTTGCCTCCTCAGTTGCACTTCTCTTAATCTTCACTCATGGATCATTGGCCGCGCGATGTTCTCTGAGCCACTTTCTGACTGAAGGAATTGGGTCCCATTTTGTTACAGGCATGCCAATAATGATTATTGTCATCAAATTGCTAAGGTTTTGAATAGTTAGGCGGGTTCTTTGTTGGGGGACATCCTTCCTGAACATATGAGGTTCATTTTTGAGAACCCCCTTTCCGCCTCTGCTGAACTAACAGCAATTGTCCTGATAATATCTCTAGCTTTTTTTACACTGTCAGGAATTGTATAGCTCTGTGGATCTTTGAGTACGTTTTCCAAAAAATCTCTGTAGTCATTCAAATCAATTTTGTAATTAAACATTTTGCCAAATTCGAGCAATCCTTCCTCTGCTTCTGCCCATAGAACGACTACATCTGCAATGTTTCAGTAATCCGGCTCCAAATATGTGAGAAATTGTAATTTCGGGAGTTGGGCGGCATATAAATTTTATAAAATAAATAAATAAATAATAAATAAATTTGTTTGCGTCTGGCAATTGGCTACCTGTTTTTAGGTGTTTGCAATCCATCAGCCTTTTCTTCAAATTGGTGATGATGCTTTCCAGAAGTTTTTCACAAGGAAGTGCAACAAATCATTGATTGTGAACAAATTTTATATTTTGGAAGGCTTCTGAAGTTATCATTCCGTCAACCTTTTTTTCATATGGGCCCTTACACACACACATCCAAACTATGACAGCGCCAGGAAAACACCAAAAGAATAACAACAGTTTTCCCCCAAAAGACTGCAGATGAAACCAGTTTTTTCCCTAACCCTAAGGACAGGAAAGACAAAGCCACTGGAATAAAAACCATCAAGTCATTGTGGGAAGTATTAGCATAAAGGACAGTGCCAGAAACCTCACAGAACCAGAAACCACAAAAAACAGTGCCAAGAAACTCAAGCCAGCCCTTCCCCCTTTAAGAAAACCCCAGGCACAAACTGAAAGGAAGACTTAAATTCTTAAGCACACCCATTAAGACAAGGGGAATCAGCAGGCTAAAAATAGCTCACCTGGAACTCCCCTTTTCCTGTTTCCTGGCAGAACTAACCCCCAAGATAAGAAAGACAAAAGACCTGGGACCAAGATTAATCCAGGAAAACAGGAAAACAAAAGCAGGGCAATCAGAAACCCATCAAGCTGCAGGAGCTCACAAAGCCGCACAGAGATCAACATATGAAAGCATCCATGGAGTCACATAAAAGGTGATTGCTGCAAGAAGCAACCACCTCACAATTACCTCAAAAAACAGTTATAGACTATGAAGCCTGCCAGTGCCCTCAGTAGTTTCTTCCCACCCCCGCATGCCCCACAAAGTCGCCCTCTGTGTGCCGGCAGGCTTCGCGGTTTATGCGCCCCTTCCCACTTCCCAGGATGCAAAGTTGGGGGCTTTTCCTGGGGAGGGGGGGTCGCGAGAGATCTTCTACACCCCTTCCCACCTCCCGGCTCGATCCTCTGGGACAGGGGACCTCAAACTTGGCAACAGCAGAGTACGGCTCTCGGGCCTCTCCCGTCCTTCCCGGAGAGTGCCTCTGCCGATGGGCGGTGGGCCCCTACGGTGCCTCCGCCAGCACAGGAGACGCTTTGGGAGGCACTAGCCCGGCGGGGGATCGCAGCGTCAGGCAAAAGGGGAGCTCCAGATGATGGTGGGCAGGGTGTGGGCTGGCACTCAGGGCCCTGGGAAAGCGCAGGCTTTCTGGATTGGACTTACACAAAGCGCTGTGCTGCGAAAGACTCTCTCTCTGAGGCAAAAGCAGCAGGGGGAGAAGCAGCAGCCGCTGATCTGGAGAGCACATGATGGAGCCCTCCACGTGTTCTCCGGCGACCTGTTTTCTCTCTCCCGCTCTGTTGCTGGGAGAGTCTTTTGCAGCACTGTGCTTTGGGTCCTGGTAAGTCCAGAAAGTGCTGCACCAGAGAGAAACAGGATTCAACCTGTTTCTCTCTGCCAGGATTTAATGGATGGGACTTACACAGAGAAACAGCCAGGTTGAAGGCTGGTACTTTCAGTGCCCATGAGGAACCAACACTTTTGGCAGCAGTTTTGGAGCTTGTTAAGGAGGAGGACCGCTCCTTGGCCCCAGCCATGTGTTTTCAAGCCCAGGCTGCTTGGAGTGAAAAGCTATTGCAATAGCCCAGGCTTGAAAATGCTTGGCTGGGGCCAAGGAGCGGTCCTCCTCCTTAACAAGCTCCAAAACTGTTTCAAGCGTCGGTTCCTCGTGGGCGCTGGCATGCCTTCCCCTCTGCCACCAGCCATGGGAGGAAGGTAAGGTCACAAGCCCGGTGGGGATGGTGGGGGGCCCGTGGAAAGCTCTGGAGATGGGGCAGGGGGGCTAGCGTGACCGCGACTTACCTTAGGCAGGAAGAGGCAGCTCAGTTGGGGTGCAGGGCAGGCACCACGTGGGAACTGGGAAGGCAGCTTAGGCGGTGAGGAGTGAGTGAGTGGGTGGGGCGGGTGAGTGGGCGGGATGAGCAAAAAACAGCTTCTGCACATGCGCAGAAGCCAAAAACAAGATGGCGGCACCCACGGACCAGCACCGACAGAACCAGCTCCGTGACATCATCACTGGTTTACTAACAGTTCTAACGAACCAGTTAGAACTGGTAGGAACCCACCTCTGACATATACAATATATATAGTAGATAATATATCTTTTTGTGTGCCTATACTCACTATATACTATGTAATATGTATGTATACATATGGCATATATACATAGGATTAAATAGTGTATTTTGGATGTTCAGTAGTAGTAAATAAATAAAATTGTAAGGGAAATTGTATCTTGTTGAGGCCTTTGAGGTGAGGAGAGGCCAGGCAAGGCGCCCCTTGACGTGAGTGATGTCACATTGGCCACACCCACCCAATCACATGACCACCCAGCTACGCCCACCAAGCCACACCCACCACAGAACCGGTTGTTAAAAAATTTGAATCCCACCACTGGATATATCCTTCTTCCTTAATAAAGATTAAGGAATCTTAATCTTAATATTTACATACCATATATATTAGAATTTCTTCTCCTCAATTTTACTGATATGGTCAAGCCAAAAGGCAAGGCTTTTCTTCTAGGGACTATTTTGTTGGCAAGACATGTAATTGGGATATGTCACAAACTCACAAATGTCCATGCATACTCACACTATTGTTTTCTCTTATGAAGCAAAAAAAAAACAACAACAATAAAGTTTTTTCACAACAATTTGTATATCTGTGGGTAGGGATACAGGCTTTATTCTTGCACCTTCAAGCAGCCTAAATACTGTAAATATATTTGGGAAGGCAAGCTGACATCTCTACTCTTTCATTAAAACAGATTCAACTTATCTTTATCCTCAATAATTATCTCCTTCCAAAATGTAAGTTTTTTAAAATTTATTTTTATTGCTTTTAAATAACAGAAAAAAGGAACAAAGCACAAAAATAATGATTTTTATTATTGAATGAAATAATAAAATTTTATTATTGAATAATGAAAAGTTACATATATTATCAAAGAAAAAAAGCATAACAAGTACTTTCAAACTGTCAAAAATACAACAGAAAAAATAAAAGGAAAGTATAACAGTAAACAGTTTCAATTCTATATACACCTAATGCAAATATTATGCAAACATGTCTCTGTGTGTGTTTGTGTGTATAACTATCATGCTTTTTTCTCATCTATTGTATTTTGCAGAATAAATGAGTCCCATATTTTATAATAGTTGTCCATACAAAGTCTTCATACAGTATATAGGCAATCTGATCATCAAAGGCATGTGTACAAGTTTTTGATCCATTGACTGAATGGGGCCATACATTTATTATGAATTTATTATTATAATATAAACAGCTTAATTTGGTGTTGGTCTTCATTCACATTGCGTTTTTCCCAGGAATCCAGGAGGCCTGCATTGGTGTAGTATATATTCAGATCCAAGCAGTGTAACCTTATGCAATTGACAGCAATTTTTAACTTTTATTTTGTAACTAGCTGATACCAGTGCTTCACTATGAAACTATGTGATAGGGCTTGATAAATTGACACTTAAAGCTTGAAAATTAATGAGTAGTTAAAAAAGGGACTATTATTTTGTTAGAGATGGCAAGCTAAGTTTGTGTTACAGATGAAGACATTATTTGCATAGCATAGACTTTCAATTCGTCCCTCAGATGAATTGCTCAGGACCTCCCTGTAAACAACATTCCTAGTTTTGCTCTCTGGCTGGAGGATGACCAGGACTCTGGAGCATGCCACGTAGAACTGGCCATGGGAGAAACAGGCAGCTTCCCTTACTTGTATTTTCCTAATCACATCTGTAAATCTTTTCCTGCGTTTTTTTGCCTCTTTTCCCTTTAACTGGTAATACAGTAGAAGGAACAGATTCGTCTGAACTGAGGAGGAAAATAAGGGGAAAAAAATCTGTCTCTGCCAACCAGCATCTATCAGTATTCATCTGGTTAGTGTCCTGTTAGTGTGTGAGAGAGTTGAGGGGTGTTTGGAAACTCAAACAGTATTTGCTGTGTGAGCAAGAAGGAGACAGGAAGGAGTCTATGCATGGTTTAGCTCAGTGATGGCGAACCTTTTTTTGCTCGGGTGCCAAAAGGGCGTGCACGCACGCAATAGCGCACACGTGCGTGCCCACACCCATAATGCAATGCCCTCCCTGCGCATGTGTGCACAACCCCTCCTGCGCTGCCCCCCCCACACATGCACACAGGCCTCACTGAAGCCTATGAACTTCCAGTAGGCCCATTGGGTCCATTTTTCGCCATCCACAGGCTCCGGAGGCTTTCCTGAAGCCTGGGGAGGGCAAAAACAGCCTCCCCCCACCCTCCGGAAGGCCAAAAATCAGCTGGCCAGCACACACATGTGTGCTGGAGCTGACATAGGCCAATGCCTCGCGTGCCCTCAGATATGGCTCCGCGTGTCACTTGTGGCATGCATGCCATAGGTTCGCCATCACGGGTTTAGCTCAACTGTTCTATAGTAAAGCTGCTTGCTGCTGTGAAAACAAAAGCGAAACTGAAACTCCTCGGCTTGTGTTTTGCATTTGGATCAGATTTCTTTTCAGGTGGGAAAGGGGGAGTAGAACTCCTTAGCATCAGAGCTTGTTAATAATAATATAAGAAATACTCATGCTCCGATGGTAATTTTGAAAAATCCTTTCTTAGTGAGCACCTAGAAGCCAAGAGGAACATACGTGGCAAATTTCAAGTTTGTAGGCTTTACGGTTCTGGAGATTTCATGATTAATGTGTGAGTGGTTTTCGCTTATATATATATAGATTGACAATCAATTATTATTATTTTAGAAGGTATTTTTTAGAACAAGAAACATTTAACCTAATTGAAACAATTTAAAAGTTCATTGTCCAATAAAAAATTAATAAAGCTCCTGGCAAAGATTTGATTCAACCCCAATGTTTAAAGCTACCTCAGAAATATTTTCAATTAATTAATTCAATTAATAGAAAGGAACACATCCTAAATATAATCAACATAATGAAAAGGAAATGTGATTGATAGCTCTTTATATGGAATTTTGAATGAAAATATGTCATTAAATAATAAAAAAGTAAATGTGAGCTAATACATTAATGCTATTTCTTTCTAATGAGCAGAACTTTGCTGTTTAATATAGGCTGAAACAGAATTACATAGCACTTAGGGAAAAAAATACAGCCCAATAATCCAGCACTAGAAGCCAAGATGGAAAAGACCTCCACAGCCACCATGTATTTTCCCTTGGTGCTCAAGTAAGAGGGAATAAAAGAAAACCACACACTGCAAAATACCAACATGCTGAAGGTGATAAATTTGGCTTCATTGAAAATGTCAGGCAGTTTCTTAGCAAAATATGCCAAAGTGAAGCTAACAATGGCTAGAAAACTCAAGTAACCCAGAACACAATAAAACATGATATTTGATCCTTCCTTGCATTCCACCACAATTTCTTCAGCCAGAGCATGAAAGTCAAAATTTAGGAAAGGAGGAAATATCCATAACCATACAACACAAATCCCAACTTGAATCAGGGAGCATCCAAGAAGAATGAAGTTGGCCAGTTTTTTTCCTATCCATTTTTTCAACTTGGATCCTGGCTTTGTGGCCATGAAAGCAAGTACCACAGTGACAGTTTTGGCCAATATGCAAGAAATAGCTACTGAAAAAATGATGGAAAAAGTGGTTTGTCGCAAATAGCAGGTCAGGGTCTGTGGTTTGCCAATGAACAAGAATGGGGAGTGGAAACACAGCAGGAGGGATATAAGTAGATAGTAGGTTAGATCCCGATTGTTGGCTTTGACAATGGGAGTGTTCTGATGTATTGTGAATATCCAAAGGACCCAAACTGTGATTACAGATAACATGACAGCCAAAAAGATTAATGTGATCCCCAAAGGTTCAGTGAAAGAGAGGAAGTTAATTCTTTTAGGAAGGCATTGATCTCTGTTTTTGTTTGAATAGTGATCTTCTGGGCATTGGAAACAATCATCTGTGTCTGAAAGATAGGATATGTACTGTGTTAATATATACAGGGAGAAACATTTTACCCTACTATTGCCATGAAATATATGCGTGAGTAGGCAAGTTTAACCAATTTTTATTTTTTAAAATTGTCCTAAGCCTTAATGTAAAATAAAGTGTGTGAGCTTGAATTTCTCATAAGATATCAGTAAAAAAATTGTGAAACTAATTTCTGACTCAGTCTTAACAAAACTGAGTGACTGGGGATATTCCATTTTTGAGCTTGGGTGGCATTTCCACTTTCCTCTTCAAGGTTGGTAAATAATCTGGGAGTCTTCTTGGATGGATAGTTGTCAGCTGTGACCAGGAAGGCTTTTGCACAACTTCATCTGGTACACCAATTAGCCTCTTTCCTAGACTCAAATGCTCACTTATGCCCTAGTGACCTTGTGGCTTAAGTCTGCAAGGTGCTGTACATGGGAGTGCTCTTGAAGACCACCTGGAAGCTTCCATTGGTCCAAAATGAAATGGTGCAAATAGTAATGGCCATGTCCATATAACACTTCTGCTTCATGGGCTGCAATAGCTATCATGCAATTCAAAGTGTTGTTTTTTTTAATTGATAAACCCCTATATAGCATATGGGGCTGATTATTTGAGGGCACTTTCTCCCATAACATCTGGCCAACCAATTCAATCTTGCAGTATTGGCATACTCTGGTTTTTTTTTAATTAAAAAATTCCAGGGTCTATTAGGATCTTAGAAGCAGCATCTACCCCCAGAATGGAATCCCCCCCTGAGATTGGAAGGCCCATTCTGCTATTGTTTAGAAGAGCCATGAGGTCCTGGCATTTCACCCAGGTCTTAAGTGAAGGTGATTACAGCCTCTCACTTTATCACATTTGGCATTTTTATTGATTTCATTGTAATTTGTTTGATTGTTTTGAGTGACCTGGAGACAATGAGATTTCTGTAAATGATTACCTAATGATGTTGTTACTAACAGAAATAATAGTAAGCTATTCTTAATTACATATAATTTAGGTTGTATTAATTTAACTGAATGAGCTTCTGTGAGATTTAATCTATACTTCATCTTTGGCAGGAAGAAAAGGAGGGAGAGAGGGAGGGAGGAAAGGAAGGAAGGAATAGTTCTCTGAGTGCAAATGCTGATTTAGAACTTTGGGGGAAGATCAAGTTGGGAGTATCATGTCTCATATCTGATTTTTTTAAAATTAGTGGTCATCCCAGACCATAATGAGTTAATTATCCACACCCACTTTCACATAATAAAACACATGCTATAAACTGAATTTTTTAGGTTTGATAAATTGGATAGATTTTCCAAGGGGCATATTTTCTGGCTTATTTTAGTTGTAATTCTTTTTTTCAAAGCTATTCATGTAGAGACAGACAAACCTTTTCTATCTTGCCCATTTCTCTAAATATTGTGGATTCATATTAATAAATATACAATGCCAGAAGGGGGTATCTCTTTAAGGGATGATTAAGTTGTAAGCTGTTGGTATTATATCTTATCCTACCCATCTGATCTGAAATTTTTCCATCTGCACATGGAACACAATCATAACAGCAAAATGGCTTCCCCTCTTTTTTTCTTCTGTGGTAACCCTGATGGCAGTTCTCACTGCAGAGAGAAAGTGGTTGTACCTGCCCATAAAGCAAAGAATATAGATGATGCTCCTATTTTGATAAGCACTATGTCATTAACTCTGCAATTTTTCCTAATGTCATCTGAGGTCATGCCCGAATATTAGATATGTGTACTTCCTTGAAATACAGCATAATTAAAGATAATAAATGATATTATATAAATAAAATAACAATAAAAAAAACAAAAGAAAAAAAAACCAAGTGAGATTGGCTCCTACCTTCTACAAGAACCTGAAGACCTGGCTCTACCAGTTGGCTTTGGGCCTGATGGGGGAATTTCATACTGGAGAGAGCTAATTGACTAATAGTAGTTCCCACACACCCCTGTATATTCTTCTTTCTTGTCCCCATTTTCAGTTATAATTGGTATTTTATTGTAATTTTAATGTGATTTTTGTTATTTATTCATATATTTATGGTTACATTTTAATGTTGTAAGCTTCCCAGAGTCACCCTGTGGTATGATGGGTGACAAACTAATTAAGTAAATAAACAAATAAATAAGAATTTTAAAATGAAGAAATTGGACACAAACAGATGAAAATATATCAGCAAATAAAAAGGGAACATAAGGTCTGGAATGTTTTCAAAACAGGTATACATTTTCAAATGATCACCTGGGAATAAAATTCTTTTCATGTGATGTGTTTTAGAGTTGGTGAAGTAAACAGATTGAGAAGCTTAGTGTCAGTGATAAATAATTATCAGTGAGATGGTATTGACTGAAATTATTCAAAGAAGACATGGCAAAATTGTCAAAGACCATTTTAAGAGAATTTCTCAGCTAACTTGACATTTATGAAGTCAAACTGCATCTTACCTGATTAAATGAACTATGCCATGTGATGGTATCTGTTTTAATGATGAATTCTTTGTCCTGTGGATCCATCTTTCCTACTCTCACTCTTACAAAGGATTGGTTTGGAAAAACAACCCAGTTTAGAATATCATATCCAGCTGTTAATTCAACATTTTCATTGAAAGACACAATATCCCCAGCACTATTATTAAAAGTGATGCTTCTCAAGAAAGGGTGAATCTATAGAGATAAAGGCACATTTCTCTAATCACTATTATTACATTATTCTTGTTTTTATCTCAGCTTAGGGATTTATTCATACAAGTTTAACATCTTTAGCTTTGCAGACTTACAATGTATTGAGGTCCTTGCCTGGGAACAGGGGTGGGTTCCTCCCGGTTCGGACTGATTCGCCTGAACCAGTAGTGACCCGCTGGTGACATCACGATGATGTCACTGAACCGCTTCGGTTGGTGCTGGTCCGTGGGGGTTGCCATCTTTTTTTAAAAAAAAAATTGAATTTTTTTTGAATTTTTTTCTTGAATTTTTTTGAATTTTTTTCCCTTCTGAGCATGCGCAGAAGCCGACTTCTGGCACTGTGCATGTGGTCACCATCTTTTTTTCGGCTTTGTTTTTTTAAATTATTTTTTTGGGATTTTTTGTTACTGCGCATGTGCGCACGCGCGAAGCCCGCACGCGCCCATGAGGTGCGCCCACACGGCGCAGGAGGGAGCGAACCAGCAGTGAGGTAAGTTGGAACCCACCCCTGCCTGGGAAGGTAGAGGTAACTGCACACACGGTCAGTACTGTCATCTCTATTATCCCATATACAATAGATAATCAGTCAAGAAATAGAATATTAATTTTATACAGGCATCTGCTATTGTAGTCTGAAGATAGTTGGCTCCTGAACGTATACAGGCTAAGCTGAACATCAAATATATTTCCTATCAAAATTATTTCAACATGCCTTCTGAATATAAATTACTTGAAACAGATTTATCTCTTTATCTAACAGTAGGGATAGTCTGTTCAAAGGTATCAGATCAGGAATCCATTTTTTTAAAAGGAAAAGGGATATTATATTATGTTGTTTCTTTTTCCAAATGTTAAATTAAGGGATGGATGCAGGAGGGATATATTCAACAAACTATTCAATAGCAATAAATAGAGATTGCAAATAGAAATGGATATGTCTTAGTATGAAAATATATTAGCATGTGCTTTTGGTAACGAATATACTAAAAATTTGTCATGCAACTCTGAAACAAATACTGGAGATAAAAAAAAATCAGCAAAAATACCCCACCTATAAAACCATCAGTGCTTTATACTACTTTTTGTCCATTATATCAAAACTGAAATAGCAAAAATACATTACCTGCCAAGGTTTCAGATTCAGAAAAGCCAGATGATGCCTATTAAATATAGCTCTTATTCGTGGCCTGGGTTTGTAGATGTCATGCAAAGCATATGCTAAGACATAAATAGCATTGTAAATTCTGTAGCTCTGGGAAGTCATGCTCATTTCAAAAAGAACTCCTGGCAAATGGCTCAGTTTCTCTTGGCCGGTGCATTCTTTTTCATTATGACCAGAAAATGAACAGCTAAATGCCTGTTGCCAGAAAACCTGGATAAATCGATCATTGTTATCTGAATGAGGATCTAATCCCTGCAGAAAATGGGTGAATCCTAGCAGTTCATTGGTGTGAATTGCAAAAGATAAGGCACCATGGAAGAACATCATATCAAAACTTTTCTGCAATATGTCTGATGAGAAATCCCAATGGGCTGTCATAATCCAGATTTTATGTACTGATTTAGTGTCATTGTCTTCCAGGAGCTCATACATATACATCAACCATTTAATACATGTTATAGTTCTATGATTTGCATGTAGCACAAACACATTAACTTCAGATGAGGTTAATAACATGGATTCAGGTGATGTGTGCATCAATAAGTCATAGTAGTTTAAATAATGAGATAATGTTGGTATATTTGCAATGATGGCTGGGCAGATGCCATGCTGAGAGAGCAGTGGAGTTAAGGTCTGTACAAACTTTTCTCCATCATCATCATCTGTTGCAATGATCCCAATCCAAGTCCACTGGAAATGCAAAAGTAATTGTACAATTCCTGAATATTGAACCGTATCACTTGGCATCATTCTATACAAGAAAGGGAGAAATTTGCGAGCATTCATCACTGGAGCAAATACAGAATAGGCAATCTGTCAAGAAAAAAAAAAGGCAAATATGAATTTTCTCAAATACTTGTCATGATTTTATTTCCTTTTTGGTGATGATTATTGTAACATGATTAGCCACTCCACTGAATAAATCATTTGGAATAAACTCTTTGAAAATCCTTCATCTTCTTTGAGTGGAGATATTCACAATATTTCAAAGATACAGCATGTCAATTTCTCAAAGCCTTTTTTCAATATTCTCATGAGTTACCCAATCTTTGCTCTGTGGCAAAAATATATCATACGGTAAAATGATCAAAGATCTTAAATCCATTCATATTTAATGACATTGCACAGAAGACATCTGTTTTTGAGACCAGGCATACATTTTTCCCATGAAAATATTGAGGCAGTAACATTTGGGTGAAAAATAAAAAAAGTAATAATTAGAGGATGCAAGGCTGCACGTGGTCCTCAAGACCTGGTAGGAAAATATCATGTTTATTGTGATTGATTTGAACATTCTTTAAACATATAAGGATATCATCACAATAATTGTATTTAACATATTTGATTTAAATGTAAATTATATAAATGAAAATTTTAGTTTTATCCTGGCTCTGCTAAGAAGTAGAGTGCATCACCCAATGGTTAAATGCAGCCATTGATCTGAAAACTGTCTTCCACAAATAAAAAGATAGAATATGGAAAAACTTTGTGAAGCAGTCATTGTATCTACCTGAGGAATTTTATAGAGGCCTGTAAGGGTAGCCATGTAGAAGGAGGTGGAAGAGTCTAATCCCCCAATCAGGGCTATCAGTTTTTTTGCCTTGTCACAGCTATAATTAGGAATGGTTCTTTTCCAAGTGGAAAGAAGCTTCAAAGTATTGTAATAAGTCATCCTTGGACTGGAATAACTGTCATAGATGTGGAATCCCAGGGTAAGATTTGGTAAGGTTTGGGAATTCTCATTGATCTCCTTCACTGCAAATGCCATGGTCAGGACATGCTGGTAGTTCTTCAACTTCAAACTAAAAGCAGAGTTATATTATGAAAAAATACAGTTATTGTTTATGGAACCATTTGGTTGGTTTTATGTCAGTTTATATAGAGAAAACCATAGTCCATATGGATAAGGAAAGATTGACATCTAAACTTTAGCAAGATCTAGAACTCCACTTATATGGATAAGTTATTTATAAGTTCTTCTTTATTTACTAAAAGGTCAATTTATATGCTTCTCCTCTCCTCTCCTCTCCTCTCCTCTCCTCTCCTCTCCTCTCCTCTCCTCTCCTGTCATAAAAGCCTTAAAAAGTTTTTTTAATCCTGAATATAGAGAAACAACTGCAGATCTCTTTCTTTTCTAACATGTGTCTATTGTGTATAATTACTAATTCACATTAGTAATTGAGTCTTGTAGAAAATGAGTCTACAACTCATTTTCTCTAATGTGTAAATCTGTAAAGATTGTAATAATATTTGTATATTCTCCTCCCACCCTAAATATTACACATTTGCTTTTTAGGTTGTTAATGAATTTCTGAGAAACAACATAAATGACTGAGTATGTTCATGAAGATTCATATACATTTTGAAATAGGAAATGTGTTAAATTTTCAGATGTCCAAAAATCCCTCTCTTTTCATTTCAATAAAATCACCTGAGAATTTCAGCTAAGGTTTGCAGATAAATCCACAGTGTAAGCAAGATAAAGAATAAAATAGATTAAAAGGAATGTTGGGTATGATGAAGGATAAAAAACATAAAATATAAAGCTATGAGAAATTGAACAATAACAAAATGCAGAGTAATTTCTAGAAAGAAAGAGCCAGGGCAATACCAGGTGAAACTTGAAACTCATTGTGAAAAATGAGTTTGATTAGCAGGACAAGATAGAAAAAAATAAACGGATAGAAAGGGAAAATATATGGTGTCAAAACTAACACTGAGTAGATTTTGTAGCAGACCTCAGCTTACATACCAAACTTAAAATTCATTGACCCAGATCATAATATAGAATAAGACTGGTTGCCAAATATTCCATTGCAAGTTGCAAAAATATCCCATTTTTTTCTATTTGTGTTTTGAATTTTAAAAAAGAAAAAAGTATCCGTACACAAGGTCACATAAAGGCTTCATTTTGAAACTTTCATTGAAAGATGGTATGTCAAATACACAATTATACTGAGTTGTAATTGCTCCTATGATTAAGTCCTCTGTCTGACAATATTCATTCAGTATCTGGATGGGCTCAATAATCATACATATAGCACTCAGAGTTTTGCATTCAGCTGAATGCTGCTGCAACCATAGTATGAGCAGAAGCAACAGAAATATTTTTGCCATTCCATCAAAAAGTAGTTCAGATTTCATACATCAATAGTGCCATCCATCATTAGCTTGGATATACCACATTGTCTTGAGTGGCTTCAGATACTTTTCCTAAAGTAAATTTTTAGAGGTGGACTGACAAGCTTTAACAGTCTCTCAGACCAAATTGGAACCACACAGAGATATAGTAGTTAATATAAGCTTCCACAAAGTGCTAATGTTGTATGTATGACTTCAGGAAAGTGTCATATGGTTTGCCAAGATGGAGATAATTGCTAGGTTATAGTGTAAGGCATTCTGTGTTACACAGGGGGAAAATAAACATAGTTGTTCAATCTCTCTCTAACTTGAGACATCCGTGGCAAGTGTAAACAATAGGATCTAGGTAGAAATAAGAACATTTCTATGCTTATGTCAGGATGAATTGGATTCTTGCAGAAAAGGGTCTGTATAATAGGTAGGACAGGTCACTAAAATGGTCCCTTTCTTATCATACCTGAACATACCTTAAATAACTTAATAATTGAATCAGGTGTGATAAACATAGGAGTTGTAGTAATGTTTTCCAGTCAGGTTTGGATTCCTAACCCTATTTCAGAGCCTTAAAGAAATTGTGCTTTCCACCTGGGATATAGTATATTAAAGGAGAATATTTGTAGCTCAGGGTTGAAATGTGGGGTCCTTTCTGCTCTCTGAGCTTGGTTGCTTTCTTGCAGACATTTCATTACCCAAACTAGGTAATATCATCACTGCTAGTTTAGACTACCTAGTTTGGATAATGAAATGTCTGCAAGAAAACAACCAACTCAGAGAGCACCAATGACCCCTCACATAGTATATTCTACAGATCTGTGATCTGTACATTTATTATCCTTTCCCCCTTCTCATTCACTTGATATATCTGTAAAGGAAAATTCTCATCATTTGTTCTCAAAACTTCTAAGATTCTTTGATCAATGGCTTTTTAACATTTCCCTTCTTTTCATATTTTACTGAAGTGGAATATATTCTTTCTTGTCTCTCTTTAGGCATTAATCCTAGATTGGCCTCTTTCCAACTCTCTGTTATCTTTCCTCCTTGTAAAATAAAATTGATATTTTATAAAGACTATAAAAATTTATCCTGAAAGCAATACATTTTAATAATATTTTGATCTACAAAAGCTCTCTGAAATAATTCTCTCTCTCTCTCTCTCTCTCTCTCTCTCTCTCTCTCTCTCTCTCTCTCTCTCTCTCTCTCTCTCTCTCTCTCTCTCTCTCTCTCGTGCCTCTCACACTTTAAGTATTATTTTTAAAGTAAAACAAAATAAATGCATTTTTATAGCCTAAGTATTTTATGAAATTGTTGAATAGCACTATAGAATATCTGAAATTATTTTCTGTCTTGGTTGGGAACCCAAGTTGGGAACAAAATCTGATATTTCATTCCCACCTGATTGAATATACTGGACCCTATGATGGCCTCCTTATCGATTGTGAACTCCTGGCCTGGTAGAGCTTGTGGATCAATTATTCCAACTTTTCTTCTTAAGAAGAATTTATTGGGAATAGTCACCCAGTTGACAATATCAAATCCAGCTGCTAATTCTCCATTGTGCCCCCTATAAGTTATAAATTGTATAAGTACCCTGCAATGAAAGTCTTGTGACTGTTTAACAGTTGGCAATGTGATTCAGGGACACTGGTAATATCATGTTGTTGATCAATGTCCCTGATTCTCTCTTTTACTATTGATTTGACCTTCTCCAGGTTAATTAGCCAAATATTCAGGAGAGAGGCCAAGACTGCAGCATTCTATTATGCAGGTACAATGTCAATGAGATTGGTAATTATCTAACACCAGCAAAGGCATCAGTCCTGTAGGCTCAAACATGATTCTATGGCCTGAGATTAGAATCCTAGTCCAGGCCCGAGCCTTAATAGCAGTAGCACTTAGACTTATATACCACTTCCTAGTTCTTTCCAGCCCTCTCTAAGCAGTTTACAAAGTCAGCATATTGCCTCCAACAATCTGGGTCCTCATTTTACCGGCCTCGGAAGAATGGAAGACTGAGCCAGTGAGAATTGAACTGCTGGCAGTTGGCAGAATTAGCCTGCAATACTGCATTCTAACCATGGCTCATAATACTTGACACATTGGCTTCAATCCTCAGAACTGCATTGGGGGTGCATTTTGGGGTGCCAAACAAGTTCCTGGGAAAATTTGATTGAATAGCTTCATAAGCCTTCATGTTTATATATGGCCCAAGTTACATAGTTAAATGTCTTTTATGTGAATGGATTTCCAGACAAATTGCAGACTACATGAACCATTTGTGCTATGGCCTGAGTTGTATGCCATGTAATAGTTGGGCAACTATTTCTGCTGTAAATAATTTAACCACAGCTGGGACATATTGTTGCCTATGAAATTTAATTATTGTTTGTGTGCTCTTTTGGGCATTAGAAAAGACATACCGGTAGTCCTCAACTTACAACAGTTCATTTAGTGACTGTTTGAAGTTACAATGGCACTGAAAAAAACAATTTATGACTATTTTTCACACTTATGACTGTTCCAGCATCCCCATGGTTATGTGATCAAAATTCAGACGCTTGGCAACTAACACATATTTATGACAGTTGCAGTATTCCTGGATCATGTGATCTCCTTTTGTGACCTTCTGACAAGCAAAGTCAATGGGGAAGCCAAATTCATTTAACAGCCGTGTGACTAACTTAACAACTTAGGTGATTCACTTAACAAATATGGTAAGTTCATAAAATAGGGCAAAACTCATTTAACAAATTTCTCACTTAGCAACATAAATTTTGGGCTCAGTTGTGGCCGTAAATTGAGGACTACCTGTAGTTTACATGGGCTGTTAATTTTCCCATGGCCTGAAATACTATGCCCAAGTATTTAAAGCAGGGGTGTCTAACTCACGTTGTCATGGTGGCACCACGTGATGTATTATGACTTTTCCCCCCTTCGCTAAACCGGGCATGGGCGTGACCAGTGTGTGACGCATCCGGCCCATGGGCCGCGAGTTTGACAGCCCTGATTTAAAGCATTCAATCTGTTCCAGTTCATGGGAATCAATTGTCCATTTGTACTTTTGTTTTTTGTTAGAAAAGATTAGCATTTTAGAGTTGTCATAATTAATTATTAATTGCCTGAAACAAGAATTATCTTGCACTAACACAGCCATCACAAAATCATATTTAAATGCTACCTTCCATGGATGCACATCTTGGTGATCCAGTCTACCTCTACCCTTATCAATTTTGATATTGATTTCAATGAAAGAGTTTTATGCAAAGCATGTACTATGATATGGACTGCATTATAGCTGCTATAGCTTTGGCCCGTCATGCTCATCTTAAAAAGAACACCAAGGAAAGTCTCGAGTTCCTTATGGTCAGTGCATAGGTCTGTGCTCTCATATCTGTTTGAACTGGAAAACAGGCAACCAAATAGCAATAGCAATAACAATAAGCACTTGGATTTATATATCACTCCATAGCACTCTCTGAGCGGTTTACAAATATCAGTATATTGCCCCCAACAATCTGGCTTTTATTGACCTCAGAAAGATGGAAGACTGAATCAACCTTGAGCTGGTCAGGATCAAACTCTTGGCTGAGGGCAGTGTTAGAATGCAATATTGCATTCTAACTATTGCAAAACCACAGCTTCAAATGCTTATTCCAGAAGATCCTGATGAATCCGTCTCCTTTCTCAATTAGTGCAAATATAGGTTTTGAAGAAAATATTAAAACCCAGCGGATTATTTTTGTTGATTGTGAATGATTACATTCAGTGGAAGATGTGGATATCCAAATCTTTCTGTACTGTCTGGGATGAGAAATTAGAGTTGGCTGTTATAATCCATATCTTACTGATGGATGCATTTATCAAGCTTTGGAGAATCCCATAATATAGCAACCATTTTACTTTCTGAGAACCAGCATTCACAACAAAAACTTTGATATTAGAATTGGCTAATGAAAAAGCCATGCTTATTAAGGGTTCTAATGACTGGGATTTCTCTAAATCATCAGACAGGAATGGTGCTTTTATAATGTTGATAGTATGGATGTCATGTCTTATAAAGCAACGGTATTAATCTTTGCACAGTTTTCTCCTTTGTCGTTGCTGGCTGTAATTTATGTCTACTGAAAATGTTGAAGAAGCTCAACAAACCCTAAAATTGAAATTCTTCATTAGGCAACATTTGGTAAAAGGAAGTAAGATGGCTTCTAATGTTCATTCCTGGTGCTAAAGAACAGCATGCTATATAAACAAATATAAATTGTTTATTTTTTAAAAGTCGGATGGGATGCATATCATTTTGTTATATCAGAAATATTTATTTGAATGAACCCTGGAAAAAGAGAAGCCATATATATTTTCATATAGGTAAAATCAGAAAGAATAGAGGTACCAGAATATAAAATAAGAGCAAACCCAATTCCCTACCAGCCCTGAGGATGTTATCTAGTTTGGGTAATGAAATATCTGCCAGAAAATTTCAAGCACACAGAGCACCAAGGACCCCTAATTTCAACCCTGAGTTATAAATATTCTCCTATATTTATCTGAAGAGTTTTGTAATTTTCTCACATACATTATAACAATTCAGAATGTTCCTTCACTTCTTTTAATAACATGAAGTCTAAATATTAAGTTTTGTTTTGTTTTGTTTCCCATAAAGTTGTCCATAGTAAAATATAAAGAATTACACCATTCCCTATGTACAAGTCTTTGAACATTGTAATTATGTTAGATTATTATGGTTTATTCTTCCTCTGCCAAACCCAGATGCATTTTCTCAAGCCAGTGAACTCCTTCAGTAACAACATATGAAAGTTAATATAAAATATTGTGGTGCATTTGAAACTAAAAAAATAAGCTCCAAAGATAGGCAGGGTCCAATCAGCCTGATGTTTCACTTTATCAGAAGAATCCAGTACTGTTGTATCTGATAACCTTCAGAATTTGTTTGGATCAAAAAAATTGTAATTAATTAATCTAAGTTATTTTTCTCCGCCCAATATATCGAGAATAAGCTGCTTATTTGGATCATACATTCTGATTTACATGCTGCAGTTCTGCACTTAAAATGTACTACAAATTTTAAAAAGAAAGAATGAAGAGAAAATATGCATTTGGGGAAAAATAAATCTAAAACGTGTATTTTAGAGTAGCTGCATATATTCAAGGAGAAATCCAAAGAAAAATCCAATCTTATTAAAATTGTGGATTGATTGAAATGTGATTTTATTATCCTTTTAAAATTTATAGTGTAATGTAGACTGAATATTGAAAAACAGGTAGACTCAAAAATAGGCAGTACTGGACAGTGTCTTAAAGCAATGCATGCCATAGAACGGGTATTTTTGCTGCAGCTTTTCCTTTGGCAACTGCCCCACCTGGTCCTAACTAATTTCAAGGCACATGATAACATCTGCTCTATGAGTGATCCCTTCCAGTTCCCATATGAGTATTCCAAACCAGGGGATATAATAATCGGAGGGATTGCTGCACAATTTGATTGCCTGCTGGAAATAAGCAACTTTGAGGAACATCCCGAAACAAAGGTGATAGAAGAACTCATGTAAGGAAATTTCATCTGGAGGTAGCAGTGACTGGAAGTAGGAAGTATTCTGAGTGTGATCTAATTCATAAAAAAAACTTGAAAAAATTATTTTTGAAATGTTTATTGTTAGTCTTACAGAAATAAATTTTAATTCACTTGGTTCTACATTCTATTTCTATATCATGTCAAGTTTTGCTTTTTTCTATCCCTTGATAGTTCTTATCCTACAACTTCCTTCAAGATAGTATCTGTGTTTATTACTACTTCTTTCAGATTTCATCTTCTTCCTCTAAAATAATACTAGTGTTTCTATGTTTATTTTTCAAGTCTTTTAATTCACTTTCCTTTTTTAAACAGATCACAGTATCATATTTTATTGTTCAAATTTATATATATATATTTCAATTTATATTGATTTTTTATAACTTGTTAGGATCAAGCTAATTTGTTTAAAGGTACCCGTGACTGTATAAATATCTACATTTTTACAAGTTCTATTGCATTACATACAGTGTATCACAGAATTGAGTATACCCCCTCATTTGGACATTATCACTTAGGGGTGTACTCACTTTTGTTGCCACCAGTTTACACATTAATGGCTGTGTGTTGCATTATTTTGAGGGGACAGCACATTTACACTGTTATACAAGCTGTATACTCACTACTTTACATTGTAGCCAAGTGTCATTTCTTCAGTGTTGTCACATGAAAAGATATACTTAAATATTTACAAAATGTGAGGGGGTGTACTCACTTCTGTGATATACTGTAGATTACATACACCCTTTCCACTGATATTCCACAGATATGAGTTTCAGTGCACAATAATATATCACTGCCTCACTTAAGCCACTTTAAACTCATTCGTTTTAATAAGGAAGAATCAGTTAATTACATCACTTTCTTTTTTTGGGGGGGTGGGTTAGAACAAAATTCACAAGGTACATCTTTTCCCTTTGTTGGGGGACCAGTCTACAATCTCAGAAAAAAAGTGAATATTGGATACATCCTACTTTTGAATCTGTTTCCAGTGTGCCATAGCTAGAAGCAGACAGTGAGAAAGAGAAGACAGGGAGATGGGGGAAAAAAGAAGAGAAGAGACATGAGGAGAAAAGAAGAGAAATCTTATCTACACCTCTTCTATTCTGCAAGGAAAAACCCAGCAAGGCATTACTTCTGTTGAAAGTTTTGATCACTGTAGCAATAGAAATATATTTTTGCCCCTTAATTTTATTAATTTTAAAAAATTAAGACCTAGATGCAGGTTGCTTTTGTGGTTGCAATACCCCAAGCACATACTATTATTGGTTGGATTTTAAAACTTTTCTTTGCACTTTCAGACAATCTATAATCCATACTTTTCATTGCTATTGAACAAAACATCTATATGTGAAATAAATTAGCTTTGACTTTTGGTTTTACAGTTAATATTTAACCACTTATATATCCTTAACTGATCATAATGACTAAGAATTTTCAGGCTTGCTTATTACTAAGAGAAGACTCTATAGGACTTCTAGATTGGATTGTTGATTAGACTATAAGTAAAGAAAAATCACTGATGGCAGAGACAGGTTAATTCCATAATGCTTGAAAGAAAGCTACATTTGTGTCCTTGAAAACACTAAGTCAAGCTTAATTTTAGAGCAGCATTTATTTTTTATTCAACATGGCTTGGAAAAATTTATAGCTTAAAATTGAGTCACAAAAACAAAAAAGTTATTTGTCAAACAGTACTCAAAGTATGTCTATGAAAATTCATTTCTTTGTAAGCCTATTTGTGACTTTTCATTTAAATTTGTTTCTAGATGCAGTAATATGCATACAAAATAATGTGGTAGTTATTTCATATGTTATACACATTTTTCCTTAGGGCAATATTAAAGAATTACCAGCATGTACTTTCATTAATATTTGCTGTGAAGCAGATCAATGAGAATCCCAAAATATTGCCAAATATCAGCATAGGGTTCCACATTTATGACAGCTACAATAATGCAAAGATGTCTTATCAGAACACGCTGAAACTTCTGTCTGCCCAGAGGAAGACTATTCCAAATTACAACTGCAAGAAGCAAACTAATTTGATAGCTGTCATTGGAGGACTTGATGCCAAAGTCTCTCTTCATATGGCTACTGTTTTAGGCATCTATAAGATTCCACAGGTATGTGCAGATCGGCCAGGAAGTTTATTTATTTTTATTTTATTTATTTATTTTGTCAAGCATGTATTAGATAACAGATATAAGTATAAACATAATTATGAATACATGAAATGGATACGAATAAAAGGGGACATTAGGACAGGGACGGTAGGCATGTTGGTGTGCTTATGCACGCCCCTTACAGACCTCTTAGGAATGGGGTGAGGCAGGGATGAAATTCAGCAGGCTCTGACAGGTTCTGGAGAACCAGTAGCGGAAATTTTGAGTAGTTCAGAGAACCGGCAAATACCACCTCTGGATGGCCCCAGAGTGGGGTGGGAAGGGAGAATTTANGTCAGGTAGTGTATTCCAGGCATTGACCACTCTGTTGCTGAAGTCATATTTTCTGCAATCGAGTTTGGAGTGGTTTACCTTAAGTTTGTATCTATTGTGTGCTCGTGTATTGTTGTGGTTGAAGCTGAAGTAGTCATTTACAGGTAGGACATTGTAGTAAATAATTTTATATACTACGCTTAGGTCAGACCGAAGGTGGCGTAGTTCTAAGTTGTCTAAGCCCAAAATTTCAAGTCTGGTGGCATAAGGTATTCTGTTGCGAGCAGAGGAGTGGAGGACTCTTCTCGTGAAATATCTCTGGACTCTCTCAATTGTATTAATGTCCGATATACAGTGGGGGTTTCAGACAGATGAGCTGTATTCGAGAATTGGTCTAGCAAATGTTTTGCATGCTCTAATTAGCAGTACAATATTTACAATGTTTACAATGCAATGCTGCTTGTTCTGTTAATAAAAACTAAAAACAAATTTCTGTGTGAATAAAGGCACTATGATTATGGTCGAGAAATATACCTCTTTTGGGGTAAAGATAATGAGAAAAAGGGGAGGGAGACTACTAGTCTTCTTTGGTATATCTTTAATGAATAATCACATTAAAAGTTTAAATAAACCAGGAATGTAATTTAAGGATAGTCTTATGGAAGCCAATTTTAGATCTCCCCTCTAGCTTCACATTCCACCAAAGATTATTAGATGCAGACATGATCAGTCAAATTTACTTCTCACCCATTTTATTTCTAAAGTTTTTAACAACAATTTAGCTTTGAAGAATTCTTAATCCTTGAAATGCTTACAACATTATGTAATCTTAAACTGTCTTAATAGAATTACATCCTCATGTGGATTTTGGAAAAGATTCCCATTCTTTCCTTATTTTGTACTGCTTTCTGGAAGAAGGAGGAGATTACAGGAGAATATAACTTTAGTTCAGTCATGAAAAAGGGCAATTATTTTGTTTCAACAAATGTAAAATGATGTGGGATGTTCACATTTGAAAATAGTCACAGATTCAAATTCCCGCTTTTGATGGTGGTTTTCCAAAAAGTATTATTTCCTCCCTCAAAATCTTTTATCAGGACAGCTTATTCAAAATTAAATTTATGCCCATTGTATGGAAAAATTATGCTTCAGAATATTAAAAAATCTTCAGATATGTGTTTACTGCACAGGAAATAATTGTGATAAATTATGGCCATTTATTATAATTCTACCTGTCTTTCTTTCTTTTAATAACTTTTTGTTTCTTTTGCTTTTACTTAGATTGCTTGCTGTGTGTTTGCTCCAGTGACGAACATTAAAATGCAGCTCCCTTTTTTCTACCGGATGATCCCTAGTGAAACAAATCAATACATGGGACTTATTCAGCTGCTCCTTTTTTTCCAATGGAAATGGATTGGAATTATTTCACCAGATGATGATCAAGGAGAAAAATTTGTGCAGGCCTTGTTACCCATGCTTTCCCAGTATGCAATCCTTTTAATATATTTTTGTTTAGATTGCTTGCTGTGTGTTTGCTCCAGTGATGAACATTAAAACACAGCTCCCTTTTTTCTACCGGATGATCCCTAGTGAAACAAATCAATACATGGGACTTATTCAGCTGCTCCTTTTTTTCCAATGGAAATGGATTGGAATTATTTCACCAGATGATGATCAAGGAGAAAAATTTGTGCAGGCCTTGTTACCCATGCTTTCCCAGTATGCAATCTGTGCAGCAATCATTGAAAGAACACTAACCCTTTCTGGTGTTTTAGAGAATTTTGAATCATTTGAACCTGTTTTTCAAATGGCGGCATCATTATCCAAACCCAATGTTAAGGTCTATATTGTAAATGCAGAACCCCAAGCTGTCTCTTGCTTGAAATGGCTAGTATACATTTATGGGAGCATACAAAAGTCAATACAACTAACCAGAGGCAAGATGTGGCTTCTGACAGCCCAGTGGGATTTCTCATCAGAGACATTTCACCGAGATTTTGATATACATTTTTTTCATGGTGCCTTGTCTTTGGCAAGTCACTCAAAAGAAGTGCTGGGATTTACAGAATTTCTGCGTTCTCTACAACCTACCTGGTCAAAAGAAGATGGGTTTATCAGGATCTTCTGGGAACAAGCATTCAACTGCCTTTTTCCTAATTCTAATGAGGACAAAAATAATAATAATTTTTGCACTGGAAAGGAGAACTTAGAAAATCTTCCTGGAACTCTCTTTGAAATAACTATGACCAGTCAAAGCTACAGCATCTATAATGCAGTCCATGCAATTGCACATGCTTTGCATAAGATGTTCTTATATTCCACCTGTAGGTTAGATCCCTCAGATCTGTTACATTGGCAGGTAATGCTTTTCAAAATGTAATTCTCTTTATTATTATTTAGCCAATATATAATACCTATTGCTTCTGAAAGGTTATCAAAAAGTCTATATTTCTTTACAGTATTCTGTTTTTAAATTTTGTATCTTGTCTGTGATGAAATATCTTTCTTCCCCAGCCATCACAGGCCACATAGAAGCAATGAAACTATATTCTAGTTCAGCGGTTCTCAACCTGAGGGTCGCAACACCTTTGGGGGTCGAACGACCATTTCACAGGGGTCGCCACGCGCGTTAGCCCGCCATCTTGGTGCCACCATCACTGCCATGCCCCCTTTGTCACCTCATCCCGTGTGGGGAGGGGGCGGGGTCACGGCGGCGGGGTGGTGGTGTCACGGGGGGGTCACGGCATTAGAAAGGTTGAGAACCACTGTTCTAGTTCATGGGACTAATCCAATATTTCTTTTTCTTTTCCTATTCTTATCTATCTATCTACCTATTTGTCTGTCTGTCTGTCTGTCTAACTTTCTGTCTGTCTATCTCTCATAGAGCANNNNTAGAGCATTTTATACAGCATATGTGTAATAATAATAATAATAATAATAATAATAATAATAATAATAATAATAATAATAATAATAATAATAATAATAATAATAATAATAATAAAATAATAATAATAATAATAATAAACAATAACCATAAATCAATGCAAAAGGCCGCTTTACTTGAAACAGCTTACATGCTATGGCAACATATTTAATACTATCTGCCTATGTCCAGTCCTTGGGAAGAATATAATAGATGGATAAAAATGCTAAACTCTGTCTAAACATCTGACTGACTTTGTAAACAGCCAAAATAAACTGACTGAAAACAACACATGACAAAGTAGCAATAGTGGTACATTGGAATATCTTTAAGTAATGCAATTTGTCTACAAGCAAGAAATGGTGGTAACATAAAACACACAAAATAATAGGAAATCAAGAAGCTAAAGTCATTTAGGACTTTAGAATTTAAACAGACAAGCCACATATCACCTAATACATATCACCTCATACTTAACAATTGTCGATATGAAAGAGAGAGAAAAAATCTGGATAGTAGATGCTGCAATATCTACAGATAGCAAAATAGAAGAGGAAGAATTGGAGAAACATATAAAATACAAATGCAAATAGAAGAGTTATGGCTGGCAAAAGGAAGAAAATATAGTATCAATAGTAATAGGCACATTGGGTGCAATCTCAAAACATTCTGAACCACCTCTTCAACACCATCAACACTGACGGAATGATGCTCTTTCAATTATAAAAAGCAGCTTTGTTTGAATTAGCTTACATCCTGTGACAGTACCTTTGACACTGTGAAACTGCCTTTCCCAGGTTCTTGGGAAAGACTCAATAGAAAGACAAAAATGCCAAAACTAGTCTAAACATCTGGTTAATGTATATGCTTTGTATGCTCAGAGTCTTTGGACAGCACACTAGCTACCATCTTTGCCTCTTGATGAAAGATAAAATATTCCTTTCCTTTGTTTTCTATTTGTATGAATTGTTGAGAGAAGTCAACATGGGACTTACTGTAGCATATCTCTTTTTTGAGCCTATGAAATAATGTTGGACAAAAACATGCTTCAAACATTTTGTCACTGTTGTCATGGGACAGTTCTGCTATGAGCAAATTTGGAATCCTTCCTGCTCCTATATTTAGGAAAATAAGTAAAGGAAATTAATGAGAAAAATATGCAAAACCAATGTCAATTTACATGGAAAAGGCTGTAAATCTAATTTATATAGATTTGGAAGAGACGTTTGGCCTTACTTTTACACAGGAGTTACAGTGTATCATTTATTTCCAGGGAAAACAAAAAGTTTGGGAAAATAAATACAACAGTAAACGGGATAATTGAATTTCAGTTCCACACCTATCTTTATTTGATTTCAGTTTTGAAACTTTAGTTGAATGCTTAGTTAAATACCACATGGAAACCAGAGAGCTGGTCCCAGGGATATTCCCATATTCAGTTTTCTATATTTCCTATACGTATTCCTATATTTATTTCCTATATTTCTATTTTCCTATATTTCTATACAAAATGACCTGACTGCCATTTTTTTTAGTAATGGAAAAGATCAGAATTGAAGATATTCAGTAGATTTCATTTCAAGCATAACCAGGCTTCATATAGGCAGAGGTAATATAATGTGTTTCAAGTTTATTTGGAAAGTTGATAAATATCCTGTGAACAATCTCAAAATGGTAAACTTAAGTTCTCATTTGAGATTCAAACTCTTCTTAAATCTGTTCTTCATGCAGTATTCTGGAATAGGGTAGGATTGTATTCTATCCCTTATATTTTTCAAAGACCAAGGTCCAAAAACACTTGAAAACTAATTAAACAATAATATTAAGTGTAATATATTACAGATAATAATTGCACTTTAACTCACTTTATCTCAGATGGCTGGTGGTCATAACAAAAGAATGGATTGTTGGATTTCTCAGTAGCAAGTATAAAGAAATATGTAACTAACCCTTCTAAATCTAAAATGATAAAACAGAGAGATGAAATGATTCATTTCCCACCCTTTCATACTTGTATCATGTTTGATTTGTACCCCTTGGCCTACTTTTGTGAATGCCAATGGCCAATTGTTGGGGATAGGGAAATGAGAGTGTTATTAAACTCATAGGGTTTTCATCAACTTCCCAAATCCTTCTAGGTACCTGGCACATGAACTGAATCAGATTAGACTGATATGTATTGATTCATATAGCATAGCTTTTTATATTCTTAATTTTTAATAATTTTTATTTAACATATTAACATAATAATTTAGCAATAGTGAAATAAACTACTTATTAAAATGAAGGTGGGAGGACATATATTGCTTCTTTGTTTTGTAGACTATATTAATATATTAATATTAATATATTAATAATATATTAATAATATAATCCAAAACATGGACTTTTCTACTAACTGAAGTTTTAATGTTTTAAAGTTGTTTTTCTCTTTTATTTTAGCTTCACCATTTTCTGAAGACCATGACATTTAACCACAGTGCTGGAGATACCATATCTTTTGATGAAAATGGTGAATTGGTAGCTGGATTTGATGTTATCAACTGGGTCATTTTCCCAAACAAATCTCTTCTTCGTGTGAAAGTGGGATGGCTGGATCCACAAGCTTTAAGTGGTTCTCAATTAACTCTTCACAAAGAGACCATCACATGGCACAGTTCATTTAATCAGGTAAAGTACAAATAAAATTTCAAATATGGAAAGCTAAATGAGAAAGTGTTTGTAATTCATAAATGATTTCTAGAGCTTAGAAGTTAATCAGTGAATATTTTCTTATACTAATATGCCATTTTTTAAAAAAAGCTTTTAATTCTTTGTTGTTGTTGTTAGTTGCGAAGTCATGTCCATCGCGACCCCATGGGCAACTTTGCTCCAGGCCTTCCTGTTCTCTATCATCCTCTGGAGTTCATTTAAGTTGATGCCTACTGCTTCAGTGACTCCGTCCAGCCACCTCATTCTCTGTCGTCCCCTCCTTCTTTTGCCCTCAATCTTTCCCAGCATTAGACTCTTCTCCAGTGAGTCCTTCCTTCTCATTAGGTGGTATTGAGTTTCATCTTCAGGATCTGGCCTTCTAAAGAGCAGTCAGGGTTGATCTCCTCTAGGACTGACCGGTTTGATCGCCTTGCAGTCCAAGGGACTCACAGGAGTCTTCTCCAGCACCATAGTTCAAAGGCCTCAATTCTTTTAACTCTAAATGAGCTATAAACAGAAAAGAAAAAAATATATGAAGTGCCAGGAAAATCAGGAGATCCAGACAGTTCAAATGAGTATAAAGAGTTATTGTAAGCTTAAGCTTTCTATAAGAATCTGAACTACTAGTGGCCAAGGGAAATTAGTGGGAGGTAAGAGTAGAAAGAATTCAAGATGGGCTGAATTTAGATCTCTTGTGGGAGGGAAGAGGCTCATGATTGATGATACAATTGACCCCTTCCTCAGGCTCAGTAATCTCCTACAAAGTATTCTTTTGATTTGTTTTTACCCCCCCCCCCGATCCCAACAACATTGTGTTTTAGAATATATAGAATGTACTGCTTTATCACTTTCTTTTACATACAATATCAAACTAGATTCATTTGCTGTTCAATTTGTTGATACCCAAAGGCTCTTTATAAAATGATCATATTCTAATCTAGCAGGCAAAGCAAATATTAACAAGATTGGCAATGGCTAAAAGCAGGAAAATTGAAGAAACAAAGATGCTAATTCTGGCTACATAAGACCAAGCCTTAAGAACAAATGCATACAAAGCTAGCATTGAGAAGACAGCCACAGATGCAGCCAGAATTAGCAAATGCCATTTCTACAAAGAAGGTGAAGAAATAATGGACCACCTAGTTAGTTGCTGCAAGCTCGCACAGAGTACAAGCTCGTACAAAGTAGCAATAATGGTGCATTGGAAGAAGTACTATTGGCCTGCAAGCGAGAACTAAGTGGGCTATAAAATAAAGTCATAGAAAATGAAGAAACTACATTGCTCTGGGACTTTAGAATTCAAACAGACAGGCACCTGCCACAAAACACCCCACACTTAATAATTGCTGATAAGAAAGACAAAAAATTCTGGATAGTGGATGTGGCACTATCTGGAGACAGCAGAATATAAGAGAAAGAACTGAATACAAAGACCATCAAATAGGAATAGAACAACTCTGACAAAAGAAAGCAAAGATAGCACCAACAGAAGACAGCACCACTTGAACACCATTGACAAAATCAACATCAGTCAACTGCAAAAGGCGCTTTACTTGGAACAGTTTACATTCTATGATGATACCTTTAACACCATCAAACATCAACATCTGCCTATGCCAGATCATTCAGAAGGACTTGATAGATGAATGAAAATGTCAAATCCAATTTGTATATCTTGCTGACTGTACGAGAAACCATAATAATAAACTTATAATATTTAGTGTGGGGACTGAGGACTACATCATTTATGCAGAATAGTCAAGATTATTGGCTAAAGGGGCATGTAATATTATATGTTAAATATAATATAAATCTTGAAAAGTAGAGAAATCCTGGGAACATTAGCTGTGATTAATATCTGTTTAGGAATTGTAGTCATTGACCTAATGTTGAATTTCCAAACTCACCTAGATTTTAATTTTTCCATTCAGTTACAAAAAAATGCTCCCCAGATTAAAACCGTATTCTGCAGTATGTAGACTACTATGTTCTAAAGGACATGCTTATTTATTTATTTGCTCTGTGGCTAGATCCTGCCTGTTGCTCTGTGTAATGAGAAATGCCATCCAGGTTACAGACGAAAAAAGAAGGAAGGACAACCATTCTGCTGCTATGATTGTGTTCCCTGTCCAGATGGGAAGATTTCAGACCAGAAGGGTAGGAGACATAATAATTAATATTATGAATTATAAATTGAATATACACAGGTAGGAAAAAGAAAACACAATAATTTCTTTACTGGTACTAAGGTCAATAGAATAACTTCGAATGTTAAAAAACTCACACCAACAATGTCTAAAGCATTGCTTCATTCTCCAGAATCTGAAGAAACCAAAATATTTATATTTTGTATACCCCCAGAACAAGCATCACTGTCACATGGAGGGTTGATAGGTATGTATCCTGGGGACACAGAGAGACAAGAGGATAAATAATAGATAGATAGATGATAGATAGATGCTAGATAGATAGATAGATAGATAGATAGATAGATAGATAGATAGATAGATAGATGATAGATAGATAGATG
>QLTV01002963.1:57356-92570 GCA_003457575.1 Thermophis baileyi | reverse complement strand
AATAATAATAATAATAATAATAATAATAATAATAATAATAATAATAATAATAATAATAATAATAATAATAATAATAATAATAATAATAATAATAATAATAATAATAATAACAACAACAACAACAACAACAATAATAATAATAATATGAATAATAATATGAATATGAATAATAATAATAATAATAATAATAATAATTACAACAACAATAACAACAACAATAACAATAACAACAATAAAAATAAAATAAAATAAAAAATAACAACAATAATAATAAACTGTAAAATGAAAGTAATTTTTGTTAAGATCATGTATAAGCAGTCGTCAATTTATGATCAGTTGTTTTGAAACTGTTCAAAATTACAACCAAACCAAAAAAGGTTTTCAATTTTCTCATCAAGGACTATAAAAATTCAGAATATTCCATTTCTTTTAAGAAACTAACATGAAATTTAACTATTCAGTTTGGTTTTATTCCTCCCCCCAAAGTTGCCAATGATAAAATATAAGTCTTTAACATTGTAATTGAATAAGTCTTTGAACACTGTAATTATGTTAGATTACTATAATTTATCCTTTCTCTGCCAAACTCAGTGCATTTTCTCAAGCCAGTGAACTCTTTCAATAACAACATATGAAAATTTATACAAAATATTGTAGTGCATTTGAAACTAAAAAGTAAGATCAATAAGATAGACAGGGCCCAATCAGTCTGATGTTTCACTTCATCAGAAGAATCCAGTATTGTTATATCTGGTGACTAAGGATCTTCAGAATTTGTTTGGATTTAAAATTTAGAAATGAACTAATCTAGGTTATTTTTCTCAGCCTAATATATTGAGAATAAGCTGCTTACTTAAATCTTGCACTCTGATTTATATGTTGCAGTTCTACACCGAAATAATATTGCAAATTTTAAAAGGAAAGAATGCAGAGAAAATATGCATTTTAGAGAATGTATATAGGGTAGCTGCATACATTCAGAGAGATAGCCAAAGAAAATCCAATCTTATTAAAATTGTGGGTTGATTGAAATATGATTTTATTATCCTTTTTAATTTTACAGCGCAATATAGACTGGCAAAATATGTAAAGTTGAGGAATAGACTGCACTGGAGCTAAAGAAATGCATGCCAGGGCAAGGGTATTTTTGCTGCAGCTTTTCCTTTGGCAACTGCCCTACCTGGTCCTAACTAATTTCAAGGCACATGATAACATCTGCTCTATGAGTGATCCCTTCCAGTTCCCATATGAGTATTCCAAACCAGGTGATATAATAATCGGAGGGATTGCTGCACAATTTGATTGCCTGCTGGAAATAAGCAACTTTGAGGAACATCCTGAAACAAAAGTGCTAGATGAACTCATGTAAGAAAATTTCATCTGGAGGTAGCAGTGATTGGAAGTAGGAACTTATGTCTCCAAGTCAAAAACTAGGACTATTCTGAATAATCTAGTTCATTAAAGAACCTGGAAAAAGAGTTTTGGAAAACAATTATTAATAATCTAAAAAATAATTTTAATTTACTTTCTTCTGTAATATATTTTATATGTTACCAAGTTTTGCTTTTTCTATCCCTTTATCACTAATTATCTCACCACTTCTTCCTATATTATATGCTTATTACTACTTCTTTCTGATTTTATTTTCTTTCTGCCAAATACCAGTTTCATTTCTATTTTTTTGTTCTAATCTCTTGAAGTTCACTTTCTTTTTTTCAACAGACAATAGTATCATTTTTTATTCTTCAAATGTATATACATTTAAAATTTATATTGAATATTTATAATTTGTATGGGTTCAGATGATCTGTTAATCTTTCTAAAGGTATCTGGATCTGAATACATTTCTATGTCTTTTGCATGTTCTTTTGGCATTACAGAGATTCTATGCTTTCTATTGATGTTACACTAGTAAGAGTTACAGTTTACAATAATATACGTAATTCAGTCCCCATTAAGTCACCTGAAAACCAATTCATTTTAATTAGAAAAAAATAATTAATTTCTTCAGCATCTTTTCAGGGGTGAAAAACAAGAACAAAATTCACAGGATACATCTGCTTTTCCCTCTTGGGTGGGAGCGCAGCCTGCAATCTCAGAAAAAAGTGAATAATGAATACACCATACTTCTGAAACTGTTTGCAGTGTGCCATAGCTGAAAGCACAATGAGAAAGAAAGAAGAGAGTGAGAAAGAAATCTTAGCTACATCTCTTCCATTCTGCCTAAAAACAACAACAACAACAACAACCCAGCAAGGCATTACTTCTCTTGGAGGTTTTGTCATTGAAGCAACAAAAATATATATTTTTCCACTTGATTTTATTTTATTTTAAAAAATGACCTAGATGATGCCAATGCAAGTTGTTCCTTTGGTTGCAATGCCTAAATTAGAGCATACTGTAATTTGTTGAGATTTAAAACTTCTTTTAGCATTTTTAAACAGTCCATAATCCATACTTTTATTGCTTTTGAACAAAACAGTTAAATGTAAAATAAATTAAAATGAAACAAATTGACGTTTGATTTTACAGTTAATATTTAGGCACCTGTGCCTCTTTAGCTGACCCTGATGAAGACTAGGCATTTTCAGACCTGCTTGTTATTAGGATAGGAATCTGGAAGTCCTGTTGATTAGACTGGTAAACAGAGAAAAAATAATGAAGGCAATGGCAATTCAGTTCCACAATGCTGCCAAGAAAACTATGTTTATGTCTTTGAAAATACTATGAGTTAATCCTAAACTGAGACAGTCTTTTTCTCATTCAGCATGGCTGGGAAGATACAGTATGTAACTTAACTTTTAAATTTATCCACAAAAACAAAGAAATAATATTTTTGTGAAAAAAGTATTTAAAAGATGTCTATGAAGAATATATAAGAATATGTAAATTTTTAACTTTGTTTCTAGACACAGAAATTGCATACAAAATATATGTTAGTTATGTCATACATTATATAAATCTTTCCTCAGGGCAATGTTAAAAAATTACCAACATGTCCTTTCGTTAATATTTGCTGTGAGGCAGATCAATGAGAATCCCAAAATATTGCCAAATATCAGCATAGGGTTCCACATTTATGACAGCTACAATAATGCAAAGATGTCTTATCAGAACACGCTGAAACTTCTGTCTGCCCAGAGGAAGACTATTCCAAATTACAACTGCAAGAAGCAAACTAATTTGATAGCTGTCATTGGAGGACTTGATGCCAAAGTCTCTCTTCATATGGCTACTGTTTTAGGCATCTATAAGATTCCACAGGTATGTGCAAGTAGGCCATGAATTTTAAAATGCTGCTAAATTTATCTTTAAGGAATAATCACAATGACATTAGAAATAGGTCAGGAATGTAATTTAAGGACAGCCTCATGGAAGCCAATTTTCTGTTCTCTCTAGTTTTACATTCTACTTAAGATGATAAGATGCAAATATAACCAGCCACATTTATTTCTCCCCCACTTTATTTCTCTGGTTTTTAAAAACTAACTTCACTTTGATGAGTTCTTATACCTTGAAAACATTTGCACCATAATATAATTTTGAGTTGTCCTATTAGAATTATATCCTCAAGTGGATTTTGGAAACAATTCCTGTTTTTTCCCTTTCTTTTACTCTTTTTTGGAATTAGGTAGTTCAGAAACACCAGGAGAAAATCACTTTAGTTCAATCACAAAAGGGGATAGTTTCTCAGTCTTAAACAAGTACAAAATGATGTGGACATGTTCACATTTGCAAATAGACACAGTCTCAATTTCTCTCTTTTGATGGTGGTTTTCCAAAACTATGTGGTTCTTGCCTATAAAACTTCTATTAGGGCTATATATATTCAGAACTAATATTTTGCTTATTAGGGACAAAATATGCATCTGCACCTTAGGATCAATGCTTGAGTAAAACAGATATTTTTTTTCATCACGGGAAATCTGTGTTGATAGGGAGTAAGAGATCCAGCCTATAGCCGCTCCTTTATGGGGTACTGCAGGACTCGGTACTCTCTGTGTGTTCTTTTTAACATCTACATGAAGCCACTGGGTGAGAATATCCAATACCATGGGATGAGATATCATCAATATGCTGACGATACTCAGCTTTACATCTTCATCTTTGTGTTGATGTGGCTGCCCTTTCGTGGTGCATGAAGGATGTAGGTGTCTGGATAGGGGCCGATAGGCACCAACTGAACCCTGGTAAGAGGGAGTCATTGTGAATATGCAGAGCCTCAAGATCCAGAGAGTTATCATCTGGATGAGGGGGAACTACCCCAGACAAACCTGCTATAAAACTTGGAGGTTCTGCTGGACTCGTGATTGCTGCCCAAAAAGCAGGTGACAATCATAGCTAGGAGAATCTTTGCACAATTTTGGGTTGTGCAACAACTGCATTCATTTCTGGATTGTGTAGCTCTGCTTTCAGTCACTTATGCCATCTCATTATTGCAACACACTCATCATGGGCTACCCTTGCAGAGTATTTGGAAGCTATAATTGGTCTAGAATACAACAGTACAGACAGTTTTTGAGGCCTCTAGAATGGCATATATAACATTAATGTTAGGAAAACTGCAGTGGCTGCCAATCTGTTTCTGGGTCCAATTCAAGGTGTTGGTCTTTACATTTAAAGTCCTTTATGGCAAAGGTCCAGGATATTGGAGGAGACGTCTTTACCCAATGGATAGTTTAACCCCAGTCTTGCTGGCAGAATAGGTCTACTGCGGTCCCAACTGAACCCAAGAAATTGTGGCTGGTGTGATCCAGGAGAAGAGCCTTTTCTGCCATATCCCTTTGGAACATCTTGCTGCAGGAAGTGAGGTCTGGTCCAACCATTCTGACCTTCAGGAAATGTCTTAAAATTTGGCTATGCTGGTTGGTATAGGGCCCTAAAGGAGAAGCTGTTGGCTGTAGGTGACTAGTACAGTAACAAAGAAGCCATTAACACCTCTCTGCTCTAAACCTGTGGTTTTTCAGTTTGTTTTAATCTCTTGTAATTTAAATATGATTTTTATAGTTGTAATTGTTTAAATACGTATCTATATAGTTTATTATGTTGTGAGTCACTCAAGGGTCACCTCAAAGTGTGAGATGAATGTATATCAAATTTATATGATGCTCATCTTGCACTTTGAAGTGACTTTGAATGGCTTACAATATAGTCTAACCATATATATATATAGTCTAATTATACACACACACCAGAGGTGGGTTCCTCCTGGTTCGGACCGGTTCATTCAAACCGGTAGTGACCCGCTGGTGATGTCACGATGATGTCACGGATCCAGTTCAGTTGGTGCCGGTCCATGGACGGCACCATATTTTTTTTGAATTTTTTGGGAATTGTTTTTTTGAATTTTTTCCGTTTTTTCTTCTGCGCATGCACAGAAGCCGAGTTTCTGGCACTGCGCATTCGTCGCCATCTTGTTTTTGGCTTTTTTTGGGGGGGTTATTTTTTTTGCTTGCGTGTGTGTGTGTGTGTGTGTGTGTGTGTGTGTGTGTGTGTGTGTTTGGGTATACCAGGTGATTTAACAGAGAAAAAAAACATATATATATCCTTGTATCCTTGTCCCTGGAACATGCAGATAGGGAGAAGAATCCTGTGGCTCATAGGTTTAATCACTTTCCTTGTTACTCAAGGGGCCCGGGTTCTAATCCCATAAGGGTGTGGCTAGCTGATGAGAGCTAAATAGCTTGAAATAGATCTATACTGGTCTCCCTTTATTTATGTAAAAAAATATAACTTATAGAAACGGACTGTGAGTGTGTGTGTGTGTGTGTGTGTGTGTGTGTGTGTGAGAGAGAGAGAGAGAGAGAGAGAGAGAGAGAGAGAGAGAGAGAGAGAGAGAGAGAGAGAGAGAGAGAGAGAGAGAGAGACACTGTGACCAGTTGAGCCATAGTTTCAGAGATACTTGTTACCTAACAGGTGAGGCAGAATGACCACACCTGGGCAAATAAGCAGTGGGAACAGGAATGACTTTGACTTCCTGTTGACTTCTCCATTGACTTTTCTTGTAGGATGTTGTCAGAGAGCACTGAAAATGATGATTCTGTAATTGTGCCTGACTACCATAGTGTGCCAGTGCGACAGCACTAGTGTGGCAACACTAGTGTGGCAGCACTAGTGTGGCAGCACTAGTGAAGTGTCCACAACTCTGTGAAATTTGTATCCCAAGGAAGTAATGAGTCCCAACTTTTTATGCATTCTTTAAGTTATCTGATGTATATTGATTCAAAAAAATGTTGTCCTATGTTCTACCCAATTGAAGGTTACAAACAATGAAACAGACATGAGAATGTTAATAGTATATGGAAAATTCAGAATCAACTGTTATCATTTACCCTTCTTTTGTTCTTTTAATATATTTTTGTTTAGATTGCTTGCTGTGTGTTTGCTCCAGTGATGAACATTAAAACACAGCTCCCTTTTTTCTACCGGATGATCCCTAGTGAAACAAATCAATACATGGGACTTATTCAGCTGCTCCTTTTTTTCCAATGGAAATGGATTGGAATTATTTCACCAGATGATGATCAAGGAGAAAAATTTGTGCAGGCCTTGTTACCCATGCTTTCCCAGTATGCAATCTGTGCAGCAATCATTGAAAGAACACTAACCCTTTCTGGTGTTTTAGAGAATTTTGAGTCATTTGAACCCCTTGTTGCTATGGCTGCTTCATTAGCCAAACCCAATGTCAAAGTCTATATTGTAAATGCAGATTCTCAAGCTGTGGCGTGCTTGAAATGGCTGCTGTATCTTTATGGAAGCTTAGAAAGTCCAACACAACTAACCATAGGCAAAGTGTGGCTTATGACAGCCCAGTGGGATTTCTCATCAGAGACATTTCACCGACATTTTGATATACATGTTTTCCATGGTGCCTTGTCTTTGGCAAGTCATTCAAAAGAAGTGCTGGGATTTACAGAATTTTTGCATTCTCTTCACCCTATCTGGTCAAAAGAAGATGGGTTTATCAAGATGTTCTGGGAACAAGCATTCAACTGCCTATTTCCTAATTCTAATGAGGGCAAAGAGAGCAATAATTCTTGCACTGGAGAAGAGAACTTGGAAAGTCTTCCTGGGACACTCTTTGAAATGACTATGACTAGTCAAAGCTACAGCATCTACAATGCAGTCCATGCCATAGTACATGCTTTGCATAAAATGTTCTTATCTTCCACCCAGATTAAATCTTATCTCCCATCTAGGTTAGATCCCCCAAAACTGCTACATTGGCAGGTAATGCTTTCCAGGTAAATACTTTTATTTATTATGGTAAATGCAATATGTAACAGGTGTTATTTCTGAGAGATTATTATGGAGTCTATACTGTTTTACTACATTTCATCTTGCCTGTGATAAAATACTTTTCTCCCATACAGCTATGCTTTGGGACTAATTCAATATTCCTCTTTCTCTTTTCCTTTCTCTTTTCCTTTATTTCTCCGTCTCTATATCTCTGTCTGCCTATTCTCTCTTTCTCTCTCTCTCTCCTCCTCTCTCTCTCTCTCTTTCTCCCTCCCTCCCCCCTCTCATTTTTTTTTGATTGCACTGTCTATTGTTGGCTTGTTTGGCATTTGTTTTATATCAACCAGCATAACCAACAACCAAGCTCAGAAAGTACCAAGGATATTCTCTCGCTCTCTCTTCCCATCAATCTCATAGTGATTAGATCTAGGTATATAGCATATACCTAGCTAGGTATATAGCATATTTGCAAAAACAGACCACCTAGTTAGCTGCTGAAAGAAGTTAGCACAGATTGACTATAAGCATGGCATGACAAAGTAGCCACAATCATACATTGAGATATCTGGAAGAAATACCATTTGCCTACAAGTGAGATCTGGTGGGACCAGAAAACAGACAAACTGGTAGAGTCCTTTGGGACTTTAAAATTTGAACAGACAAATACCTGCCACATAACACCCAAGACTATAAATGTTGATAAGAAAGACATAAAAGTGTGGATAGTGGACATGGCAGTATCTAGAAACAGCAGAATAGAAGAGTAAAAAATTGAGGAAATAAAAAAAATACAAAAGTATGCAAATAAATATAAAATAACTATGGTAAAAGTTAGCAAAAATAGTATCAATAGTAACAGCTACCTTGGGTGCCATCCTAAACACCTGGTTCCCATTTAAACACCATTGGCTTTGACAATGTCAGATTAGTCAATTGCAAAAGGCAGCTTTACTTGGGATAACATACATCCTGGACAGTACCTTTACATGTATATCAAACCCAGGCCCTTGAGAGGGACTCCATCGGGGAATAAAAATGTCAAACCCAGTTTAAATATCCTGCTGTGTGACAAATCATAGTAACTTGTATGCCACACAACTTTTAATGACTTTGGGCAGCATACTATCCATCACAGTCCAGATTTTTGAGCAAAGGACATTAAATCTTTGCCTCTTGTTGAAAACTGAAATATTCTTTTCTCTTGTTTTCTATTTTTATAAATTGATAAGAGAAGTCTCCAAAAAAGAGACTCCTAACTTTCTGTTGAGCCTCCATAGGAATGTTGGACAAAAACATGTTTCAAAATCTTTTATCACTAATGTTATGTTTTGTCATAAGCACCTTCTGAAGCCTGAGGCCCAGAGGTTGCCCATCTTTGAATTATATTAATGGCAATATACAAGCCTACTTCTGTATAATGGAGATGTGCAACATCAGTCTGTGATTCACATTTGGTTCTCCAAAAGCCTTTAATGCAGCCTCCTCCCAAAATTGTCAAATAATATTGCATACACATGATAGAAGAATTATATTAATTCATTTAAATATTTATTAATGTTAGATATAGTTGAAATAAAGAAAATCCCATTTAGATTTTGTCCTGGGTTCATGAACCAGTTTGTGCAATCTGTATCATTGTATTTCATGAATTTCAGACATCTCAGCCACTAAATTGTAGTGGTTCCTGATTATGGACAATAACAAAATAAAGTCTGTCTCTGAAAGGCTTACAATGCAAAATTTGTGTAGAGAAAACAATAAAGAAAAACAAAACAAAGGCAACAGTAAATGGAATAATTGAATTATTGAAACCATTGAATTATTTAACGATAGTTGTATGATGAGTTCAATATCACATGGAAACCAGATAACTGGTCCTAGAATGTTCTCATAGTCAACTTTCCTATAGTTCTGTACAAAGCAATCTACCATTTTTAAATAATGGGAAAGATAAGAATTAAAGGTGTCCAGTAGATTTCATATCATAAACATAAACAGGCTTCATTTAGACAAAGGCAATATAATATGTTCCAGATTTATTTGGAAAGTTGACAAATATCCTGTGAACCATTTCAAAATGATAAACTTGAGCTCCAATTTAAGATTTGAACTTGTCTTAAATCTATTTAAATATGTTCTGCCCTCACTATTGTCAGATGGGGTGGTACACATTCTATCGCTTATTTAAAAAAACCCACAGATGTTCAAGAACAATTTAAAACTAATTTAACAACAGTAATAAATGAAATATTATGCATAATAATTGCATTTTAACATAAAAACAAATTTCACAAATGGTTCTTGATCATAACAATAGTATAGATTGTTGGATTTCTCAGTAGTAAACAGAAAAACGCATGTAGCTAGCCAAAATGATTAGCCTTTTTAAATTCCCACCTTTATTATTTTTTTATAAATAACTCAAGGTGGTAGGTACCTAATACTACTTATTATTATTATTTTCTTCAGAAAAGCATCCCTCTTAGTGAGTCGGGCTCAGAGAGAGTGAGCTCGCTCAGTCACCCAGCTGGCTTTCATGCCTAAGGTGGGACTAGAAGCTACAGTTTCTAGTGTGGTGCCTAAACTACTACATCAGACTAGTGCCAAAATGTTGAAACAGGTCTTGTGACATGACAAATTTGCCACTCTTTCATATTTGCATCATGATGTTACCTACAAATATATAAGAGAAAAAGTTTGCATTAAGACATCATGAACATTTTTGTCATTTGTATCCATTGCTCTTTTTCTATAAATGCCAATGAATAATTATTGGGTGAAATAATTGAAAATTATTGAAATGCATGAAAATGAAGGTATTATATGTTTTTCTTGTGAGTTTCTCAAATCCTTTTACTGGGCTAGCCATATAAACTGAAACAGTTTAGATAAAACAAGTTCTATTCAAATAAGTAACTGTTTTATATTCTTAATTAATATTTAATATATATTTAACAATATCGTATTAAGATATTGTTTCATTCTTATTACAATGAAGTGTTGAGCATACATCCTGCTTCTCCATTTTGTAAATTATATAAATGACATCAACCAAGAGACATTTTTTCTCTAGTTACAATGTTTTAAAATTGTTTGCTTCTTTCACTTTAGCTTCACCATTTTCTAAGGACCATCTCATTTAACAATAGTGCTGGAGACACCATATCTTTTGATGAAAATGGTGAATTGGTAGCTGGATTTAATGTTATCAACTGGATCACTTTCCCAAACAAATCTTTTCTTCGTATGAAAGTTGGATACCTGGATCCACAAGCTTTAAGTGGTCATCAATTAACTATTTATGAAGAGGCCATCACATGGCATAGTTCATTTAATCAGGTAAAGTACAAATAGAATTTGAGATATGGAAAGCTAAATGGGAAAGTGCCCAGTCTTTGTAATTCATAAATGATTTCTACTCAATAGAGTTTAGTGGTAAATCAGTGAATATATTTTATACTATAAGCTATCATTTAGAACAAACAGCTTTAATTCTAAATCAAAGTCATCTGCAGACTGACAAGGAAGTGAAAAAATATTCATTCTTCTCTTGATTTGTTTAAAATAACCCCTTTCCAAAAACATGAAATTGTTTTTTCTCACTTTTTTGACATACAAAATCAGATTCATTTGGAAAAGGATGTTTAATCCTTTGATAGTCAAAGATGACTTGTTATAGTGTATGGACTAAGGGTTACATCATTTATATAGAGTGGTCAGGACTCAGTTAAAGGAGAACTTGGAAAGCTTTCTTTGTTTTTTAATAGTTATATCTCTAGTTTACGATTCAATATTTTGGGGAGTTGAAGACTGGAGAAATCCTGGAACCATTACCTGTTATTCCTTATCTGGTTAGGGAGCTGTAGTCATTGACCTAATGATGAATTTCCAAACTCACCTAGATGCTTATCTTTTCCACTCAGTTATAAAATGCTCCCCAGATTAAAAAAAAAAAAACCTGTAGCAAACAGACTGCTATGTTTTCAAGGACATGTTTATTTATTTCTTTGTCATATGGATAGATCCTTCCTGTTGCTCTGTGTAATGAGAAATGCCATCCAGGTTACAGGAAAAAAAAGAAAGAAGGAGAACCATTCTGCTGCTACAATTGTGTTCCTTGTCCGGATGGGAAGATTTCAGACCAGAAAGGTAGGAGATATAATAACCAATTATGAATTACAAATTCAATGGATACTTGTATTAAAAAAATGCTGGTACTAAAGTAAATACAATAACCTCTCATGTTAAACAATTTATACCAACCATTAAAACATGTATTTAATACCAGAATTTACAAAAAAGAAAATGTTTATCAGAGTATGTGGATAAACTTCCAAAATAAGGCACCATCATCAATCAGAAGTTAGGTTGGTAGGTAGATGATAGATGATAGATAGATAGATAGATAGATAGATAGATAGATAGATAGATAGAGATAGATAGATAGATAGATAGATAGATAGATGATAGATAGATAGATAGATAGATAGATAGATAGAGATAGATAGATAGATAGATAGATAGATAGATGATAGATAGATAGATAGATAGATAGATAGATAGATAGATAGATAGATAGATAGATAGATAGATAGATAGATAGACAGACAGACAGACAGACAGACAGACAGACAGACAGACAGACAGACAGACAGATGGATGATATAGGTGATAGATGATAGAGATAGATGATAGATAATAGCTAGATAGATATCTAGATTAGATAGATAGAGATAGAGATAGACAGATAGATAATAGATGGATAGATAGATAGAGAGATAGATAGATAGATAGATAGATAGATAGAGAGAGAGAGAGAGAGAGAGAGAGAGAGAGAGAGAGAGAGAGAGAGAGAGAGACTCCAAGAGAAAAAGAAATAATTGACCAGATAATTTCAGTTGTTGCAGAAATATTTTCTTCTTCCAGTAGAAACCTACAGTACCAATGTCAAAATTTGTTGACTTTATGCACAAGACATTTACAAATATTTACATAGGATGGCTATCTTCCTTTCTCTAATATAATACATCACTTAGAAAGAGCTATTTAACAGTCAAAAGTTTCAATATCCAGAATGATGTCTTGGTTACTTCTTTCTTGGTAGAACATTTACTGCACTAGGCAAAGATAACATTTGCCAGATCAAAATATATAAAGTGCATGACTCCTTTGATAATATTATATATAGACTGCATTATGTGAAAAGAAGTTTGATCTTTTATGCCTGAATCTTTTTCTTTGATTTAGAGTTTTGGTCAATGCAATAAATTATTACAAACTGTAATTAGAAATCAGTAAAGATGCTAGTGAAACTCTGATTGCAGTAAGCTTAGAACACAGAATACTTATTAATGTTTGATGTCCACTCCACTCTACAGTAGACGTGAAGAAGAAGAATCTGTTACAGATATCAGTTACCCATTAGGTCAGTTCTCTGCAGTTAAATGTATATACTTGTAAAGTAGTAGAGCACAGAATTCTTGACTTCAGGGAAATATGAAGAAAAAATGAAGGGAGAATCAGCTAGGCTTAATATTCTACCATTTCACACTTAATTTTTGTTTCTATCAATTTTTATTCATATTTGAAATAAAGTTTCTATGCAAAATCTGGCATTATATCTCCACTTATATTTATTTTTAGACATGGACAACTGTTTCCAATGTTCAGAAGATCAATTTCCAAATGAGAACAAAAACCACTGTATTGCAAAAAGATTACATTTTGTCTCTTTTCTGCATCCTTTGGGGATTAGTTTAACATTTTTGGCTCTCTGTTTTGTTCTGCTCACAATTCTGATACTAGGAGTTTTCATCAAGAACCAGAACACTCCCATTGTCAAAGCCAACAACCGGGACCTCACCTACTGTTTGCTCATCTCCTTATTGCTTTGTTTTCTCTGCTCCTTGTTATTTATTGGCCAGCCACAAATAGTGACTTGCTATTTACAACAAATTACTTTTGGTATCATCTTCACAGTGGCTGTTTCTTGTATATTAGCAAAAACAATAACTGTAGTTCTAGCTTTTATGGCCACCAAGCCAGGATCTAGAATAAGGAAATGGGTTGGGAGAAGATTGATCATTCTCATCCTGTTTGGTTGTTCCTTCATTCAGGCTAGTATTTGTGCTGTATGGCTGTGCACAGCTCCTCCTTTCCCAGAGTTTGATATGTATTCCCTCCCTGGAGAAATTATAGTGCAATGCAATGAAGGATCACTTGGTATGTTTTATTATGTCTTGGGCTACTTGGGATTTTTGGCTATTGTAAGCTTCACTGTGGCTTTCCTAGCCAGGAAGTTGCCAGATACTTTCAATGAAGCCAAGTTCATCACTTTCAGCATGCTGGTCTTCTGCAGTGTCTGGCTGTCCTTCATTCCATCATATCAGGGCACTAATGGAAAATATATGGTGGCTGTGGAGATCTTCTCTATCTTGGCATCTGGTGCTGGATTATTAAGCTGTATCTTTTTCCCTAAGTGTTACATCATTATCCTAAAACCTGAACTGAACATCAAGGAACAGTTGATAAAGAGAAACACTTAAGCAGAAATTTCAATGTGTAATAATCTAAAATATTATTAAATTATTCAAATATTCCATTACAGATACCACTACTTTTTTTTCTAGGCATTCCTAATAACATAATCCTTAACTGACTTCTGTAAAGGATAGTATAATTTGAAATTAAGGTAAGAATGACTTGTTGAACTTTTGAAGTAATAGCTGAAGCTTTTACTTTCACTTTTGCCCAATGGTTTCATGTAGCTGTAGTTAAAAGAAGCCGTACCACACAAAAAAGGGGGCATGAGTTGGACCTCTTGCTACTATCAATACTGATTGGGACTGACTGTGGAAGAAGAAGTGAACTAGAACAAAGTTTGCCACTCATCCCAAACTCCCTATGATAGCTTTAAAGTATACCATGGTTTATAGCAGAGATGTCAAACTGGTGGCCCGCAGGCTGGATGCATCACATGCAGGCCAAGCCCATCCCAGCTCCACGAATGGGAAAAACATCACAAAACCTCATGTGACGGCAACATGAGGCCACAAGTTTGACATTCGTGGTCTATAGCATCAAAAGCTGCCAATAAGTTAAGAAGACAAGGATGGATACACAATCTCCATCCCACTCTCACCAGAGGTCATCCATGATAGCAACAAATGCTATTTCTGCCCCATACCCTGGCCAGAAACATGATTGAAAAGGGTCCAGCTAATTTGTTTCCTCCATGAAGCTCTGGAGGTACAATGCCACTGCCTTGTCAGCCAACTTCCTAAAACAATAATGGCATTTACATTCTGGAGGATCCTGTCAACTTCCACAGGTTCAGCAGAATCAAACCAATCCCATGATGATGATGTTGATGATGTGACTTATGCTGATATCACTTTGGTGGCTGGAAATATAAAGCACTTAGAGAATCTTTCACTGAAGATGAAAGAAAAGAGTGCAAATTAGTCTGTTGGAAAATATTAAAAAGCAGGCATAGTCAATCTATTCTAAGAGTATTCTAAGTGACCACAAACCTAATCTTCCCAGGTTCTGAATCTCATGGGGATAAAGACTGTACTCAAAATGGTGCACAATGTTGAGACTGCATCTGTCCATGGTTGTACATATAGTTGTTAAACTCTGAGAATGGATTAGGTAATATAAAATGATGCCTTTGAAGTGTAGTGCTGGAGAATATTCTTTAGAATATCTTTGAGCACATGAAATACTACAGTACTAGTTAAAGAAAACCTAATCATTTACTTGAAGCAGTAATAACACAAGTAAAACTTCAATATATTAGATACATTATGTGAAGGCACTAAAAATAGGCTGAAGCTTTGAAAAACTGAAGGCAAGAAATCTCAAGGAAAATGAAATAGAAAATACTGGCAGAAATCCTGTTGGAATGGTCTCATTGGCACAGTGAGTTAGAAATGATTGAATGATTGAAAAATAAAGTAAAATAAAGGTCCTCTTGACAAAAGAGTCATATTTTACCCATGAACATTTATAGATTCTCAAGAATAGTGGCCATGTGAAGTGAAAGATAAGAATTAAGTCCTTCTCTTATATCAATTGGATTATTTAGTTCAGGGCTGTCAAACTCCTGGCCCACGGGCTGGATGCATCATGTGCTGGCCACACACCCTGCCCGGTTTAGCAAAGGGGGAAAAGTCCTGATACATCACGTGACACCACCGTGATGCCGTGAGTTTGACACCCCTGATTTAGTTTATTACAACTGAAGTTGGCACAATCATTTCCCATCTGGATAGAAATTTTAAAATGTTCTGAAAAATCATCTTTTCATTGTAACAAAAGAGAGAAAAGACAAGGAGGCCCTCATAAACAATGCAGGAAGGTTCAAATCTGTTGCAGTTCACTTCAGCCTAAAAAGAAACCTACCTGCATAGTAGTATTTAGTAGCAAATCTGCAAGTGTTGCAATTTATGAGATCAAGTCTATATAGGGCTTGTGGTTTTAAAAAGAGTCAAGTCAGTGTAACAGAATTTTCAAACATTATGATGAATCAAGTATGTCCCAAACACTAAGGTTAATCAATGATAAAATAAAATCATATCACTCTTAGGAAAAAATGTTTCATTCATTTTTTAAAAACAGTACCTTTTTAATAAATATAAACTGGTTTAAGAACTGATCATGCTGTCTCCCCTTAAGGCTTAACTTCCAGACATAGGGTTGAAAATGAAACCAGTTTTACAGATTTTAGTATCTTCCTTCACTTTGGTTATATAGCTCTTAATTTATTCTGGTTATTCCTAGATTCTATCTTCTATTGATTTCAATTAAGGCAATGCCTTAATAGAACTCTAATTTGTACCTCTCTTTACCCTGTGAATCTATTGCCAGCTGTGTTTTCTAATGTATTGTATTTCATTTATCAGAGACCTTTTCAGGGTTTCATACTGAATACCTTGTGAATAAATATTTTTTGTTGCTTTCAAGAGAAGCAGGAAATTCCACAATTTGACTCTATAACCACAGGAACAATTTACATCCTAGCAGAATATTTCTTTTGCTCCAGTCATGAAAAGCTTTATGTCATGGGCCAGGATTCAGATTTAGAAACTGACTCCAATTCTGACAACATTGCTCCAATCAAGAAGGACAGCTGGAATCTTCAAGCCATGATTCATCTGAAAATACTGAATACTGAACAATTACAAGCATCTTCTTATCAGTTGGAGTAACGGGATAATGAGGTGTGACCCCTAAGCCCCAAGTCCTGATGCATGAAGAGCTGAGCAGAGCAATGACAGTCAATGAGGTTTCCCACTAGGCCAGGGGTCGGCAACCTTAAATACTCAAAGAGCCATTTGGACCCGTTTCCCATAGAAAAGAAAACACCGGGAGCCACAATACCCTTCCCGTGCCTGACTATTTCCTGAGCGGCCATGGAACTAGCATATGTAGTTGAATTAAACATTCTGTTTTCTTCTGAAACTTTTCTTTTCTTGGATTTATCCATGGTTGGCCTACTGGGGGCCGAAAAGCTCAATAAATCACGTGCCAGTGGGTATCACACATTGGCAGTTGTGACACATATTTTGAGTGACGGAGCCACAGCAGAGAGATGAAAGAGCCACATGCGGCTCCAGAGCCGCGGGTTGCTGACCCCTGCACTAGGCAAAGGGTGAGGCGGAAGCAATTGCATCCAGCCAACCCTGCAAACAGATTTATGTAGCTGCTCTGCCTTTCTTGAAAACAACCATTTAGAACTATTTTGGACCACTCTATTGCTGCTTAAACTTCAAATGGACTTATTTAGGCAAGCTTTCTTTGCACAGACCATGATTTACAATCTTGATGGCCAGTTGTTGTTGGCCAGCTATTAAGTCATTGATTGTTGTTTACTTGTACCAGTGTGCCCTTGTACCTAGTAAGTACCTAGTAAGCTGGTGGTAAATCAGAAATCCTATTGACTGACAAGGGGCAGTTTCCCAGGCTTCAATCATTTCTCTATCACTTCTAGCTGAAAAAAATGCCTTACATGAGCTTTTGTTTCAGAATTTTCATCAAAGTTCCTTATAGATAGTCAGTCCTTCACTTACAACCACAACTGAGATCAGAATTTCCATTGCTAAGCAAGGAAAGTGAGTTGTGTCCAATTTTACAAACTTTTTTTTGCCATGGTTGTTAAGTGGATTGTTGCAGTTGTTAAGTGAATCACACAGTTGCTAAGCAAATCCAACTTGCCCCATTGACTTTGCTTGTCAGAAGCCAGCTGAGAAGGTCACAAATTGTGATCATATGACCCTGGGATGCTACAATCGATGTAAATACATGTGGTTGCCAAGTGCTGGAATTTTGATCATGTGACTGTGAGACAACTGTGACAATCATAAGGGCAAGAATCAGTTGTAAGTTTCTTTTTTTCACTGCCATTGTAACTTCAAATGATCACTAAAGAAATGACTGTAAGTCGATGACTGCCTGTATTTCCAACAGGCAATCAAACTGTGAACACTCCCTTTGATCATTATATTCCCTGTTCTGCAATGCTCTTACAGGAACTGGAAGAGGTCACTCATAGAGCAGATGGTATTTTGTGCTTTCAATTTAGTTAGGACAGAGTGGAATAGTTGCCAAGGGAAAAGCTGCAGCAATAACATCCTTTCCATGCAATGGATTATGTTACAACCATGTACAAACTATTGTTTATTTCTTGATTCTACTTGTTTTGCCATTAATCTGCATTAGGCTGTGTATTTTCAAAGGACGCATAAAATTGTATTTCAATCAAACCACATTTTTAATAAAAAAATTCTTTGGATGTACATAATCCAAATGAACAGATTGTTATCAATATTTTAGGCTGAGAAAGACAATTTAGATTATTTCATTACAAAATGTTAGATCCAAATAAATTCTCAAATCCATTACTCATAAGAATACTAAGTTTTCCTGAGAAAGTAACTGACTTCATTTTGCTTTTATTCTAGCCTTTATTTTTTTTTACTTTAAGTGCACCATAGTATTTTACATACATTTTGTTGTTTTTATTTTGGTGTTTTATCTGTTGTATGTCACTCAGTTACTTTTGGTGAGAAGGCCGGCTATATATTATTTATTTATTTATCTATCAAATTTATATTAATAAAACTTCATCTAACATAGATCATATGATCATATGTCAATTAGATCAATCAATCATTCAATAAAATATTGCAACTGAAAGTATTTGCTGACTTGATAAAATGCCCAGGCAGAGGATAAAATGCAGAAGGGTAAAATAGATTAATCTGACATAACCACAATGTTCCAAGTCATGTTCTCAGGGAATGGTGCAGTTTGTTGTGTTGTATAACCTGCAACAAATACCTATAATTAAGGAAAGCCCAGAAATAGCTTATTTTATCTTTTTTCGTTTTATTATTTCATCTCTTTTGTTTAGTTCTGGCCTCAGCAAAATAATGTAGCATTTGGGGAAAAAGATGCAAGCCAGCAGTCCAGCACTGGAAGCCAACATAGAGAAGATTTCCACCACCACCATGTATTTTCCCTTAGTGCCCAAGTATGTAGGAATAAAGGATATCCAAACACTGCAAAAGGCCAACATGCTGAAGGTGATGAACTTGGCTTCATTGAAACTGTCAGGTAACTTCCTTGCAAAGAAAGCCACAAGGAAGCTCACAAAAGCCAGGAAGCCCATGTAACCTAGGACACAATAGAACATGGTAGCTGACCCTTCATTACACTCTAACACAATTTCTTCAGCCATTGAGTGCATATCAAAATCAGGAAAAGGGGGAGTAGTAGCCAACCAGATAAGGCATATTCCTGCTTGAATAGAAGAACAGAAAAGAATTATAGTATTGGCTAGTTTTTTCCCCATCCACTTTCTCATTCCTGATCTTGGTTGGGTGGCAAGGAAAGCCACAATCACAGTAACATTTTTTGATAGCACACATGAAACAGCCACTGAAAAGATGATTCCAAAAACCATTTGGCGGAAGAGACAAGTCAACTTATGAGGTTGGCCAATAAAGAGTGATGAAGACTCTTAGGTGGGTAAAATGAGGACCCAGATTGTTGGGGGCAATATGCTGACTCTGTGAACCGCTTAGAGAGTGCTGTAAAGCACTGTAAAGCGGTATATAAGTCTAAGTGCTATTGCTATTACTAAGACAGGAAGCAGAGGAGAAGGAAAACAAGGAGGATGTAAGTGAGGCTCCTGTTGTTGGCTTTGACAATAGGAGTGTTGCGATACTTTATAAAAATCCATAATATCCAAACTGTGATGAAAAAAAAGAAATATGCAGAAATGGCTAACCCCATTCCCAAAGGTTCCTCATAAGACAAGAAGGAAAACATCTTAAGGATGCATTGATGTTGTTCTTTGTTAGGATAATGATCTTCTTGACAGGTGTTGCAGGCATCCATGTCTAAAAGAAAGAAAAGTTGAACTGTAAATGTTGTTGTTTTAACCATTCCGTCATGTCTGACTCTTGGCGACTTTATAGGCAAGTACTCTCTATACTGCCCTGTCAAGCACAGCTTCTTTCAGTTGTTGGATGTTCATCTTTGCATCAGTTTTGATATCATCAAATCATATGTGAATAAGGTTTTACACGTTCTGTTTTTCAGCCACAGAATTTATGCCAAGGTATGTTCTTGATATCCATTATGGAATCAGAATCCAAACTGGTATGGTTATCCCTATAGGCCAGGGGTGGGTTCCACTTACCTCACTGCCGGTTTGCTCCTTCCCGTGCCGCGTGGGCATGCCTCGTGGGCGCGTGCGCACTTTGTGCGTGCGTGCATGCACAGTAACAAAAAATCCTAAAAAAAACCAAAAAAACCCCCCAAAGCTGAAAAAAAGATGGCGACCGCATGCACAGTGCCAGAAGTCGGCTTCTGTGCATGCTCAGAAGGGAAAATTAAAAAAAAATAAATAAAAAAAAATTCAAAACAATTTCAAAAAAAAGATGGCAGCCCCCACGGACTGACACTGACCAATCCGGTTCAGTGACATCATCGTGACATCACCAGCGGGCCACTACCGGTTTAGGCGAACTGGTCCAAACCGAGAGGAACCCACCCCTGCTATAGGCTGATGCCATAACAAATTGAATAATACTTTCCCCCCTAAATGTTGTTCATAGTAGTACTTTGTCCACAGAATTTGGAGGAATAGGACTATTTGAAAAGCACTTAGATACCTGGTGATGCCATCAACTGGGAAATGAAGGATTAAGATAAGAATTCTAAGAGATCCCAGCAAAACGTACTGAAGCAAAATTCCAGAGCAAGGTGAATTATCTTCAGAACATTGGAATGTGATAGTTCCAAACAAATTCACTAGGTATTATTCTTAGATATGTCAGCGTAAACAAAATTTAAGAGTGTAGGAAACTGCCACTTTTATCTTATTTCTTTTTTATTAGGACTGATCTACATAGAAGGCTTAACAATATCATGGACTACAAATATTATACCTGCTTGAGGAGAAACCTTTCCTTCTGGACACTGAACACAATCATAGCAGCAAAATGGCTTCCCTTCTATCTTTTTCTTATGACAACCAGGAGGGCAGATGCAATTGCAAAGAGAAAGGGGTATTACCTGTTTGAACAGAATGAAGATAATACTACCAAGAAATAAATCCTTTTCAGAATCTTTGGTTTTAAATGTAATAAATATGGTCTCTCATTACATAAAAACATCACTTTTCTGACTGTTGTTTCTTTGGATTTGAGAAGAATAGAACATTTGGAGGCATTATGTTTTCTGATGTGATTTCCATTAGTTTATATACCCAAGATAGTAGCCACAGCTATATATAGTAATTTACAATACATTCAGTGAATTTTTAAGACAATCAATTTAAATTGCCAATGGATCCACTATTTATATGGCTGCTATAAATCTTATTTCATCCCTATAATGTTCCATTCATTGGGTAGGATTAGTTAGCAAAGAATTGTATAATAAGGTCACTTTTAGAAAATCTTTTATAAACAAATGTTTGATCCTAGAAATGGTAAGAAACTCCCACCTGATTAAAGTTTCTAGGCCAGATGATAGAATCCTCGGTGAGACTGAACTCTGTACCTTGACCTGTCCAGGGATTCATTTTTCCAACTTTTACTCTAACAAAGGATTTATTAGGAAAAGTTATGACATTTGTAATATCAAACCCAACAGTAAATTCTCCATGCTCATTCAAGTGAATGATTTCTCCAGCTGTGTTGTTAAATGAGAAGTTCTTTAGTATGTGATGGAACTAGGAGAACAAAATTCATGACTAGTTTAGAACAATAATTCTAATTTACAGAGCTGATTTTTTTACTTATGGCTCAGTTATTTACAGCATAATTCTAGCCATGCTTACTTAAATGTTTCAATCCTCTCTGCTCCATAATGGTTAAAACAAGATATATTAATCCAATATTATTAGATAACAAGAATTAACTAGTTGTTTAAATATATGATGTAGATCCTCTTGAGCCGAGTGCAAGTCCCAGTGACTACATAGACATATTTACTGGATGCTCTTGGCAATAATATGGACTTTGCTTAGAAAAAGGGAGTTTGGAAAGTTTGGGATATCTGTTTGTGTCTTCTGCATATTAATTATTCAAGTTAGAGCTTTAAAGTACAATACGAAATATCCCACTGATTTATTTAATACATTGTCTTAATCCCATTGTCTATGGGATTGTCCATGGTCATAATATATTTCTATGGGTATTGTCCATGGACATATGTACATTGTCCCTGGGTCCATATGGGTCCCTGGGTATATTGCCCATGGGTACATTGTTCATGGGTACATACACATTTTGTCCATAAGTATATGGACAATGCATGTTGTCACCACAAATCTTTTTAAACAGGTGTGTAAACATAATGCTGCTCTTGAAGAATTGTTCCTGAGGAGCATATAATTAAATCTGGTGAAATGTTTCTTGGCCATTTACCTAAGATCAAGTGTGTGTTTATGTAAAATATCAGGCCAAATACCCCTCATTATTCTTCTGCTCACAATTATCTATTGTAATTTTCTATCATTGTAAAGTACATTTATTTGTACAAAAGTTCCAGATAAAAATAATACTGAACAATATTGAAGATTATTGTGGAGGAACTGCATGTCAATATGTTCTTCAGAATATTAAGAGAAGATATATATTTCTGCAAATATGCAATCTTTACAAACTCATTTGAGCAATAACTTTTAAAGACAATGACCTGTAATGACATCTTAATTTAGAACTTGTCATAGATATTTAAGAGCTATTACCTGCCATGGCTGCAGAATCCCATTTTCTATTCCCCTTCTGGAAAATCTTCTTTTGAATGCTGAAATGCTTGAATCAATGATACGTATAGAATTTGCCAAGGCATAGACTGCATTGTAAATACTGTAACTGTGGCCAGTCATGCTCATTTCAAAGAAAGGCCCAGGTAAGCGTTCTAGCCTCTCTTCCCCAGTACAGCTGTTGTCAATATTCTCTTGAATATTAGTGTTTAGACAGGAACAACCAAATGCCTGTTCCCAAAATGTCTGAATGAAGCCATCTCTCTTAGCCAGATAGGGATTTAAGCTCTGAAGAAAAGGCTGGAACTCTGGTATTTCATGGGTGTGAGGTGTAAAGGCTAAAGCACCATGGAAGATTTCTAGATTCAAATCCTTATGTAAGACCAGCGCTGCAAAATCCAACTGCACTGCCATAATCCATACTTTACCAAATAATTTCTCATCATCAGTATGTCTTGAATTCAGCACAATCATCAAAGATAACATGGTCCTAGTTTCTCCATGGACAAAAATAACATTGGCCTCACTCTTTATAATATATAGTAATATTTTGTGCCATTTTATCTGTGCATTTGGATAGTCCTCGAAAAAAACTAATACAGAAATCCTTGCAATGAAGGCAGGACAGATGCCATTTTCAGAAAGTATTGGAAGCATGTTCTTCAAAAAAAGCTCTCCACCATCATCATTGAAGATCATTAGGCATATCCATTTCCATCTGAAATGCAGAAGTAACTGGACAATTCCCTTGTACTGATGAATTTCGTTTGGTACCAGCTGGTAGAGAGAAACGAAATGGGACTGATCCCTCATCATGGGAGCAAAATCACCATAACTAAACTGGGATTGAGGAAAAAAGTGAAATCATTGTTCTATGAACAAACTAGAGAGTCAGATAATATATCTATATTCTAGTATTTTGAAATGTTAAGATTTGTTTTTAAATTATCTCTGTTTCCTTCTGAATAAAAGTTGCAAAATAATTTAAGAACTCCTTATTCTAGTACCCAAAAGATTTTGAAAGACGTTTGTTAAGTTTTCACAATTGATTTACTCATATAAATAGTATATAATAAAAATAACTAAGCACACCTGCAAACTATAGGGAGATTTGTAATGAGGTCACAGCAAGCTAGGATGGTGGATCATAACCAGCAAAATCTCTCTGGAAAAAGGAGAGCTTGTGAGATTGACCATAAGTGACTTCAGAGACTGAAAATCAAAGGATTTCATCTTAACTCAGTCATAATGCAGCCTTTATAGACAAAAAGCTCAACTGAGCATCATTTCTTAATCACCTTTGGAATTATTTTTTATTCCTTTTGAAATATTAAGAACCTGATTAAGTTTTTATCACATTCACATCAAAATAGTACTTATAGTGTTGCTTTTGGAATATCAAAACCAGACTAGGTATCTGGATGGATTTAATATAAGAATTTGAAATTAATGCCTTTAGGAAAATGTAGTTTTGGTTTTGGGGAAAAGTACATGAGATGGGACTTGGGAATGTCAGACATTGAGGGAATCAGAAAAAAAAGCTAAAGATTACAATTAAAATAAAAAATAAAAATGCTGCTACAGAATGGATATTTCTATGGAGATTTGTGAACAAAGGACTCAAAAATTAATTTTAAATATATCTAATATCATAGATCAATGATTTACAAAAGATGTTACAGTAGAGGAACATGCTATATTGGATAAGACTGAAATTGATTTGAATGTGGATTTAAGCATGACAAATTACAAGACTGATATGAAAAAAAGATGATATACTGGATACATAAATAAAATTGGTTCACATTTTAGTATTTAAAAGGGGCATGCAAATAAAAAAACTTGAGGGCTGATTTAGATAACAGTTTTTTTACTTAATTTACAAAAAAAATCTTAAAAATTTGAAGTTTTTTCTGAGACAAGACAAAAAAAAATGAAAAGAAACAAACAGGATATTATTTGAAGGGAATAAAAATCAAAATGAAGGAAGGAATATAGTTTGCTTGTTTGATCAAATTTAAAATAGATGTGATGTTTCCTCTGGTAGCCCTTAATGAACTTTTGCTGACTAGGGATGAATGATGAGGTTTAAAGTTTTTGTTTATACTCAACAGATGAAATATGAGGAAAAAGGAGAATTTGTTGTATTTTAAGAGAGTGATAAATTACTAAAATTGTTTATAGTTGTTGCGATGAAGGAGAAGTTACTTCTTTATAATTTTGTTTTTTCTTTTTCTTTTTTCTTTTTTATGGACTTTCTTTTTTTCTCCTTTCCCCAAGAACGAATCTTATATTTTTGTTGGTGTGTATTAGTTTTTATTTTTCTAATTGTAATCTGTAATAAAATTTCTTAAAAAAGAAACACTGTAAGAAATTATTTAAATAATTAAGAATCATTCAGCACATGTATGCTTTGTGAGTATTTAAATGTGCACTTGTACTACATTGCTTTGAGTAAATATTTATCAGGTTCTGCTACATTTTTGTGCTGCCTATTTATTTTAAACTCTTGGCAACCAATTTCAAACAAAAACAACTTTTTCCCAATTTTCTTTCACAAGAGTTATTAAAAGGGAATGGAATATAAGTTTAAACAATTTTCAGCCCACTTCACTACTTTCACTTTAGAATCCAATTTATCTATCATCTTATTAAATTAGCAACCTTATTAAATTCAGCAATTTGATTCACGGCTTCTCTATGAAGCAGTGAGGAGATTCAATTCCACAAAAGCTGAGTAATGTGAAGATGGATAAGAGACACATCTATTGCAGGCTCTGAACTTGCCACTACAGTTTACAAAGAAATAATTAAGAAAAGTATGTAATTAATTAGACTATTAGTCTAATACTAGTCACAGTCAATCAGATGTTTAGATGGGATTGGCATTTTTATCCAGCCGCTGAGTGCTTCCCAAGGACTTGGGATAGGCAGATATTTGATAGTATTAAAGGTATTGTCATAGAACATATGTTGATTATTGTTATTGCTAAATATGAGTGCTTTTTAACATCTCTATGAAGAAACTTTCATTCAATTCCCTTTCTGACAGGAAAGTAAAACATCGTGATAAATTGTGATAAATTCTACTTTCTCTTTATACCTGAGGTAACTTATAGGTGTTCAAAATGGCAGCCAAATGCCGGGAAGTATCTGTGCCCAATCCCCCGATAACTGCAATCAGACTGCTCTGATTATTGCACTTATAATTAGGAATTAGTGTATGCATTGCTGAGAAAAAATCTAGGGCGATGTGATAGTATCTCCTGGCACTGAAATAGCTCTCCGAGATGTGGAAACCCAAGGAGATATTAGGCAAGAAATGTTGATTTTCATTGATCTCAGTTACTGCAAACACCAAGGCTAGCACATGCTGATAATTCTTTGTCACAACTCTGTAAAGAAGAAGGGAGGAAAGAAATTCCCTGTATTAGCAATTCAAGAAATGGGATATGCCTTCTGTCTACAAATTCTTCTAATTCTTAGTACATAATGTTACTGATTATGTGTAGAAGTTCAAATAAAGCAAATAGTAAAATATTTTACCAGTGACTCTACAAATAGGAAAGGTATTTATCAAGAAGGTGGGAGGGGAAATGAAAACTTAAAGGGACATTATTATTATGATGCTGGAACTACAGTATACTACATAAAGTACTCCTGTGAGGCATTGAAGTGAATAAATAAGATTGCAATGAAGAGTATGATTTTGATGGAAAGATTATATAGCAGTGATTTATATTTCAAGGAAAGGCATGGCACTAGAAAATATGACATAACAAAAAAAAATGCTACAAATACACTAGTAAGACAAGGGGATCAAGAGCATAAGAATGAAAAAAAGTGTTTTAAAAGAGATAATATTTACCAAAAAAAATCAAGAACATTTAAAATACAATGCAGAATGTACTTTTAATGTTTACTGACTAAATCATAGAATCCTGGTCAAGGAAGAAGGAGGAGACTAAATTACAGGATGTCCAACAAAAGATTTCTTATCTCCATTTGAAAGTATCCAATGAAGTCCATTATCTATCTAAGTGACCAGCTACATGTCTCACAGTATAATCAAAAATGATTTTATCATTCATAGGTTTACCAATGAATTTGCTACTCTTAAAGATTGTCTATGGAGATTCTCAGTCATCCAGGTCATGGTTGTCCCAAAGATGCTTTTTCAGGAGGCAACTGGACTCTTAAAGATTAATTTATCTTTTGAGAGAATAAAATCTGATGGATCAGAAAGCTTATATTCCATCAGATTTATAGAATAAATGGATTCATGAATGAATGAATACACACACAGTTACAAATGGAGAGTGAGAGCAAAAGAAAGTTCCATGTATCTTGTTGTATACATTATTAAATGGGTTTATACATTCTAAAAGTAGAAAATTAAACCTTTAAATCAATAATCCAGCAATTTGTTAATATTTGAGATTAGTAATATAACACAATCAAACAGAAATAGTTGACAGTGTATGAGTGTAAGAAATAATATTAAAAAGAACTGATTCATTTTAAACAATTTTCAGCTACAGGAAAAAGTAGAAAGAAAAATATTGCTGCAGGGATGAAAGCCAAAGTTTTCTGATTTAACAGAGAGGCAAAGAGATATTTAAAAGATTTGTTATTCATATACAGTATATATGTGTTAAAGGGGAAGAAATTTCTGCCCAAGTATCACATATAGAAGAAATACATAGGGAGAAGGTTTTCTGAGATTTGTGTTAAAGCTTTTACATACACTTCTATTCTGTGTTCTTTTACTTCCTCAACCAATGTTCTGGAGCTGGAGACTGAGATCATAGCAAAGGATAAACATTTTTCTGATTCTAGATCAGTGGTTCTCAACCTTCCTAATGCCGCGACCCTTTGGTGCGATGATGTCATCACGCCACAACCCTTTGGCGCAATAATGCGGTGTCTCGGTTCCTAAGACCATCAGAAATATGTGTTTTCTGATGGTCTTAGGCGACCCCTGTGAAAGGGTCATTCGACCCCCCCAAAGGGGACCTGACCCACAGGTTGAGAACCGCTGTCCTAGATCCATGTGATAAGGTGAAATTCAGTGGCTCTTCCATGTTGAGGAACCCAAGCGAGCCTTGTTGCTTCAGGGAATCAGGATGGAGGTGTCTGCTGACTCTTAAGAAGGCAATGTACTGGTGAATTTGGGATCAACTTTGGCAAGGCTCGCCTAACTCCCTGGGGCTATAACACCAGTGGGGGACCTCAACAGGCCACTTCTTCCATGAAGGTGACACTGGTTAGGCTGAATTCCAATTGAGTAAGGATTGTGGCTTCAAAAGGGATAAAGAGATTTCTCTCTGATATGAGCAAAAAGGATGACAAGTGAGGAACAAAGCTTAAGCTTGGTTGTCAAAGTCTGATTTTTTTTTTCTGAGTGACTAGAGCTGGAAGTCAGTATAAAAAGTGGACAATAGCAGAAACCGAGAAAGATCAAGCTGGTCAAATGGGTTTTTCTTTTTCTTTTAAAAAGATTTGTCTGTTCTGAAGCAAAAATATTTCTAGTCTAGGTAATCTTATTATCTTGTAAGAAACCAAGGAGAAAGAACCAGCAAACAAGTAATCAAAACAATTTACAGACTATGGAAGAAAGAAGAAGAAAAGCAGATATGTCTCTGACAAGCACACGACTTTTGCCCAACTTAACAAATAAATGCTTTAACAGTCTTGAGATAATTATATCTATAGCTCTATATATCTACATCTATAAAGTAAAGGTAAAGGTTCCCCCACACATGCGTGCTAGTCGTTTCCGGTTCTAGGGGCAGTGCTCACCTCCGTTTCTAAGCCGAAGAGCCAGTGCTGTCCGAAGACATCTCCATGATCTTGTGGCCAGCATGACTCAATGCCGAAGACGTACAGAACCCTGTTACCTTCCCACCAAAGTGGTACCTATTTTTCTACTTGCATTTTTTACATGCTTTTGAACTACTAGGTTGGCAGAAGCTGGGACAAGTAACGGGAGTTCACCCCATTATGCGGCGCTAGGGATTCGAACCACTGAACTGCCGACCTTCTGATCGACAAGCTCAGCATCTTAGCCACTGAGCCACTGTGTCCCAATGATTATATCTATAGCTCTATATATCTACATCTATACACCCATACATTTATATCTATCTATATCTAAAACTAATACATACTTACATTGGAGAGTCAACATCAGGGGCAGGATACTCCTTAAAAGAAAACTGATCTATAAATACTATCATTTGAGAACTGGTGCCACCAATCACAAAGTCACCATTTGTGAAATATTTATGAGGAATATAGACCCTATTCTGAGTAGCACAAATAGCATCAGTATATTCCCGAAATTCAAGGCATGGCATCTGCAGGAGAGAAAAAAATAATATTTTTAGCCACCCCATCTTGCTTTTCAGATCCTCCTAGGTGCACCACTCTGACTTTGTATTTCTCTTATATCAGATGTATTGTTCTGCTTGTCCATCTTGAAAGGCATCTGACTTAGGTGTTGAAATATTTGAAGCTCTTGACATGTTTTCTTCCCTCTAAAAATATAATAAATAAAATAAGAAAATGATGGGGGAAAAAATCTAGAATGAATGAATCCTGGATGAATTCTAGTTTTCAGTATTGAGAAAAGCTTTTAAATACATTTTTGGCAACTGTATTATAATGTTGCAATTTCAGCAAATCCTCATGAGGGTTTAATGAAAATTTGATGTGGGGGAGCATATCGAGTCATTCATAAGCTCCAGAGATTTTTGTGACAATTATGGGATATAAATGGAATAAAAAAGATATATGATTATTGCCTCCCTAGAAATTTGGCCTAAATGCCATTTTCCTTACAACACATCACAGTGAAAAATAATAATAATAATAAAAGTTAATTACCCTGATGGAAATTTGTTCTGATTTTCAGTTGTAAAGTTACTTAATGAAAAAATATCTTTTAAAGGAACTATAGAAAGTTTTGTTTGTTATGGAACTACCTATTGCATGTGTGCTAGTTTGCTAAGTAATTTCATTTTTAATTCTGGAAATTCTTTTTATTTTTATCATCCATCTTGAAGATGTAGTAAAAAAATGTTGTTTTTATTGATTGTTAGGGCAAAGATGGCAACTTTTTAAATTATGTGTGCATATGTTTACTTGGTAGTTATATTTGGCTTAATCTAATCTTATAGAGCACTGCACACCAAGACAACTAGACACAAGAACAGTTTTTTCCCGAACGCCATCACTCTGCTAAACCAATAATCCCCTCACCACTGTCAAACTATTCACTAAGGCTGCATTACTATTACTATCAGTCTTCTCATTGTTCCTATCACCCATCTCCTCCCACTTATGACTGCAGGACTGTAACTTGTTGCTTGTATCCTTACGATTTATATTGATACTGTTGGTTTCCTGATTGCTTATTTGTACCCTATGACCATCATTAGGTTTTGTACCTTATGATTCTTGACGAATGTATCTTGTCTTTTTATGTACACTGAGAGCATATGCACCAAAGACAAATTCCTTGTGTGTCCAATCACACTTGGCCAATAAAGAATTCTATCTTCTATCTATATTATAGAACACCAGATGCAGAACATAAGAAACCCGGCATCATTAAAACTATCTAGTAGTTTTCTAGCAAGGTTAGCTACAAAAAGCTCTCCGAAGCTAGGAAACTCATATAGGATACAAGAAAATATGCTCAAAGTTTCCTCAGTACACTCCAGCTTAATTTCTACATCTGAGTACATGAAAACACCTGAGCATTGGAGATACCATATACATGCTAAGCCAACTCTTTCAGCCATACTCCGATTAATCAAAGATACAGGGAGGCTTTCAAACCTCTTTCAAACCTCCCAATTAATCCTTGTATTTGGAAACGATCAATTAAATAAATGCTCTCAGAATATTTGGGCAAAGCAATCTTAATTTAATTTAAGTTAAAAAAAAGAAACATTTATGTCGATAGAGTATAAGAGTTAAAGCACCTTGGAAGATTTCAGTGTCCAAATCCATATGAAAGGCCAATCTTGCCAAATCCAATTGTGCTGCCATAACCTATATTACACCAAACAGTTTCTCATCATGAAATTCACTTGCACTAAGTATGGTCATCAAATATAACACAATTGTATTTTCTGCATTGATTATAATAGCATATGCCTTAACATCTAGTCATATTTCATGTCATATTTCTTTCATAGAGGAACAATCTTTAAAAAACTGTAAACTCTTTTTGACGAAGGCAGGAAAGATGCCATTTTGAGAAAATATTCTTCCTAAAATGTTTTTCACAACATTATCCAAAAACTTTAGGCATATCCATTTCTATGGGGGACTAATCTTTATTGTGTGGAGAAAAATATCCAGCATAATCTGATAGTCTTAGTGGAAGGAAGAAATTGTCAAAGATATGGAATCTTAAAGACATGTAAGGTTTCAGTGACTTCATTTGCAGCAGTACAAAGACTAAGATAATTTGATAATTCTTTGCTACTCTCTTGCAAATAATACATAAATAATTGGCACCTCAATTAACTGTCTAGCTTGTTCAGTGTTTCATAAATCAATGCCTGTAAATTCATACATAAATATTGAATAAATAAATTCAGAAATGTTGTATAATTCTACAGAATACGATAATTCAAAGTTATACCAAGTTACAGATATGCTAATGATAATTGTTTTATTTTGCTACACTGTGTTGAATAATCCATAATTAGTTATAGCACATGATGTGTTAAGCCATAAAATCAGGTTTATATATAAAATCACAGTGTCTACATTCTCCTGTTACACTAAGTCAAAGCCTGAAAGTAAAAGCAAGGTATATATGAAGCAGATAGAGACTAAAGAACATTTAAAATGAATTTCAGAATAGGATTTTATTTATCTTTCAATTACAGATAGTCTTTGATTTACAACTACAATTGGGACTGGGACTTCTGCTACTAAGTTGTTAAATGAGTTATATCTAATTGTTTGATATTTTTTTTGCTGCAGTTGTTAAGCAAATCTGCTTTCCCCCATTGACTTTGCTTTAAATTCATGCCAGTTCGGGGGTGAAATGCTACCAGTTCGGACTGGTTCGGGAGAACCGTTAGTGGACATGTGGCCTGGTTCGCTGAACCAGTAGCGACGGCTGGCTGGCCATGCCCCTGAACTGGTCCCCCGGTCGCTGCTCGCTCTCCCTGCCCTGCCCAGTCTCTGCTCTGCAGCTTGCCTGCCTGAAGCACTGCGCCCTTGATCTGCCTGCCAGGTAAGCCTGCAAAGTCGTGGCCTACCTAGCTGCCCCTGCCCCCCATCCCAGCCTGTCTTCCCTAATCCATTCCCCGCGGCCCGCAGCCCCGACATGCTTGCCTGCCTTTCATGCGGCCTTCCCGTTGTCCCCATGGCCAGCTTGCGAAGGCAAGCAAGCGGAAGGCCACATGGAAGGCAGGCAAGCATGTCGGGGCTGCTAACAGCCTACTCCCTTCCCTGCAGCCCTGCCATGCTTGCCTGCCTTCCACATGGCCTTCCCGATGGTTCCCCATGCCTGCTTGCCTTCCCCTCTCCACATCCAACCTGGCCCGGCCAGTGGGTGGGCGGGCGGCCCGTGGTGGAAATGCAGGTGTGTGTGTGTGTGTGTGTGTGTGTGAGAGAGAGAGAGAGAGAGAGAGAGAGAGAGAGAAAAGAAAGAAAGAAAGAAAGAAAGAAAGAAAGAGAAAGAAAAAGAGAAAGAAAGAAAGAGGAAGGGAGAGAGAGAGTAATTTAAGAGAGAGAGAACCGGTAGGGGTGGCAGCGTGAGGCTCTGCCCACCCGCCCAGTCTCTGCTTTCCACCGTCCCAGCCTGCCTCACCTACTCCCTTCCCCACAGGCCATAGTCCTGCCATGCTTCCCTGCCTTCCATGCGGCCTTCCCGGTGTCCCCGTGGCCACCTTGTGAAGGCAGACAAGTGGAAAGCCGTGTGGAAGGCAGGAAACATATCGGGGCCAGCTGGCCACGGGGAAGGGAGCTAGCAGCCTTCCTGGCAGTCCCCCATGCCTGCTTGCCTTCCGAGGTGGGCATCCAGCCCTGCCCAGCCAGTGGGTGGGCGAGTGGCCCTTGGTGGAGACGCAGCTGCTACTCTGGGGCTGAGAGCGGCGGCGGCGGTCTGGGATAGCAAGCAGACATCCACTTGCTGTCCCAGACTGCTGCCACCGCCACCCCTCTCAGCCCCAGAGCAGCAGTGGGCGGCCCTTGGTGGTGGTGCTGCTGCTTCTCTGGGGCTGAGAGCGGCGGAGGCAGTTGTCTGGGATGGCAAGTGGATGTCCCGGGGTTGCACATGCGGTGTGCATGTGCAGCAGCCCCGGGACATCTGCTTGTTGTCCCAGGCCACTGCTCTCAGCCCCAGAGCAGCAGCAGCAGCTCCATCAAGCATGGCAGGGCTGTGGCCCACGGGGAAGGGAGTAGGCGAGGCAGTCTTACCAAGTACGCTGGGTGGAGGATCTAGAAGGTAAGGCCAATGCTGACCATTGGTGGGGGGAGGAAGACCTGCTGCGCTCATCCGAGGAGCTGCTTTGGAAGGGCATGGTGTGGCTCGCTCACCTTTTTGGCCTGGCACGCTCGGCTTCCATGGGGCCTTTGGCCGACTGCTACCCGCTTGCCTTCCCCTCCGCCTTGGGTACCACTCCCCACATCCAGCCCATGACAGGGGACATGCCACTGCCGGGCCGGGCTGCCTGCCCTCCCAGAGCACTTTCTTCCTTCTCCCGCTGCTGAGAGAAAGAGACAAAGAAAGAGAAAGAAAGAAAGAAAGAAAGAAAGAAAGAAAGAAAGAAAGAAAGAAAGAAAGAAAGAAAGAGGAAGGAAAGGCAGAGAGAGAGAGANAGGAAAGGAAAGGGGGGGAAAGGAGGAGAAAGGAAAGGAGGGGAAAGGAAAGGAAGTGAAGGGAGGAGAGAAAGAGAGAAAGAGAGAAAGAGAAAGAGAGAAAGAGAGAAAGAGAAAAAAGAAAGAGGAAGGGAGAGAGAGAGAGGAAAGAAAAAAAAGAAAGAAAGAAAGAAAGAAAGAAAGAAAGAAAGAAAGAAAGAAAGGAAGGAAGGAAGGAAGGAAGGAAGGAAGGAAGGAAGGAAGGAAGGAAGGAAGGAAGAGAACGTATGACTACAATTGAGCCCAAAATTTTGGTTGCTAAGCAAGAGCATTGTTAAGTGAGTTTCACCACATTTTACAAGTTGGCCATGCCCACCCAGTCACAGGACCACCAAGCCATGCCCACCAAGCCACGTCCACAGAACCGGTAGGGAAAAACTTTAGATTTCACCACTGTGCCAGTTGCTAAGTCCTTGAATGTCAACCACATGACAACAGGGATGTTGCAAGAGTTGTAATTGCAAGGAACAATAAGTCACTTTTTTCAGCAGTGCTGTAACTTCCAACGGTTATTAAACAAATGGTTGTAAGTTGAGAGCTACTTGTATGTCTACTAGGAATACGTTACAGAAAAGTCAGAAGATCCCATTTGCAATAGACATACAAGGATTGGAGTATCACATGCTTAATAGTTCTAAGAATAATAACATGTTGAAGAAAAATATGATCACACAAGAAATAAAACTGAGGAATAGGTTATTCACTGATTTTTGAAATAGAATCAACTGAAAGGTTGTTCTGTAAATCACAAGATCACCTCTTTTGTAAAAGTTATGAAACATATTGAACAAATCATCTTGGAAGACATACAGCCAGATTGTTGTAATATCTAAAGCTCTCAGCATGTTATCATCTTAAATGTTAAAAAAAGAGAAATAAACTAAGAATTTGAGTGAATCAATCCTGCTGTCTTCTTTATTTCTTTTCTGAATATTAAACAAATGTTTTTAAACATCTTTGGGGAAAGTTCTCATATTGTTAAGCTTTAGGAAATTCACATGAGGACTTGATCAAAAGAAAAAGTATTGTAGGATCCAAAGATACCTTTATTAGAATTGTGATATGTAATTTAAATAGGAAAAGGCACATGATAACTATCTCCCTGGGAATAATGAAACATGTTTTTATTTATTTATTTATTTATTTGTTTGTTTGTTTGCTTGCTTGCTTGCTTGTTTGTTTGTTTGTCAAACATGTACAAGATAACAAGTATAGGTATGAACATAAACATGAACAAAGGAAGTAAATAAAGATAAATGGGGACATTTGAACCAATTGGTGTTCTGCATTCCCAAATACATATCTTCTGCCACATAGCTCCCAGTGACCGGTAAGATCCCACAGGGTTGGGCTCCTCCAGGTCCCGTCAGCTAAACAGTGCCGGCTGGCGGGCCCACGGGGGAGGGCCTTTTCTGTGGCTGCTCCGGCCCTCTGGAACCAGTTACCTCCTGAGATCCGGACCATCCCCACCCTGCTGGCCTTCCGGAAAGCGGTGAAGACCTGGCTCTTCCGGCAGGCTTGGGGCCGTTGATCTCGCCTCTGTAATTGGCGAGATCCGGCCATGAAACGCTGTGTATGAGTTTTTTTAAACTGTTTTTAAATGTTTTTTATTATGTTTTGTTTTAATGGTTTTTTATATTGTTGTGAGCCACCCAGAGTCCCTTGGGAGTTGGGCGGCATACAAATTTAATAACTTCAATTCAATTCAATTCAAGTCTCCCTTTCCCAGGAGCAGCCACCTCTGAGCCTCGAATCGTTCACATATGCCACTGCAGCCACCTGCACACCCTCCCCCCCCT